>CM069152.1:25226341-25572653 GCA_035221665.1 Okamejei kenojei
AGGCCTGGCAACATCCTTGTAAATCTTTTCTTCAATCTTTCCAGCTTAATGATACGCCTCCTGTGGCAGGGTGACCAAAAATGAAATCAATACTCTAAATGCACCCTTATTGTTACATGTACTGAGGTACCGTGGAAAGCTTTTGTTTGTGTGCTCTCCAATCAAATAAGATATCACTGCACATGACTGCAAGCAAAACTCAAGTACACTAGGTAGAACAAAGAGAGAAAAGTGTAGAATATAGTTTCTCAGCATTGTAGCACAACCGTTCCAGAAAAATGGACACAAAGTGCTAGAATTACTCAGCAGGTCAGGCAGCATCTCTGGAGAGAAAGGATGGGTGATGTATCGGGTTGGAACCCTTCTTCAGGGTCTGAAGAAGGGTCCCCACGTGAAATGTCACCCATCCTTTTTCTCCTGAGATGCTGCCTGATCTGATGAGTTACTCCAGCACTTTGTGTCTATCTTTGGTATAAACCAATATCTGTAGTTTCTTCCAACACTGTTGCAGAGGAAAAGTCCCATGTCTGGAATGAGGTTGGTTGGAGAATATGACAGTACAGCAGCATAAGGAAGGACTGGATAACAAAGACTGGATAGACTCTGTTTATACTAAAGACTGGATAGACTCGGTTTTATACTAAAGACTGGATAGACTCGGTTTATACTCTCTGGAATTTAGGAGATTGAGAGGGGATCTTATAGAAACTTACAAAATTCTTAAGGGGTTGGACAGGCTAGATGCAGGAAGATTGTTCCCGATGTTGGGGAAGTCCAGGACAAGGGGTCACAGCTTAAGGATAAGGGGGAAATCCTTTAAGACCGAGATGAGAAAGACTTTTTTCACACAGAGAGTGGTGAGTCTCTGGAACTCTCTGCCACAGAGGGTAGTTGAGGCCAGTTCATTGGCTATATTTAAGAGTGAGTTGGATGTGGCCCTTGTGGCTAAGGGGATCAGAGGGTATGGAGAGAAGGCAGGTACGGGATACTGAGTTGGATGATCAGCCATGATCATATTGAATGGCGGTGCAGGCTCGAAGGGCTGAATGGCCTACTCCTGCACCTAATTTCTATGTTCTATGTTTCTATGGATCTGAAGTCTGATCAAGTCACACGTAGTCATGGGGCTTTACAGCGCAGTCTGGTGAGCATAAATGTAGTTACTTTCCGTCTGCCTTACCTGGCAGGTGCCTTGATGACGGAGAGCAGAAGACAGCTGCTGTCACCTCTGCCATCACACCTCTGGTTCCTGAGTGTCCAATCTGTGGCAAACGTTTTAAAACCTTCAAGGGGCGAGTGAGTCACCTGAAGCGGTGTGCGAGTGAAATGGAAGTCCCACCACAGTTACTGCTGCAGGCTGTCCAGAGACAGAGCTTGCAGCCTCCTGAACCATCAGCTCCTCCTGACAGGTAATTATCTAACTTCATTCAGGGGAGGTGGGCTTTGCAGTCTGAGCCACCAATGCCTCTCAAAATTGTATACACCTTTATTAGGTCTCCCCTCAACCTCTGCCGTTCTAGAGAAAACAATCCCAGTCTGATCAGCCTCTCCTTCTAGCTAATGTCCTTTAATCCAAGCAGCATCCCAATAAACCGCTTCTGTATCCTCTCCAAACCACCTACATTCTTCCTGCTGTGGGGCAACCACAATATTACTACCCACAATATTTCAGGTGCGGGCTGGCCAAAGTCTTATAAAGCAGAAACACGACTTCCCGGCTCTTATACATTTTGAAACGATCCCACCGTAGATCCCACCCAATAAACAGGAGGACTGAAGTACCTCTCACTGTTTGTTGCTCCATCCATTACCGATTGAGGTGTAAGCTCAGAGCCTGTAGTAGGATTTGAACCCACAACCCTCTGCCTCAGAGCTCAGTGTTGGATGGAACTGAGGGCAATAATAGGCCCTCATAGCCAGCTGCAGTTGACACCAAAACCTCAGCCCAAAGACTCACTGGGCTGTTCCTATGCTTCATGTGCTTAACTGGGGTTGTACTCATGTTGGCAATAATCTTACTGTCTGTATGCAAAGAAAGAATCTCTGTGTGCATTTGTGCACATGATGATAAAGGCACGATTGAACCATTGAGTGTTATACTCTGATGTCTGACGTTTCTCTCTTCTTGCCCAGTGTTCAACCAGGTGGATTGAAGAGGAAAGGTTCAAATAAAGAACGTCAAGCAACAAAGAAGAGCAGGAAGCAAATGGACGAGAACACGATGGTGGCCATGGCGCTCTCGGCATCTCTGTTGGAGCAGGAGAGGCGGGAAGAGGCTGAGCAGGCTGTGGGGCTGCAGATCCATCACCTCATCCGACCCAAAACAGTGTCTGCTGCAGGTAGGACTTTACAGAGACAGCATGGAAACAGGCTCTCCGACCCACCGAGTCCATGCCGACCAGCGGTCATCCTACTATACTACACGTTAGGGACGATTTACAATTAACGTACAAACCTGCACATCTGTGGAGTGTGGGAGGAAACTGGAGCACTAGTAGAAAATCCACGCCGTCACAGGGAGAATGTACAAACTCTGTATAGACAGATCCCGTAGTCAGGATCGAGCCTGGATCTCTGGCGCTGTAAGGCAGCAACTGTACCACAGCATTGCACCTTCGTCTTCATGTTATAGAGCATGGAAACAGGCCCTTGTTTACAAATTGCAAACAACTGTTTCTTTTTTCTGACTCAGACAGGAGAGGCCAGAAGAAGAGGAAAGATGGCCTGACAATGTTACTGGTTGAGGACCCCGCGTTGGCGCTGAGACGGGCCCAAGACCGGCTGTCGTCGTTGCTGTCGGAGGAATGGTCGCCGTGCAGGACCCCACAGCTCCCCAGCAGCACGTTCTCCGCCGGTGGGATGCTGCGGCGGGTCTGGCACGTGCGGACAGGGGCAGGCGAAGACAACAGCCTCTGGTGTCGCAGTGCATTGCCCGTTGTTGGTGACGGGGATCCTGCCTGTTTCTACACCAGTGACCTGGTTCCTCCCATCACCCCCTGGCACTCACAGCAGGTGAGCATCCTGAGGGGGGGTGGGCGATTGCAACCTTCACGTGGTCCACCCTGTTTCGACGAATACAGTCAACCTGGCGTGCACAAACCGAAGATCAAACAGAACAAGTTGTCTTACAACTTTAGGTTGTGCACGCCACACGCAAGAAGCAGCAGCAGCAACGCGAGGCAAATCCCGCCAATGTACTGATGCCTCACCACCTCGTTTCACGGTAGCTGAAAAAAGGGTGGCGCAGCGGTAGAGTTGCTGCCTGGTCCTGACTACGGGTGCTGTCTGTGCGCAGTTTGTATGTTCTCCCTGTGACCGCGTGGATATTTTCGGCGTGCTCCGGTTTCCATTGAGTATAAAAGTTGGGAGGTCACGTTGCAGTTGTATAATACGTTGGTGAGACCGCATTTAGAGTATTGCGTTCAGTTCTGGGCACCATGTTATAGGAAAGATATTGTCAAGCTTAAAAGGGTTCAGAAAAGATTTACGAGGATGTTGCCAGGACTAGAGGGTGTGAGCTATGCGCTCCAAGGAATAGAGTCCCAGCCGACTCAACCTCTGCCCTTAGCTCAGACCCTCTAGTCCTGGCAATATCCTCGTAAATCTTCTTTGTACCCATTCCAGCTGGACAACATCTTTCTATATAACACGGTGCCCAGAACTGAACACAATACTCTAAATGTGGCCTCACCAATGTCTTATACAAATGCAACGTGACCTCCCAACTTCTATACTCAATACTCTGACTGATGAACGCCAATGTGCCAAAAGCCTTTTTGACCACCCGATCTACCATTGACTCCACCTTCAGGGAACCATGCACCTGCACTCCTAGATCCCTCTGCTCTACAACACTCCCCAGAGCCCTACCATTCACTGCATAGGCCCTGCCCATGTTGGACGTCCCTAAATGCAGCACTTCACATTTTTCTTTATTAAATTTCATCAACCATTCCTCAGCCCACCTAGCCAATCGATCAAGATCCTGCTGCGATTTTTCACAACCGCTATCTGCAAAACCATCCACTTTTGTATCATCTGCAAACTTGCTAATCTTGCCGTGATTGTCCTCATCCAAATCATTGATATAGATGACGATCAGGAATGGGTCCAGCACCGAACCCTGAGGCACACCACTAGTTGCAGGCGTCCAGTCTGAGAAGCAACCTTCCATTATCACCCTCTGCTTCCTTCCATGAAGCTAATTTACTATCCATTCAGCTATCTCTCTTTGGATCCTGTGTGATCTAGCCTTTCAGAGCAACCTAGCATGAGGAACCTTGTTGAATGTTTTTATATATATAAATAAGGGTCGAAATCTGCCTTCAGATTCCAAAGAGTCAGGGCTGTCCAGTGGTTTATTTTTTCAGCTTTGAGCTGAATCCAAGGTTGCACCTGCATTAAAGAGCTTTCAGATCCAGGTGGCACAGACTTAAAACAGAGGTCAGAAAACCTTGAATGAGCAAATGGAAGCTGTCTGAGACAGTGGGAAACATGGTAGAGAATTAACACACATTGTACTGTGTGGTTTTTGTTGAAGGAACAAAGACAGGGATTCCAGGCTTGTAAGGAGCCAACATTATCCACTGCAATCCCCACAAAATCTGTGCCCAGGCCCAACCCAGAGTTGGCCGGTGAGCCCTCGGCACCAGAGAGCGAGGGAGAGGAAGAGCGCGTGGTGAGGAGTCGGCAGGAATGCACCTTGTTGGATCTGATGGACTTGGCAGGCGAGGGAATGACACTGACACAGTGGCAGTCTGAAGCGAAGAATACAGCAGGCAGCGAGGCAGCGGAAGGTAACGGTACGTAGAGACTTTATACAGCTGATCTATATAAGAATTTATAGACGCAGCATGGAAACAGGCCCTTCGGCCCACCGAGTCCATGCTGACCATCGATCATCCCTTCACACTAGTTCCATGTTATCCCACTTTCTCAACCACTCCGTTCACATTCGGGGCAGTTTACAGAGGCCAATTAACCGACAAATGTAGAAGGAAACCGCAGTACGCAGAGGAAACCCATGTGGTCACCGGAGGAACATGCAAACTCCTCATAGACAGTACTTGAGGTCAGGATGTAACCCAGATTTTTGGCTCTGAGAGGCAGTGGCTCTCCTAGCTGTGCGGCCTGTGCATAATCTCTAAGCATAATTATAATGTGTTTTTAAACATGTAACTGTTTAAGGAGGCAAAATTATAATTATTACTGTGCAGATAGTAGCTATTTGTTGGAATTATCAAACTAAATTGTATTCACCACTGCAGATTAATGCTTATTCAAAATAGAAATTATTTTGGAGTCTGAACTCAAATTCATTTGTTTGACTTTCTCTGACTTGGACAGTGATATTTCATTTTATCAGATGCTTTTAATAATTGAAAGAAACTCCAGTTGAACTTCCGGAGAGCACTACTGAGTACTGGGGAGAGCAGTAAGTGCAGGTTGAATAAAACACAAAGTACTGGAGGAACTGAGCAGGTCAGACAACATCTGTGGAGGGAAATCAACAGGCTGCGTCTCGGGCGGGGACCCTTCTGCAGACTGATAGAAACATAGACAATAGGTGCAGGAGTAGGCCATTCGGCCTTTCGAGCATGCACCGCCATTCAATATGATCATGGCTGATCATTCAACTCAGTATCCTGTACCTGCCTTCTCTCCATACCCCTGATCCCTTTAGCCACAAGGGCCTAAGATGGGAGTGGGATGTATGTTGAATGTTCAGCAGGTAATTCCAGCTCATTACTATAATTGTTTTAACTGCGAATGTTTTATCCCGCAGGAAGCGAGTCTCCAACAGATGACATAGTGCCAAGCGGCTTTGTCCCAGCCCAGAGAGATGGACGTCATGTCAATAGCCCGCAGTGTGGTGTAAGCAAACCAGTTTGATTGTATAGAAATGACATGGTGCTCCATTGGTTTCTATGGCTTTGACCACTTTCAGCGATTTGCAAGAGAGATTGCAGACTAAATTGTCACCGATGGCGTTCTCTGTGTAGTTAACCACCGTGATCTGATTTTGGGTTTGTTGGGCTCTGATTGCAGCTGCGGAGGCTGAGGGCAGACCTGGGAGCGATGGTGAACAACCCTCACCTGAGTGACGTGCAGTTGCAGGTGGACAGTGGCCAGGTGGTGTTTGCCCACCAGTTTGTTCTGTACGCCCGATCTCCACAGCTCGTGCAAACTGTAAGTGGTGAGGAAATTGTTTCTGTCAGTGGAACGGGCAAATTATTTCTTCCCTCTCAAAGATTCACACAGCAGCCGGCACAGCGGTAGAGTTTCTGCCTTGCAGACCAGGGGCCCGCGCTCTATACTGACACAGGTGCTGTCGGTACCGAGTTTGTATGTTCTCCCAGTGACCACTTGGGTTTTTTCCGGGTGCTCCGGTTTCCTCCCACACTCCAAAGACGTACAGGTTTGTAGGTTAATTGGCTTCAGTGAAACTGTAAATTGTTCCTAGTGTGTAGGATAGTGCTGGTATACGGGGTGATAATTGGTCAGCATGGACTCAGTGGGCCGAAGGGCCTGTTTCCGCGCTGCATCTCAAAAGTCTAAACGTCTCGTTTAGAACTAGTTATGTATAGAGTCATCAACCACGGAAACAAACCTTTCGACCAACTCATCCATGCCGACCGTGTTGTATAGCCGTCAACACAAAGTGCTAGAGTAACTCAGTGGGTCTGGCAGACGGATAGGTGGAGTTTATGGTTGGGGCATTAGGTCCGTAGAAGGGTCCTGCCCGAAACATCGTCCATGTTCTCCAGGGATGCTGTCTGACCCACTGAGTTACTCTTTATGTTCACTGCAAGATTCCAGCATCTGCGTTTTAGAGCTGAGCTAGCCTTATCTGCTTAGTTTCAACCAATGTTCTTCAAAACATTTCCTGTCCATGCACTTGTCTAAATAAACGTCATCATTGCTTCAGCTTTCAGCTTCTTCTGGCAGCTCATTCCAAATACTCACCATCCTCTGTGAGGTAAACAAAATTACCCCACAGTTCTCTCTTAAATCTTTCCTCTATCACCTTAAACATATGCCCTCTAGTTCTGGACCTCTCTATCTTTGGGGGGGGGGGGGGGGGGGGGGGGGGGGGGGGGGAGAGAGAATAGCTGACCATTCACTAGCACGGAAGATGTTATAGTGCCAGGGTTGACACCGTTGAACTGGCACAGAGACCCTGGGTTTGATCCTGACTAGAGATGCTGTCTGCAGAATTTGTTCTCCCTGTGACCATGTGGGTTTTCTCCGGGTGCTCCAGTTTCCTCCCACATTCCAAAGACGTGGGCTTGTATGTTAATTGTCTTTGGTAACATTATAAATTGTTCCTAACGTGTAGGATAGTGCTGGAGTATGTGCTGACTGCTGGTCATCACGGACTCTGTGAGCCGTAGGGCCTGTTATTAGACTGTATCTCTAAAGTTATTCACAGGTTGAGTTTGGCGTCTTGCTGTTTTGCAGGTGCACAGTGAGGGGCTCCTAGTGGAAGAGGATGATGCTGCCCAGGCTCGCAGACTCTTGCTGCCCGATGTTACAGCAGCGGCTGTCCTCGCCTTCCTGCACTACCTGTACACAGCCAGTCTTCCACTCTCACCCGCTGTGCTTGCAGATGTCCACGCACTTGCTAACAGGTCAGTGTTGAAATGTTGCTGTTAATCTGCAGGATCACGTTAAGTTTCAATACGTCTGAGGAAGGGCCTCTTCCTGTGCTGTACTGTACTGTGCTTCTAAATCCCAATAGAATTGGATCAAGTTTTGAAAGTACTTTGGTGGATTAACAGGAGAGAGGAAGGAAGTATTTCAGTTTTTCATGTGGCCTGTATTGTATGTAAACAAGATGTGAAGTTAGCGAACATTTATTTATTTATTTATACATTATACTTATGGGCGCCCTATCAAAGACTCTCAAGGACGCCTTACAAAATTTAATAAGCAGATTACAAAACATATAAGCAGAATAAAACAAAATACAAAACAAAAATAGTAGGGACAAGACACAATTCAAAGAGAGAGCAGCGGCAGCCAAACGCGCCAGCGTTCACTCTCCCGTTACTCCCAGAACCTTGTCAACTGTAATCAAAGGTAGGTGAAATATTAACTTTTAAATCTGATTCATAATTTGCTATCCAGTTGTTTGGAAATGCTGATGACTTGTCCTTTGATAATGAATGAGTTTATTGGCCAAGTATTCACATACAAGGAATTTGCCTTGGTGCTTCGCCCGTAAGTGACAACATGACATACAGTGACAGTCGGGAATGACACATAACACATTATGTTGTGGGCTGATTTCTCTGCTCCCTGCACTACAGGGGCCCTAGTTTGCCATGAAAGTCGCCTTGTTCTGTTTTCCTTGCAACCCACATTTATTGTTTTGTTTGCTGGACTTGTTTTTTACAGCTCGCCCCGGTTCCAGCCTCCCATTATCACATCAGCGTCTTGTTTCCCACACTCACTTGAAACCCTCTGAGTTCACTGGAAAATGTATTATATTGCCTTTTAACATCTAAAAAAAAAGAATTAAAAGTGTATTGGCGTATTAATTGGGAATAAAATACAATAGCAAATCTGTCAGTCTGGCACCACTAAATTCCCTAGTGTGTCAGAATGAAGCAGTCCAACTCAAATGCCTGTTCTTTCAAAAATCTATGGGTTCAGTGTTGTTATATGTACCTGGGTACAGTGAGATTCCCCTTTTTTGCATTCAAAATCTTACTATACATAAGCACAATTACGCCTAAGTATAAGAATGTAAGAATAGTCAGGATGCAAACTCAAGAGTCGCCACATTTCCATTGTGCACTTAGTCATACAGCATGGAAACCGGCCCAACGTGTCCACACCTACCAACGTGCCCCATCTACACTAGTCCCACCTGCCTGTGTTTGGCCCAAATTTATATTATCCATGTACCTTCTAAAACATTGCGATAGTACCTGTCTGAACTACCTCCTCCGGCAGCTCGTTCCATACAACCCACCACCCTTTGTGAAAAAAAAAGTTGCCCCTCAGGTTCTTATCTGGTGATACTGTTATACTGTTGAGGATGCAATTAGTTAGATCTCCCCCCCCCCCCCCCCCCACCTCTGAAGAAGGGTCTCGACCCGAAACGCCGCCTATCTCCTTCGCTCCTTAGATGCTGCTGCACCCGCGGAGTTTCTCCAGCCTTTTGTGTACCCTCACCCATGTCCTCTGGTTCTCGATTTCCCATGCTCTGGGCAAGAGAGTCTGCGTTTACCCAATCTATTCCTCTTTCTCTATTCCACTAGAAGATCAGCCCTCATCCTCCTGCGCTCCTGCTCCACCTCTCCCTGTACCTCATTCCCTTCAGTCCTGGCAACATCCTCGTAAATCTTCTCTGCACCCGTTACAGCTTGACAACATCTTTCCTATAACATCGCGACCAAAACTTCAAGGTGCCCTTCAAGTTCAAAGTTCTTAAAAATGTTTTAAGTTGGGCTTAAAGGCCGGTTGTCCTGGCGACGGCACCGGGTGGGCTTTGCAGGGGACGGCCTGGCCTGCCGATGCTGTTGTTGATGCAAAGGGGGTTAGATCTCAGCTCACTGGTGAAAGAAGCTCTCGGTATGAAATGGATTCTGTGTGACACCTTCCTCTGTGTCCATCAGGTTTGCGGTGAGTGAGTTGGAAGAGATCTGCAGAGCCTATTCTGTGGAGGCCGAGCCTGATGGAGACGGTTCGGAACAAGATCCTTTTGTGCCATGGATAGAGGAAGAGTACGGACGTAGAGAGGACAAGTTGCACGATCTGCTGAGGTCCATGTGGGTGGATGAAGTTGAAGAGCCTGCCTTTGTTCCTCCGCCTGCAGAGAGCGAGGGCGTTGGTGATGAGGAGCTGGACGAGCTCTACCAGTTTGCTGCAACTCAGAGGAAAACAGAGAGAAGCTCCATGAAGAAGTCTGTGAGGCTTGAGCAGAACAGCAGCAGTGGAACAGAAGGAGAGGCTGAGGCCTGTGAAGAGAGGGAGCCAAGTGTGGAGGGACCGAGGACAGTGAGCCAAGGAGACGCAGCCTCTGACTCTCCTGTGATTGAACATGTAAGAGCTGGTGATCAGCAGCTCCCTTCAAAACACCAAGAGGTGTCCTGCCAAGTCAAAACATTTCAGCCAAAAGGGTTGTGTAACAGCCTTGAAGCTGACGTGAATTCCAACACCAGCGATTGCCTCTTTTCAGAGACGGATTTGTCCGTGGAGCTGCCCCATGAAGTGAGCTTTGGTGAGCCCGAGCCGTTCGGAGAGGAGCCTTTTACCAGTTCGCCTGCCAATCGCAGCATCAACGAGATGTCCCCCACGTGTGAGACTCGCAGCCCCACCGCCTGTCCACCTTTGTCTGATCTCCCTGTGGTTGGTCTGTCACCGGCGGAGATAGATGGAGAATGCACACGACTCCACAGTCCGTCCTCGGCTGCAGCCTTGTCTCCCAGGCCCACGCACCATGAAACATCGGGAATCATCTCGGCATCTTCCAGCGGTGCAGAGCAGTGCGACGCTCCTGGAACGCCGTGGGATCTCTCTGCTCGAATGTCTCCAGGAGATTCAGATGGACCGTGGCCTTGGAAGTCGGCCCCTCCCTCACCTGGTGGTCCCTCGGCAATGCCACCTCGCGAGAGGCAGCAGCAAGAGCTGGCGTCGCCCATCAGCATCAACTCCAGTCCGCCCGCATTGCACGGCAGGCCCAGTGAGGAGGTGGTGGTCATAGATTCTGATGAGGAACTGGGACTAGTTGGGGATGAAATAACCGGAGCTCACTGCCCATCAGTGTCTCCACCCGCTGTTCCTGGGCCTGACCAGGCCACCGACGTTAAACCTACCACGGCGTCAGTCTCCGAGGCTGAAGGGGACATTAGAGTTGGAACTCCGCCCGTGAGGCCGGGCGGCACAGAGAAGGCTGAGCTGTTGAGCGTGGCGGCAGATTGTGGTGACCAAGGCAGGGACGTGAGTGGTGACGGTGAGCTGACCCTGCGGCTGAGCAGTAGCAGTGAGCAGAACGAGCCTGACGTGACCGCAGGCTGCTCGTGGTTGGTACCATCTACCCCTCTCCCAGCAGAGACTGCCCTCGGCTCACCACTGAACAAGCACTCTCCCCCACCAGAGAAACAGAGGGGCACAGGAGGAGAGAGGCCCGTCCCTCAGGAGGCCACTGTGACAAACGCTGACTGTGTTGGGCAGAGGAGAGCAGAGGCAGTGACAGTGAGCCCAGAGGAGAAAGTCTTGATGCATTCCCAGGAGAGGAAGCTGGTTGGTGACCTGGATGATTCAGCAGAGGCATTGCCCAGCAGCCAGTCACTGAGCAATTCGCCTCATCTCCCCCCTTTCGCTCTCACACAGACCTCTATTATCGAGCTGG
Source organism: Okamejei kenojei (assembly GCA_035221665.1). NCBI lineage: Eukaryota > Metazoa > Chordata > Chondrichthyes > Rajiformes > Rajidae > Okamejei > Okamejei kenojei. The sequence continues at coordinate 25,237,704 of CM069152.1, forward strand.
AGAGTGGGGACACCTCGGCTGGCTGTTCCTCACCATCTCCGCCAGAGATTACACCGCTGGTGTCTCCCTGCTGCGAGGGAAAGGCAGCCCCGGGCGGGTCTGTGCTGGAGGCCATCCACACGGAAGAGGGGACAGCAGGCGCTGGAGCTGACCTTTTTGACGCCGAGCCACCGATGCCCTTTGACAATGAGTTCTGGCCCTCTGACGGAAGCCCTCGTCTGGAGGGTGAGAGCTGCAGTACTGAAGAGACGTCTCCTTGGGCAGACAGTCGGCCCAAGAACTGGGAGGAGACGAACCTCGTCGCTAACGGGCAGCATAGAAATAGCACTCCGCTTCCAGGACGGCCGAACCCCAGCACTGTCTTCCCACCTCCAGCTGCCGAGGATGCTCTTCCCAGCAGTCAGCATCCCAGCTTTCTGGATTCCAGAATCTGGGAAGATTGGGAAGAGAACGACAAGTTTCCGCAAGTGCTGAGTGGAACCACTCACGTGCTGCCTCCTGCAGAATCGAGGCAGAGAGCGACGGGTCACAAAGCTGCAGGTCAGTGTCACGGCCTCCCCCCCCCCCCCCCCCCCAGTACATCAGAATGGCTGGGTTTGGGTTCAGGAGATTTAAATCTCTGAACCTCAGGGCCTAAAACGTTGAGTTTTTGGAATAAATATCAGTGAGTCATACAACTCATAAACAGGGCCTTTACCCCCAACTCATTGTTGCCAAGCAAAATGTTGGTCCCAATTGCCCACGTTTGACCCATATTCCGGTGAATCTTTGCTATCCATGTACTTGTACAAATATTGTTTAAATCCTGTTATGTACCTGCCTCCACTACTGTCGAGCTTCTGCTGCTGGAATAACTTGAGTCACACACAGTTGATAAGATCCTAAGACTTTATTAGCGTTACAGCATAGGTAACTTCATCTTAACACATAACTCAAAAGTGAGAAAGGGCAGAGAAGCTTTCTGTTAAACTAGTGGGCGTGGCTACAAAGTATGACTCATAACATGAGTGACACTGATCTACAACTACCACCCACTGAGTGAAAAAGGTGCTCTTCAGTTCCAATTAAATCTTTCCTCTCTGACCTTAAACCTGTGTGCATTCACCCTATCTTTTCTGCTGGACCTCCCCTTATTCTTCGATGCTCCAGAGAAAACAATCCAATTTTTGCTTTAGATTTGACACTGCAGAGATACAGAGCGGATACAGGCCTTTTGACCCACTGTGTTCGCACCGAGCAGTAATCACCCCATACACTAACACTATCCTACACACTCGGGACAATTTACAATTTTACTGATTAACCTACCAATTAGCCTACAAACTGTAGGTCTTTGGAGTGTGGGAGGAAACCGGAGCACCTGGAGAAAGCTGGATAGTTTCCAGTGGTCACGGGGAGAACGTACAGACTCCATACTGGCAGCACCTGTTGTCAGGTTGGAATCCAAGTGTCTTGTGCTGTAGGGCAGCAGCTCTGCCCGCTGCACCACCGTGGTGCCCGTTTGCTATTTGTGCTGACTGGTTTACATCTGTTTCCAGCGCCTGTCAGTGGACGGAGTGGTCAGCTCCCCTCGGCACCGGTCACTCCTGAACCACCGTACTCCACCATGGCCACACCCAGCCTAAAGAGACAGCTGGCCAGGTAAGTGGAGGGTGATGGTGAATGCGGCTTTCCTGATTGGTAGTCTGCGTGAATAACTAACTAACTCCACTCAGGAGTTCAGGAGATGCTTCTTCACCCAGAGGGCAGAGGGACTTCACAGGTGAAGAGATGAGCAGAGATGTTTCACAGGGAAGCAGGATAATGACTTTAAGGTGAAACAACAGATAAAAGGAAGCTCGGGTGTCGGAATATAGAGAAAAACGCAAAGTGCTGGAGAAACTCAGCGGGTCAGGCAGCAGTGGAGGAACTGGACAGGTGGCAAATCAGGACTGGATGCTCCCTCAGTCTGAAGAAGGGTCCTGAAATTCGAAATTCGGGACCTAAATGGCATTTAGGTCCCGAACCTAAACGCCATCTGTCCATTTCCTAGTCAGATGCTGCCTGACCTGCTGGTTTGTTCCATTTCAAGTTAAGATAACAGATCAGACCAGACAAAGCCATGCTGAGAGAGTCTGAGTCAGAGACTTGAGGGTGACTGTAAACCCTGCACAATTAAACTGAGGAAACCTTTGATAGACAGGGATAGACATAAAAGACAAAGTAACTCAGTGGGTTGGGCAGCATCTCTAGAGAACATGGATGAGTGACTTTTTGGGTATGGACCCTTCTGTATAAGTAGAAAAAAGATGAGCTAAAGTCCTTGAACAAGAATCATACACTCAAGAAATGGTACTTTGTCGTTAATTGCAAGATATCTGTGATATGTGCAGGTCTGGTCTTCCTAAGCAGAGAATGAACACTAAGTGCTGGGGTAATTCAGGGGTCAGGCAGCATCTCTGGAGGACATGGATAGGCGATGTTTCGGGTCGGGATCCTTCCTTGGACTGATTGTAATGAGGAGATGGAGAAAGCTGGAAAAGAAAGGTGGAGAGGGACAAAGCCTGTCATGTGTTTGGTTTTGTTTCAGGTTTGGAGTTCGACCGTTGCCGAAACGGAAAATGATTCTGAAGTTGAAAGAGATCTATGATTATACGCACCGCTGCGTGAAGCCGGACTCTGTCCGCTCAGCAAAGCAAGTGTGTTCGTCGCAGCCATGGGGCCGGGAGCCCAGGCCAGGAACGAGCGCGGTGAACCAGTCAAAGGCTCTTCCATCGACGACCGAAGGGCCAGCACACTGCCCGACACCCGCCACAACAAATGGGAGCAAACCGGCCTCCAACGGACGTCTCCAGGTCACGGCTGGACGGAGAGGGAGGGGCGGTGGTCGTGCGACGGCTAGACCCCAGGCAGCAGCCAGCACCGTAGTGGACAACCAGCTGTCCTCGTCTCAAAGCTCCTCCTCGTCAGCAGCGAGCGGGTACTCCTCGCGCTCAGACAGGTGGGTGAGTTAAACTTTGCGGCAGGAAAAGATACAACCCATTGCACCTCGGTGCTGGGCTGGTTTGAAGGGAGTTTGCTAGAGTGTATGTCCATCTACTGCTGGATCAGGCTACCTACAAGGTTCAGCATCTGTTCTCAAATCAGGTTGAACAAAACATTTTTCTCCTGAGTATTGAACATGTGGAATCATGGAGTTGTACAGCTCCTACACCCGCCATGTCCGCACTGGCTATTTTACCCAGCTACCCAGGGACCCGTGTTCGATCCTGACCTCGTGTGCTGTCTGTGTGGAGGACGCACAATCTCCCTGCGACCTTGTGGGTTTGCTCCGGTTTCCTCCTACACCCCAAAGACATGCGGGTTTGGAGGTTAATTAGCCCTGTAAATTGCCCTGCATGAGTAGGGATAATGGAATAACATAGAAGTAGAAATAGATGCTTGTTTACAAAAAAAGACACAGTGCTGGAGTGACTCAGTGGGTCGGGCAGCATCACTGGACAACAATGGATAGATGGCAATTCAGGTCCGGGGCCTTTGTTGGACATAGAACTTGAGTGAATGGGTGGTTGAGGGTCGGCATGGACTCAGTGGGCGAATGGCCGGTTTCCATGCTGTATCTCTAAGCTAAACTAATCTCATTTGCCAGTCGCACTAGGACCTTACCTAAACGCCACGTAATCAACCATGTTGCGATTGTGTCTGATTCCACCACCACTTCCAACAGCTCATTCTAGAAATCGACCACTTTTTGTGTGAATGTAAAGCTCTCCCTCGCATCCCCTTTCGCCTGATGCTGTGACAATCCCAGTGAAGTGTCCAGAACTGTGTCAGGTTTCCAGGAGTCGCATTCAGTGTCGCTGAGTGAACGACTGAGGCCGATACACGTCGGCCTCCACTGTGTGACAAACTAGTTACTTTCACAGCACGCCTATTGTGCCCTTAGTTTTGTTTTTAGTGGTACGCCGTAAGGTACAATACTTTATTGTCACGTGTACCTCCGGCCCACTCCCGCCAACACATGCTGTTAAGTCGACAAATCACAAAACGTCTTTCCCAAGTTACAGGGCCACCAGCCAATGTGGGCCTCGGGGACCAGTGTGGGCAACGCTGGGAAAATCAATCCAAATCTCTGGGATAACTGACCTTGTCAATTAATGATGACTATACATGTTGATGACAGCCAGACAGTGGTGCAGCGGTAGAGTTGCTGCCTTACACCAGTGCAGCGCCAGTGTCCAGGTTCGATCCTGACTACAGCTGCTATTTGTACCTTCTCCCCGTGACCACGTGGGTTTTCTCCGAGATCTTCAGTTTCCTCCCACACTCCAAAGATGTACAGGTTTGTAGGTTGATTGCCCTGGTGAATGTAAAAATTGTCCCCAGTGGGTGTAGGATAGTGTTAATGTACGGGGATCGCTGGTCGGCACAGACCCAGTGGGCTGAAGGTCCTGTTTCCGCGCTGTATCTCTAAACTAAATTAAACTACTAAACTTGGCTTTCTTGACTACAGGTGCTGTCTGCACAGAGTTTATATGTTCTCCCGGCAACCACATGGGTTTCCTCCAGGTGCTCCGTTTTCCTCCCGCATCCCAAATACATGCGGGTTTAAATATTAATTGGCTTTGGTAAAATTATAAATTATCCCTAGTATTTGAGGTAGAACGGGTGGTCGGTGGGTGGCTTGGACTCCTTGGACCGAGCTCTTGTTTCCATGCTGTATCCATAAGGTAAAGTAAACTAAAGCTGGTCTGACTGTACGAACAATCATCTGTTTTTCAGGCTGTTGGCCGGTGAACTGGACGACAACTTCAGCACAGACTCTGAGGAGAGGGACGTGGGGATCACCCCGTCACAGGCAGCAGTCCGTGAGGGAGATACAACCCAGGCCATGAGGGAGTTTATCCGCTCCAACCCCTCTCTCTACACTGACATCCTGCAGTACAAACCCTTTGAGCTGTCCGATCTCCACCAGCAGCTCAAAGGTAGCGGCATTAAGGTTTCCCGGAACAAGCTGGTGGACTTTCTGGACGCACACGGCATCACCTTCACCATGGCGAGAGCGAGGAAGGAGGTGAGGCAGCAGAGGGGGCAGGGCGGTGGCTGGAGGGGCCGTAGGAAGCCGGGCCGCCCAAAGAAGTGAGAGTGGAATAACACCTCGCGTGAAGAGGGGTCCCAACCTGAAACGTCGCCTGTCCACCTCCTCCTCAAAAGCTGCCCAGCCCACTGAATCACTCCAGCACTTTGTGTCATTTACGTAAACCAGCATCTGCAGTTCCTTGTGTCTCATGAACCCCTGCCCTCTGTATGGGGCAAGGAGCGTCGAGCTGTCGGAGATGCCCTGTAGCGGCTGTGAGCTGATTGGAGGGGACGTGGTGTATCCAGTGTCGGGCATTTCACCAACTGCACCCCCATCCGTGCTGGTCTGACTGGGACCTTGCAGCAGGAGCTCTGGCACAAGATCTCAACTGTGGCCTTCAGCCTGCCTGTGGCCCACAGTCTGAGACGAGCTGAAGTGAACACCAGGGGCCGGGCGGTGCCAGTGTGACCGGTCCCTCAGACTGACCACTGGCTGCTGCCTTCCGGCCCCTGGAGTGGACCCGTGCACCTGGCGAGGCAGCGAGAGCGAGGGACAGGAAGCAACCTGCACTGGTGTGGACGGGGAAAGCAGGGGATGTCTTCAACAGAATGATCCAGTTTAAGCAAAAAGGATTTAACTCCAGTACTGGGAGTCTCCATTAATGTATGTCGTCCAGGTCTAGCAGCTCCCTGTTCAAATTGTATATATATTTGTATATTATTGTATAAAAACAGTGGAATAAATGTAAGGGGCTTCTGTCAGTGGGTAGAGAGTGTGTGTTGGGTCATGAGGGCCCCATCCTAGTGTCAATCTGATCACATACTCGTATGCGTATATGTGCACAGATATATGTATAGACGCATGCACTCACATACATGTAAGCACACATCTCCACGTACACTTGTACTTGTGTGTACATGAACCTGTGCTTGCAACAGTTTGTGCAACCGAGCGCTGTGTGCATAGTTCATATGTGTACGTGTATACATCCTTGCATCTAAGTGCATGGAATTGATGTGTGTGTGTGTAATTATGTTTGTGCATGTGCTACTGTGTGAACATGCGGTGTGTGTACATATGCACTTGTCTACATGACTGCCTCACGTAATTCTATGTATATTTGTGTACATGCAAATATGTAATTGTGCAAATACGGTGTGCATGCACGTAATTCTGCGTGTGTGTGTATATGTATATGTATGTATATACATGTAGACATGCTCACCTCGCGCATATATATATATGCGCGAGGAGGTGAGCATGTCTACATGTGGTTTCATACGTGTGCATGCCCATGTACTTGTGTGTAGGTACATGTCCATGTGTGTTGCTCTTGTTTCTATGTGTACACAGATCAGTGTGCATGTACGAACATGCGCTGTGTACGTAATTCTGTGCATACGCACGAACATGTGGGCATGTGTATATTATGTGTGTGGATGTGAGTGGCGACATGTCGTGCATATACAAGTGCAAATGTGAACGTACGAGTGTCTGCGTACTGCATGTGTATACGTGCATGGATGTGTGAACCTACTTGTGCATATGTACAGTGGCCTCCAGAATGTTTGGGACAAAGACCCATCATTTATTTATTTGCCTCTGTATCCCACAATTTGAGATTTGTAATAGAAAAAAAATCACATGTGGTTAAAGTGCACATTGTCAGATTTTATTAAAAGGTATTTATATACATTTTGGTTTCAACATGTAGAAATTCCCCCCATTTTAGGGCACCATAATGTTTGGGACACATGGCTTCACATGTGTTTGTAATTGCTCAGGTGTGTTTAATTGCCTCCTTAATGCAGGTATAAAAGAGCTCTCAGCACCTAGTCTTTCCATCACCTTTGGAAACATTTATTGCTGTTTATCAACAGAGGACCAAAGTTGTGCCAAAGAAGCCATTATGAGACTATAAACAAGAATAAAACTGTTGGGGACATCAGCCAAACCTTAGGCTTACCAAAATCAACTGTTTGGAACATCATTAAGAAGAAAGAGAGCACTGGTGAGCTTACTAATCACAGAGGGACTGGCAGGCCAAGGAAGACCCCACAGCTGATGACAGAAGAATTTTCACTATAATAAAGAAAAATCCCCAAACACCTGTCCTCAAAAGTAGGATGGCCAGGTTACAATTGGCCAAGAAGTACTATAAAGAACAACCAGAGTTCTGGAAAAGGGTCTTGTGGACAGATGAGACAAAGTTTAACATATCAAAATGATGGTATGGAGGAGAGAAGGAACTGCTTAAGATCCAAAGCATATCACCTCATCTGTGAAACACAGTGGTGAGGATGTTATGGCCTGGACATGTATGGCTGCTGAAGGTACTGGGTCGCATATCTTCATTGATGATACAACAGCTGATGGCAGTAGCATAATGAATTCTGAAGTGTATACCCATGTCCGATCTGGTCAAGTTCAAACAAATGCCTCAAAACATTGGCCGGCGGTTCATTCTACAGCAAGACAATGATCCCAAACATACTGCTAAAGCAACAAAGGAGTTTTTCAAAGATAAAAAATTGTCATTTCTTGAGTGGTTAAGTGAATCACCCGATCTGAACCCAATTGTGCATGCCTTTTCTATGCTGAGGAGAAAACTGAAGCGGACTAGCCCCCAAAACAAGCATAAGCTAAAGATCACCAGTGAAGACACCCAGCATCTGGTGATGTCCATGAATCGCAGACTTCAAGCAGTCATTGCAGGCAAAAGATATGCAACAAAGTACCAAACATGACTACTTTCATTTGCATGACATTGCTGTGTCCCAAACGTTATGGTGCCCTGAAATAGGGGGGGACTATGTATAAACACTGCTGTAATTTCTACATGGTGAAACCAAATTGTATAAAAATTGCCTTTATTAAAATCTGACAATGTGCACTTTAACCACATGTGATTTTTTTTTCTATTACAAATCTCAAATTATGGAGTACAAAGGCAAATAAATAAATGATGGGTCTTTGTCCCAAACATTATGGAAGGCACTGTACACTTGCTAGTGTGTGGATGTGTGTATATGTTCGGGTTGTGTATAAATCTGCGTGTGGACAGTATGCACATGCATGTGGACGTGTGAATGTGTGTACTTATGAGTTGTGTGTGGATGCGCACTTTGATCTGCAGATGTGCGCTTGTACATGTCTATGCGCACAGACCCTCCCGTTGTGTGAGGGTCACGTCCTCCAGACCCTAGTGCAAGTCGGATGTTATGTAAGTTGGAAACAGAAGCGTTTCCGCGCACCCATAAGTTTTCTTTTCGCGGAGACCATGTGGGAGCATCCAGGAGAATAGCGGACAGGTTTGTGGAAACGGCCGCCGGGACGTACAGCTCCAGAATAAAGCGGTGAGAATTGCTTGCGTAAATGCGAGTTTACGTAAGCAATGCGACGCTGGGAACTGCAGATGCTGGAATCTTGTGTAGAACACAAAGTTGGGGTAACAGCGGGCCAGGCGGCAGCTTCTCTGCAAGACCGTACTACGTGTTGGGCTGTGAATATCAGCAGGATTCACACGGGAAGTGAATATTCAGAGTCAACTGAGAAAAGATTAGCTGTCAGTGCAGATGGGAATGCAAATGTATCCTTGAACATGTACACACTGCAAAGGGAGTAAATGAAGAATGGGAGGTCATGAAGGACCTTGCCTTTGGATGCTGAGGTGGGTGGGTGTGTGTGTACTAAACGAGTACTTTACCACTGGAAGCATCTTCCTCCCTGGTGCAAATGGAAACGGGCCCTTTGGCCCAACTCTTCCATGCTGACCACGAAGCCCCATCTAAGCTAGTCCCACTTGCCTGAATTTGGCCCATATCCCTCTAAACCTCTTATCCACTCATACGTGTCTCTCAAATGCTGTTATTGTACCTGCCTCAACTATCTCTCTGGCAGGTAGACAAAAGTGCTGGCTGGAGAAACTCAGCGGGTGCAGCAGCATATATGGAGCGAAGGAAATAGGCAACAGTTCGGGCCAAAACCCTTCTTCACCCAGTCTGAAGAAGGGTTTCGGCCCGAATCGTTGCCTATTTGCTTCGCTCCATAGATGCTGCTGCACCCGCTGAGTTTCTCCAGTACTTTTGTCTACCTTCGATTTTTGAGCATCTGCAGTTCCTTCTTAAACACTTTATCTCCTCTGGCAGCTCGTTTCATGTAACCCACCATCCAATGTGTGGAAAAAGCTGCCCCTCAGATCCCTGTCATATCTTTCCCCTCTCACTTTAAACCTTAATTCCCCTGCCCTGGGTAAAAGACACTATGCCTTCACACGATCTATTCCCCATGATTATACACACCTCCAAAAGATCACCCCTCAGCCTTCTGCACCCGAAGAATCCACTACCGTGGTCACACACTCATTTCACTACTCATCAGGAAGAAGGTATAGGAGCCTGAAAACTAATGTGTAGGTTCAGGAGTATGAAGAAAGGTTCCAACTCCAATCGTTCTTTATCCGTGTTCTCCAGTTAACGTCCCAACTTCTAGGCTCAATGCCCAAACTGAAGGTCGTTGTCGCTGCTTATATCACGTCTGTCCATTCCCTCCACAGATGCTGCCTGAACTGCTGCCTTCTCCCAGCACTGTGGTTCACCTGTGGAACTTGTTCTTTACTGCTTCTTGAAATAGCTGGCAAGGCCAGCAGTTGTGATGATCCTGGAATGCCCCTGAACTGTGGTATTTCAGAGGGTGGTTTATCGCTATGCGGATCTGGAGCCAGACCAGGGAGCAAGGAAAAATGCCCTCCTGGCAGATATTAACAAACCTGGCTTTTAGCGACCAAGTCTCCAACTTAACATGTTAATTGTTCTGGTGTGAAACAGACCGTTCGCCCCCCCCCACATATACACTAGGGACAATTTACAGTTTTTAACAAAGCCAAATAACCTACAAACCTGGTACGTCTTTAGGGTGTAGGAGGAAACCAGACCACCGGGAGAAAACCCACACGGTCATTGGGAAAACGTGCAAACTGCATAGAGACAACACCCGTAGTCGGAATCGAACCAGGGTCTCTGGAGCTGTGTTTCACTCTCCACAGACACCACCTGACTTAATGAATATTTCCAACATGTGCAGTGTTTGGATTTTACCTGGACATTTCGTCAGGTCCAGCTTTACTTGAATTTAAGATCCTAGTTGCTGTGATGAGATCAACCGCCCAGTAACTTAGCAGCCTGCAGTCACCTGCAGACCGTGTAACCCAACAGAGAAACTGGTTGCACTTTACAAATACATCACTGTTGAATCCAAAAGAAAATTGAAAAATATATTTATATTTCCATTGAGGACAGGTGCATAAAGTCTATTGAAACACACAGAAATGTTCAAGGAAGTTGCCACTCTGACAGGAGGTGAGAGTGCCAGCTTCAATAATACGGCTCTTCCCCCTCCAGCTGCCTACCTGCAGACGGACTCTGGGCTTCTGTTGACCCCCTTGCAAGTTCTCTGCCGCCAGTCACGGGCCGCTACATCGATGGCCAAGCAAAGCCAACTTTCTCGCTTCACTCCCACCGAGCGATCCAGCGGCGAGTGGCAGTCGCCAGTTGGCCAAGCGGAAACTGAGAGGTTGCTGAGGGTCGAGGCACGTTTGGTGGGAAGGGAGCGGGTCACAGGCCCAACTGATGGGAAGCTGATGCCCTCAGCTCAATCCTCAGGTTGACTTTGAGACAGGCACATGAATATTGCAGAGTGGTGGGTGCTTGGAAACGCTGCCAGGGACGGTGGAGGTAGATACGATAGTGGTGTTTAAGAGGCTTTGAGATACACACATGGATATGGATCATGTGCAGGTGGAGATTGGTTTAACTTGGGCGTCATGTTCAGCACAGACATTGTGGGCCGAAGGGCCTGTGCTGTACTGCTTTACGTTTGGAAGAATGTGTCCCACGGTATTTGAGGCCACTCTGCCCTCTAAGGGTTAGTAGCAGGAAGCAGCAGCGATCAGAACGCTCGGACACTAGTGAGGGCGTGGAAGCCAGAACCACTATTTTATATATTAATACCTATTTCATCCAAAATGTACATTCTAGGCTAGTTCAACCCACTGTAGTTAGAAAAATAATTTCTTAAAAAGTACTGTCGGTCCACGGGGGTATTTAGTGAGTGACTTGCCCCAGGTGGTGTCTCCTCCCGTCAGTTGGTGACGCATTTACTGAACCAAACCAAGACTCTGGGAGCAGCAGCTCAGATTCGGGGCGGTGGTTGCAGCTGTCGATCTCCTGCTGCAGGTCCCACCGTTAACGTCTCTGTGGCGATTCAGAAACGGTCGCTGGTGAAGGAGATAAATGGGTAAAGTGGGACAGACCGCAGCGCCACGACTTGAAGCAAACGTCTTGCTCATCAGCGCAAAAGACACAGCATAGAAACAGGCCCTTCTGCCCACAGAGACCATGCCGACCAACGATCACCCGTTCACACTAGTTCTGTGTTATCCCACTTTCTCACCACACTCGGGCAATTTACAATTGACCTCCAAACCTGCATGTCTTTGGGATGTGGGAGGAAACCGGAGCACCTGGAGGAAACCCATACGGCCACAGGGAGAACGTGCAAACTGCACAGATAGGCCGATTAACCTACAAACGCAGGACTCAGACACAGAACGTGCAGGTTGCTGACGTTGGGTGGGTGGGTTCGGGCAACAACAACCCAGATCATGATGTTCTGTCTGCTTACGGGATCTACCATGTAATCTGGTTTCCCATGGACTGAGCATGTGAGAGTCATTAGCAGAGGCAGAGGTTGGGTGCGGGCCCCAGGCTCCAGCAGGTCACACTCCCTGGAACATTGGGCCACCTGCTCCCTGAGCCCATAGTGGCAACATGGAAAAAGACAGGAAAAAGGGTGGTACTGTGGCACAGCCATAGAGTTGCTGCCTTATAGCGCCAGAGACCTGGGTTCGATCCTGACTACAGGTGATGTCTGTACGGATTTGCATGTTCACCATGCGACTGCGTGGGTGCTTCAGTTTCCTCCCACATTCCAAAGACATACAGGTTTATAGGTTAATTGCCTATGGTAAAAACTGTAAATTGTCCTGAGTGTGTAGAATAGTGCTAGTGTAAGGGGTGATCGCTGATGGGTCGGACGAAGGGCAAACACCCTTCAGTGTTACTGATGTGGAAAAATACCCTGCAATTTTTTACCCTGCACCTTTACTTAGAGAAACTCTTGTATAAAAATAGTGTAAGAAACATTTGGTTTCTGCCATGTCCCTGAGGAGCCTGGACACTGATGAGGACTGCACCACCAGTGTGCAGTCTGAGAGGGTTGTACAAAAGACAGGACCCCCGCAGTCTGACCCGGAGCCTGTGGTGGGGGAAGAGTTAAACTCACTCCCAGGGTGGGGAGGGAAAGGGTGAATGTCACTCCCGAGAGTGGTGGGCGAGAGAATTAACCACTTCTATCTGTGGTGGGGGAGGATTAACAGCACTTAAGCCACGGTTACAGGGAGAAGGCAGGAGAATGGGGATGAGATGGAAAGATAGATCAGCCAATATTGAATGGGGGAGTAGATTTGTTGGGCCAAATGGCCTAATTCTGCTCCAAGAACCTATGAAAGTTGTATCTGTGGTGGGGAGAGTTAATCTCAGTGCTGATGGTGAGTAGAGAGTGAGCCTCAGTCCTGTGTGTGGTGGGGGAGTGAGAGAGTGGATTGCCTGGCCCGCCCTGGCAGCTGGACAGGGTCACTCCTGCGGCTTTGCCCCTTCAGGCGGCTCGGCGCCTCCCTTGGTTCATCCTCGGTGTCCCCGCTCCTGGAGCACTGTCCCCGCGCTGCTGCCACTCAGCCCCTCTACTTGTGCCTGGCCAGTGCTCTGTAGAGGGCGAACGCGAGGAGGGCGGTCACGGCGGCTCCCAGCGTGACCCGCAGACAGAGGGAGGAGGTGCTGAGCTCGGTATCGTTCAGGTGGCTGTAGTGGCGAGGGGGAGACAATCATTACCACACGCCAAGGGACATTCAGCCTGTCTAGACCATGCTAGCTAGTCCATCCATTCCCACACAAATTATCTTCCCACCGGTACCTATCCAATGATCAGAGCCCTCCTCCCAAGCTGGAAATGGCAAAAACCACAGGGCAGAACGTTTTGAACGAGAGGCAAAGTTTAAACATGTGTGGGGTATGTTTTTTTTTAACAAGAGGGTGATGGATGCCAGGGTTGGTTGTGGTGGCCAATAACGATAGTGTTGTTTAAGAGGCTATTGGAGAGGCACATGGATATGCTGGGAATGGAGGGATATGGATCACGTCCAGGTAGAGATTAGTTTAACTTGGCATCATGTTGGGCACGAACATTGTGGGCCGAAGGGCCTATTCCTGTGCAGCACATTTGTACGTGACCATCCTGCCAAAAGATTCCCAATTTCCAAGTTACCCGAGTGTTAGTTTCCCAACTGCCTGACAGCGTTGGAGTGAAGGCCAAACTCGGGACTGATCGCGACATGGCCGCTGTGCCAGCCCGCACGGTGCGGAGGCAAGGGAAAGCTCAGCGAGGCCACGTGGAGGTACAGAGGGCGGGGGTTAGAGGAGAGGTGCCAAAACCTACAGGGGAAGCCGCCGAGCCAGCCCATGCTCCGAGGTCCAGGTGGACCACGGGCTGCAAGCGGAGCCCACCGAGCGGCCACAGCCCATCTCTCGAAGACCAGAGAGCGGGAGGATAGAACTAGCGTGGACGAGTGAACGATGGACAGCATGGACCTGGTTTCATTTTGACCTTTCAATAAATTCAATCAAAAACCCACAGGGCATTTTAAATTGCTGTTGAGGTACAGGGAGCGGTGGAATGTGAGGGAACTGATGGGAACGTGTGAGAATAACATGGGATGTGTTGAAGGACAGTATAGACACAGTGGGCTGAAGGGCCTGTTTGCACGCTGTGTATTTTGATCAGTGCACACTGCGGTGAGCTGGGAGTGTTGGGAGATACTCACGGGAAGGAGGCGACCAGGGCCAGGCGGGAGTAGATGGGCGAGCTGGCTGCGCTGTCACTGCAGCAGCTGAAGTGGAAGGGAGGCGGCAGGCGGTGTTTGTAGCAGAACTGCAGTGGTGTGATTCCGTGCTCCTGCTTCTGCTCCGGCAGGTCCGCCTTCGACGCCACAAAGACGCAGGGGATGCGGCTCTCCATGTAGTGTTCCTGCGCAAAGGCACAACCCCCGAGGTTAGCAGACAGCCCAAGCACAGAGTGCTGCATGGACTCAGCAGGTCGGGCAGCATCTGTGGAGGGGAGGGACAGGCGACGTTTCTGGCCGGGACCTTTCTTCAGACTGACCCACCATCTGGTTTCTTCATGTTATAGGAGCAGAATTAGGCCATTCAGCCCATCGAGTCTACTCCATCATTCAATCATGGCTGATCTATCTTTCCCCCTCAACCCCAATCTCCTGCCTTTTCCCCATAACCCGACAACCGTACTAATCAAGACCGTGTCAGTCTCCACATTAAACATATCCGTTGACTTGGCCTCCACCACTGTCTGTGGCAATGAATTCCAGATTCACCACCCTCTGACTAAATAAATTCCTCCTCATCTCCTTTCTAAAGGTACATCCTTTCATTCTGAGGCTGTACCCTCTGTTCCTAGACTCTCCCACTAGTGGAAACATCCTCTCCACATCCACTCTATCCAGGCCTTTCACTATTCATTTCTTATGTGTCCAATGTCTCAGTACTTTGACTGAGTTTCTACTTAGACATTTTACCAAATGAATTGGTTGTCAGCTATGAAAATCTTAACATTTCCTTCCTTTGGAAGCCTATTTGATTGTCCTCTGCCAGTAATATGCAGGGTCACCCCAGTCCCCCAGCAATAACAGAGGAGTGTCCTTTTTCCTTTTAGGAAATGTGAATCCACTCCAGTAGGCACAAGGAACTGCAGACGCTGAATCGTGAACGGAACACAAAGTGCTGGTCAGACCGCAGCTGTAGAGGGGAATGGGACGTTTCAGGTCGGGACCCCTCTGCTGACTGATTGAGTGGATGGGTGAAAGCAGGAAAAGAAAGGTGAGTGTAGGACAAAGTCTGGCAAGTGATAGGTGGATATAGATGAGGGGGGAGTTAAATTGGCAGATAGGTGGGTATATGATAAAGGCCGGAGGTGAAACGGAGACAAGGGGTGTCGGATAAGGAGTGAAACGTTTTGTATTATTTGATCTGACCTGATAGCATGCAAAGCAAAGCTTTTTTACTGCACCTCAGTACACAAGACAATAATAAATCTGAACCTAACCTGGCCTTTCTGGTAAAAGGCAAAGCCCGACCTGTTACTTGTAGATGTCAGACCGCCACTCCCAGCTCACCTTGTAAATGCTGGCGCAGTAGTTGAAGGACTTGGCATCCGTGATATCGTACATCAGACAGGCAACGTCGCAGGTGGCATTGGAGGCTTTGAGAAACTCACAGTCCACATCCACCTCATGCAGCTAGGACAGAGAGCAACCAGTGAGCATGTAGATAGTGAGGGCACACCCACATAGCGACACAGAGATAGTAGTAGGAGACACGCACAGGGCCAGTGAATGAGTGAATTACACGGGGGAAGATGCCACAGGCAGACAGACACCGGTGGATTCACACATGCAAGTTGGAACTCTAGGGACCAACATTCTGAGGCCCAGCATGTTTTCAATTTGTAAAAAAAGGAACTGCAGGTGCTGGTTTATAGCAAAATTAGACACAAAGTGCTGGAGTATCCTAGCACTGGATAGGTCACAAGGGTAGACACATAAAGCTGGAGTAACTCAGCGGGTCAGACAGCATCTCTGGAGAAAAGGAATGGGTGACATTTTGGGTCGAGTCCCTTCTTCAGATCACAAATGTGTTGGACTAAAGAGATTTAACGTGAATTAACATCAATTTACAGTGTGTGGTGTACATGGCAGAAGGAAGTGCTGGAGGAACAGAATGCGTAACTCCATATTGGGTAATGGATGATTACTGTCACAGCTGCAGGGATCTGTGCTAGGACCTCTGTTGTTTGTGATATAACTTGTACATAAATGTAGATGGGTTGGTTGGTAAGTTTGCGGATGACACCAAAATTGGTGGAGATAATGGCAGTACCATGGCGCAGTGGTAGAGTTACTGCTTTACAGAGCCAGGGACCCAGGTTCGATCCGTACGGAGTTCGTTTGTTTTCCCTATGACTGTGTGGGTTTCCTCCAGGTGCTCCAGTTACCTCCCACACTCCAAAGACCAGCAGGTTTGTAGGTTCTAACGTAGCTTCTGTAAATTGCAAATTGTCCCTCGTGTGTCGGATTGTTTAACTTGGCATCATGTTTGGCATGGACAGTGTGGGCCAAAGGGCCTGTTCCTGTGCTGTACTGTTCCATATTATTCTAAAGATTGGGGTCGGAGTGGTCTGTACTCACAATTAAATACTTGTCCTGGCTGTTGACTTGCACTGTGTTGATTGTGAAGTCGCAGAGATCTGCACCCATCTCGCTCTGTATCTGAAACAAAGCACAAGGAGCTGTGAAGCAGCATCAGAGTCAACCCGACCTCTTGAAGGTGCAGTGGGAACGGTCAGTTTGAGCAAAGGGCAGCATCGTCACATTATTTCACACCCTGGTTACCCAGAAGCATCTTCTCCTGAACCACAACAGTCCACGTGGATGACAGGGCACAGATGCAGTGCTAATGAAGGAACACCAGCCCAACGGCGGACAGTGGCGCAGCTGCTGCATTACAGCGCCAGTGACCCAATTTTGATCCTGACAATGGCTGCTGTCTGTGTGGAGTTTGCACGTTCTCCCTGTGACCGTGTGGGTTTGCTCCGGTTTTCTCCCACATCCCAAAGACGTGCGGGTTTGTAGGTTCACTGGCCTGTGCCCTACACACTCGGCCCATTACACACCAAGCTCATTACACACCCGGCTCATTACACCTACCTGCAAGCTGCGTCCCAGGAAGGCCTGCAGGAAGGCCGTTTTCCCAGTGCCCTTGGGTCCGATCACTTTGCACAGGAACACGTTTCTCTGCGTCTGACCTTTCTCCAAGTCCAGTTTCTTTGCTCGAGTCACTGAAACAAAAGGATTTTCAATGGGGAATGATTGGCGTTTCCCGCGCGTGACAGCAGAGACTCCGCCATGTGAGGAGAGAGGCCAGGGCTGATGGGGACAGAGTGTCGTGGGGGCAGGCGGAGGCGTGGGAGGGAGATTACTTTTCACTCCTGCCCTGACGGTTGCAACAATCAGCTCGACAGGTCCTCCCACGCAATCACTGGGTGCATCAGAGCCATGTCCCGACAACAGGCCATTCAGCCCATCAAGTCTTCCCTGCTAATAATTTATACATCGCCTGCAATCTCCTCACTTGAAGGTAGACACAAAATGCTGGAGTAACTCAGCGGGTCAGGCAGCATCTCTGGAGAGAAGGATTGGGTGACGTTTCGGGTCGAGACCCTTCTTCAGACTGAAAACCAGTCACCCATTCGTTCTCTCCAGAAATGCTGCCTGACCCGCTGAGTTACGCCAGCATTTGTGTCTACCTTCAATTTCAACCAGCATCTGCAGTTCTTTCCTACACATCTCCTGACTTGAAACTTGCACAAAGCAGATTTCTTAAAGGACCTCGAGCCACTCAACAGTGGGAGGGAGCGGTTAGTCACATGCCCTTTATTGGGTGATGTTCCTGACACCGCCTCTGGAAACCCTCTCTGGGCTAGTGCAGGGCTTTGCAGGAAGAACTTCACTTTTTCCATTAAAGATGATAAACAGCACTATCAGACCGAGTCTGATGAAGGCCCCAACCCAAAACACTCTCTGTCCATTCACTCTGCAATAGACTCTGAGCAGTGCAGCACAGGAACAGGTCCTTCAGCCATTTACTGTACGTTGCATTTACAAGGCTTTTAGCTAAGCACGTGGATATGCAGGGAATGGAGGGATATGGATCATGTTCAGGCAGATTATGTATCTGTGCCAAACATAATGGCGACAATAATCTCCTCTGTCTGCATATGATCTATATCCCTCCATTCTCTGCATATCCATGTGCCTATCTAAAACCCTCCTAAAGGCCGCTTAAACACCACTAACGTCTGCCTCCTGCACCATCCCTGCAGCACGTTCCAGGCACCCATCACCCTCTGTGTAAAAAAACGTACATCTCCGTTAAACCTAGCCCCCTCTCACCTTAAAGCAATGTCCTCCAGTCTTTGACATTTCCCTATTAGTATTTTACATTTCCACTCTGGGGAAAAGGTTCTGACTGTCTACACTTTCTAAGCCACTCATATTTTTATATACTTCCATCAGGTCTGCCCTCAACCTCCAGCGTTACAGAGAAAACAATCCATAATTCTCCTTGTAGCTAATACTTTGTAGCTTGCAGTTGACCTGCTGAGTTCCTCCAGCACTCTGTGTTTTGCTGAAGTTTCCAGCATCTGCTGTCTCTGTGTCTCCACTATCAGACTTTGTTCTCTCCACACGCACACCCTCCCCTCATCTGCCCTGGGTTCTGAATATAATCGCTCAGGGTTCTGCCCCTCAACTCTGCACCAGGGCTCCTGGGAGTCTCACTGTTAAGGCAACAAAACTCACCTCCCACCCTAGTGCAGCTCCTTACCTGTGATGGCTGCAGTTTGTGATTCTTGCTCCATAATGGTGGTGTAGCCCAGGTATCCCAGGTATTCAATGCAGCGGTGAACATCTAGGTAGGCCGTGAACCTGCAGGAGGACAGTGCAGCGCTCATTCGTAATTGTAACTGGGCTTCATAGAACATAGAAGAGTGCAGGGACAGGCCCTTCGAACCACAATATCTGTCTTGAACAAGATAAACCAATCTCCTCTGCCTGCACATGATCTATATTCCTTTATATGCATGTAACAAAATGCCTTTTAAAAATCACAATTGCATCATCCCCTATACTTGTACATTTTACAATAAACTAATTTCTCATCTTTTCTTGGCACCCAATTTGTAAGAAATGCAACTAACTTCTCCCGCACTGATTGACACTGTGGGGAAATACACACATTTCTACTGTGCAGGTCGGGGGCCCAAAATCGGTTCACACAGTGGACTAAGTGTCTTCAAAGTGGGAGTGTGGAAACTGGGCAGCCATTTTTGCACTGAGTTCTCACAATCAGTGTTTCGATCATCTGCTTGGTTAGGGATCACGCGAGGATCTGGGTGATGTACCAGTTGTAATGTCCACAACCCTGACGTAGGCCTGACAAAAGACTGGGAAGGGGCAGAGGAAATCAGTTTGCATCTGGTGCATTCATAATGTATTGTTGGGACCCAGCATAAAATGGCTTCATTACAATCCAACGGAATATTCTCTGACCAGAGATTGGCCAGGGGATATATTAAAGCTATAATCAGCAGGATCTTCCCGTCCATCAGTGAGAGTCTGGAGGGCATCGGTTTAATCTGTCCTCTCCTTGCCGTGGACTGGACGTGTTGGTCTGGCTTCTACATTTAAGTCTTTGGGAGCGGTGCTGAACCCACAGGCGAAAGTGGAACCGCCGAAGCCAGGCCCGAGGAAGGCCGGCTCAGCAACCCTCTGTAGTCTATCATTGACCACAATAGTTCAGGCATAGAACATAGAGCAGTACAACTCAGGAATGGGCCCTTCGGCCCACAATATTTATGTTGAACATGAAGTCTAGCTGAACAGATCGCATCCGCCTGTAAGTGATGCACATTCCCCTCCTTCCCTGCAAATCCATGTGCTTACCTAAAAGCTTCTTAAACACCACTATCGTATCTGCCTCCACCACCACCCCTAGCAGCACGTACTAGGCCCCCACATCTCTCATTATATTTTCCCCCTCTCATCTTATAGCTGTGCCCTCTAGTGTTGGATATTTCCACCCTGGGAGAAAGGTTCTGACTGTCTACCCTATCTATGCCCACCACTCCCTCTTCTCACAACTTTGGCTTGGCTCGGCTTTGCACAAATTAGTTTCTTCAAGTAGTTAATCTCGCGGGTTTTACCCGAGCTCTAAGACCAGTCAGTGGCCAAATGCAGGCAGTTTCAGAGGAAGACTTACGTCCAGTGGCAGAGGAAGCCGTGGAGAGTGACCCAGCCCCTCTCGTCGGTGCACACCGTGTTAAAGGCCTCCGGACCCCAAGGGAAGTACGGGAACACGCTGAACAAGTTCTTCAGCTCAATGGGAGAGAGGACACCGTCGTTATCCTGGTCAAAGAAAAAACATGAGTGAGACAGGAAACGTGGCGTTGCAACCCCTCCCCTCCCCTCCCCGGCAAGCTACTTACTGCATCGTATTTCTCGAAGACACGCTGGAGAAACAGGTAGGTACGCTGGTTCAGCTCAGTTGTGCAGTGGTAAAGAACTCGCAGCCTGCAAGGAAACAGTAAGCTGGTGACATACAAGTCCACGTAATATGCACAACCCTGGCGTAGGCCTGTCGGGAGGCCATTAGATGACCAGGGAGGGGCAGAGGAAAGCAGTTTGCATTTGATGCACGCGGGTGGCACAGTGGTGCAGCGGTAGTTGCTGCCTCACAGCGCTGGAAACACGGGTTCTGTCCTGACTACGGGGTGCTGTCTGCATGGTGTTGTTTGGTCTCCCTGTGACCACGTGAATTTTCTCTGGGTGCTCTGGTTTCCTCCCACATGCCAAAAGCGTGCAGGAATGCAAGTTAATTGGCTTCTGCAAATTGTTCCAAGTGTATACAATTGCGGTAGTGTACAGGGTGATCACTGGTCGGTGCGGACTTGATGGGCTGAGAGGCCTGTTTCCACGATGTATCTCTATAGTCTAAAGTAAAGTTTTAAAAATGTATCACTGGGACCGATCACAAAATGGCTTCAATCCAGTTGTTCATACAAAGCTGTCTGAAGAAGGCTCTCGACCTGAAACATCACCAATTCCTTCTCTCCAGGAATGCTGCCTGTCCCGTTGAGTTACTCCAGCATTTTGTGTCTACCTCCGATTTAAACCAGCATCTGCACTTGTTTCCTACACGGCTGTTCATACATACACGCAAACGCTGGGGATCAATGGGCAGTAAAAAATATCTCTGGAACTGATGCACTACAATGCAAAGAACTATATCCTGTAGTCTGTATCTTCTCCTTTGCCCTTCCGAGTGTACTTGAATATGACTTGATTGAAGTTATGTATGGCAAAGGGTGGTGAAATTAGATGTGTCCGCTTGTTACATGCAACTCCCAGGCAATTAACAGTTCCTGGCCATAGGACTTCCCCACAACCTCAACCCCACCCCCCTCAATCCCTCCCCCAGACCCACTTCCTCAAACCTCCCCCACCCCTTAAAACTCCCCCACCGCCGCAAACCCTCCTCCACCACTTCAAACCCTCCCCCAGACCCACTTCCTCATACCTCCCCCATCCCCTCAAACACTCCACCACCCCACCAACCCCCCCACCCCCTCAAACCTACCCGCCTCAAACACTCCCCCACCCACCTCTGTCTCAGCTGCCATCGTGGTACTCACGGTGGATGGAGATAGTCATCAGTCATCTCCAGGTTATCGTCATAGCCAAACTTGCGAAGGACAGTCCAGGTGGTCTCGTGCCTACCTCTCTGGACGAACAACGTGTTCAAGAACAGGAAACCTGGCAGGGAATTTTAGCCGATGAGTTCAGAGTTCAGAGTTCAGCCTGCATCCACCACGGCGACCGCTCCAGGCGACCCAGACCCCGCCCGGCGACCCAGACCCCGCCCGGCGACCCAGGCCCCGCCCGGCGACCCAGGCCCCGCCCGGCGACCCAGACCCCGCCCGGCGACCCAGACCCCGCCCGGCGACCCAGGCCCCGCCCGGCGACCCAGACCCCGCCCGGCGACCCAGGCCCCCCCCGGCGAGACCCCGCCCGCGACCCAGACCCCGCCCCGACCCCGGCGACCCAGGCCCCGCCCGGCGACCCAGACCCCGCCCGGCGACCCAGACCCGCCCGGCGACCCAGACCCCGCCCGGCGACCCAGGCCCCGCCCGGCGACCCAGGCCCCGCCCGGCGACCCAGACCCCGCCCCGCCCGGCGACCCAGACCCCGCCCGGCGACCCAGACCCCGCCCGGCGACCCAGGCCCCGGGCCCCCCGCCCGGCGACCCAGGCCCACGCCCCGGCGACCCAGACCGGACCCAGACCGGCCCCGCCCGGCGACAGAGACCCCGCCCGGCGACCCAGGCCCCGCCCGGCGACCCAGACCCCGCCCGGCGACCCAGGCCCCGCCCGGCGACCCAGGCCCCGCCCGGCGACCCAGACCGGCAACCGAGGCCCCGCCCAGCAACCAAGACCCAGCGACCCAGACCCCGCCCGGCGACCCAGACCCCGCCCGGCGACCGAGGCCCCGCCCGGCGACCCAGACCGGCAACCGAGGCCCCGCCCAGCGACCAAGACCCAGCGACGCAGACCCCGCCCGGCGACCCAGACCCCGCCCGGCGACCGAGGCCCCGCCCGGCGACCCAGACCGGCAACCGAGGCCCCGCCCAGCGACCAAGACCCAGCGACGCAGACCCCGCCCGGCGACCCAGACCCCGCCCGGCGACGCAGACTGGCGCTGGACATACCACCCTGGGAAGATTGAATGCCCGGGATGGCTGTTCGGCCATTCTAGGTTTTACTGTGAATTCGCTCACCATTTAAAGTCAGTCCATCGTCACGGATTCCATCAGTCGTGTTCTTCAAGACGACTGTTTTAACATCTTCTAAAGCTTGTGCTGAGAGTGGATTCCTGAAACAGTATTTCTGAATGAAAAATAAAGTAGGTATGTTACAAAACTTACCTTCAGCGGCGCTGCAGTTCTGTCACTGGCCGTGTGCGCGACTTTGGCGCCTTTGAGGTGGGGGGGGGGGTTAAAATGCAGTTTTCTCCTGCCTGCCGGAGTTTTATTTTCTCGGGGTGCGAGCTATTGCTGAAGATTTGTTCCGACTGAGATTTAAAAATCATGTTATATTGTGAATTCTTGTGTGAATGTTATTTGGACAATTAGGCTATTTAAAAATGTTAATCTTTTCTTAAGAAATGGATAGATGTTTAGATCTAGTAATTTAATTTTGTAATTAGCTACAATTGGGTAACTAATATGCTTTAATTTCAGGTCATCCAAGTAAGATTGTTTCATATTTGCTTCAGAATGCTTCAATCTATAATAACTGAAAATTTATTTCTGTTCTCTTAATTTTTAAGAAAGTTATGGGCTTTTGACAGTCTTCGATCACAGCTTTGTGTTAAGTCAATGGAAAAGCAATAGGGAACAAGATGCTAATTTCCGAGTATGAAAAAAACACGGGAGCTCCCAGGTTATGAACGCTCAACTTGGGTTCGGCCCATACGTACGAGCGAGTGTTCAGGAGACAGGCGAGATAGGTTTGCCAGTTGCTGTGGGTTTGCAGGCATCTGCTGCAGTGTGGGAACTCGGTTCATGGCAAAATTATTCCATCTTGCAGAAAAACCTAAATGGTTGAGCTTAACGTAGAGGGAGGAAATAAGGCGCATGGCATGCTTCCTTGATTGATAGGGGAATTATGTACAAGAGTCAGGAAGTCATGATGCATCTCTATAGGACTTTGGTTCGGCCGCATTTGGAGTATTGCGTGCAGTTCTGGTCGCCCCATTACCGGAAAGATATGATTTAATTGGACAGCATGTAAACAAAGGTTTTCACTATATCTTGGTGCAGGTGACAATGATAAACCGATACCAGAGGAACCTGCATCCCAAGCGGGAAATAATTACCTGAAAGAAGTTCATCTCCACGTCATTAAGGATTCCGTCATTGTCCTGGTCGGAGATGTTGAAGATCCGGGTCAGGGCTTGAACGCACAGGGGCTTCAACTACAATATACATCAGTTCATCAGCCAGGGACAATCAGGCACGGTCCCAGAAACACAAGCTCAGGCAAAAAGCAGTTAAGGCACTGAAGAACAGCAAATTAAACCCACACTGGCTTAATGAAGAAAATTAGCAACATGGACCTGCACTCACCAACTGCGATCAATCTCTCTTGATTGTATGCAAAACAAAGAAATTCACTGCACATAGGTACATGTGACAATAAAATATCATCATCACCAAATGGGGTAAACACAACCTAGGTCTGACAGATCAAAACTAGACATACATGAAGAATGTACATGACCACAGTCTGCAACCTGCTGGTCTGGCTGCTCTCTCTACCATTGCCGTCTAGTCAGGGCGTCTACTCTGGGCTCATGCTGAAGGGAGAGCGAGGACGGCATCAGGCGAGGAAATCAAAAATGTACAGGAGCCCACACTGAGCGCTGAATGCAGGGCACCAGGTAGGAAGCAGGGTAAGAATCGCTGCTTCATCTGGAAGGAGTGTTTGGGTCCCGGATGGTGAGAGGTGGAAGGATGGGTGTTGCATCTCCCGCTGTTCCACGGTCGATGCAGTTGGTGGTGATGGAAGAATGGACCAGAATGGAATGCTGACATGGAGAGGTTCCACTTACAATATCCTCCTGCTCATTACATTGTCTCCTGGTTGTGCTTGGGAGGGAGCTCATCATGGCCTTAAAACATTAACATTAATGAGATAATATTTTTATAAATTTTAACTGGACTGGTGCCTCTGGTAAAGCTAGAAAGGTATCCTCCAGTGTTTCACTGTTGGAAGTTACTTGCTTCAATTTAGTATTTTTGGGTTGCATTTCCTCTGAAAGATAAATTAAGGCTGAATGTTGAAGCAGTACCCAGTGAGAGGGCATAGGTTCAGCCTGAGGACACAGTGCCACAGTGCCAATCCCTTACCTGTTTATCCTCCGGGCTGTACAGTGGAGCGGTCGGGTGCAACACAGCCTTCTGTGCATAGAAGAACAGCTCGGAAATATTCTTCAGGTTCTTAGCTGAACACTGCCAATACAAAGCAGAACAAGCTGAGAGATGGTAGTGCAGAATGGTGGAACAGCGGTAGGGTTGCTGTCTTACAGCGCCAGAGACCTAGGTTTGATCCTAACTAAGGGTGCTGTTTGTATGGAGTTTATACATGCTCCCCGTAACCTGCGTAGGTTTCTCTGGATGCTCTGGTTTCCTCTTACATTCCAAAGACATGCAGGTTTGTAGATTAATTGGCTTTGGGAAAATTGCAAAATTGCCCCTGGTGTGTCAGATAGTGCTTGTGTAGGGGAATCGCTGGTCGGCGAGGACCCGGTGGGCCACAGGGCCCGTTTCCACACTGTATCTCTAAAATATGAGTTGAAGCAGGCAGTGGTGGAGAGGGGAGGATAGTGGCAGGCAGAGGTATACATAGTGTGGGTGAGGATGGAGAGATGGGGGGAAAGGCCATTGTTTTCCCCAGATTCTGTGAAAGTTTCAATGTTCTTACACCTCCTCCCTCACCATCATCCAGGAACCTAAGCAGCCCTTCCAGGTGAGGCAAAGATTCACGTGCACCTCTTCTAACTTTGCCCACTGCATTCGGTGCTGCCAATGTGGCCTGCTCTACTGCAGTGAGACCAAGCACAGACCAGACTGATATGCACAGCATCTGCAATCTGTGCACAGCAGCCGACCCAAGCTCCTAGTTACGTCCCCTCCAAATCCCTACACCAACCTGCCCATCCTCGATCCTCTCCACTGCCAGGGTGAGGGCCAACACAAACTGGAGGAAGAACACCTCATTTTCCACCTGGGTATTTCCAAATCAACAAATAGGGAATTGTCGATGTGAAGCCACAGTCAACTAGTAAATGGAAGTCATAAAAGCCATGGATGTCTGAAGAAGGATTCCGACCCGAAACGTCACTCATCCTTTTTCTTCAGACCTGCTGAGTTACTCCAGCACTGTGACTATTACTGGAGGACATTTCACCCCTTCTCCTGGGGTCTAGTTGATTCTTAAGGTGAGCTCAGAATTAAGCTCACTGGTGAACCACCTGTAGCCCGGAAAGCTCTCAGCAAAAGTCTAACCAGACCACTGATACTCTGGTGTGGAAGCAATCAGCTCTGGGCAATACAAGTCTACTCTCTCTCAATGGCCATGCAACCACTCAAAATCTTCTCAGGGCAACACATGGTGGCTATGCAGCAGCCTTGCCAGAGATCCCCATATCTTAAAACGGGCATAGAAGCTTTGTCTCACCTCTACACACGTCTCGATTTCAGTGAACTGGTTCATGATGGGAAGGATCATTTCCATGGAGCTGGTTTCCTGCAAGTCAGATTTGTTACCCACCAGGATCACTGGAATCCTAAGAGAAAGGCACGTGGGAAAACAGCAAATAAATAAATAAATAAATAAATAGATAAATGAATGATGAATGAATGAATGAATGAATAAGCACATAATGACCACAGCCAATAAATTGGGCAGAAGCATTTCAATATTCTGAATATGAGCTAATAGGGAGAGATTGGACAATCTAGGACAGATCGCAGGATGCTGAGGGGTAATTTTATAGAGGTGTGTAATATCATGCGAGGAATCAATAGGGTGAATGCACAGTCTTTTACCCAGAGTAGGGGAGTCAATAACCAGAGGACAGAGGTGTAAGGTGATTTAAAAGATTTAGAAATTTTAAAGATCACTATTAAACTTTTTCTTAAAATTTTGCGAGGGTGCTGCATATATGGAACAAGGTAGTTAAAAAAAGTACAATAACAACATTTAACAGACATTTGGCCAGATACATGGAGAGGTAAGGTTTAGAGAGATATGGACCAAGGGCGGACAAATGAGACTATCAGCTGGGCATCGTGGTTGGCACGGACAAGTTGGGCAGAAGGTGCTGTTTCTGTGCCGTCTGCCTCTATGACATTTTGGATGCAATATCAGCAACGTAAAGAACAATTTACAGTTAAAAGATGCTAAAATGCTTCACTGCAGTGAAATCAGAATATATTTCACTGTACCATGGTACACGTGACAATAAAAGAACCATTGAGATTGAATTGCCCTTATCAAAGATATTAGGAAGGAGTTTAAAAGCTAGGTCAAAAGTTTGGGCTATAAGGAAGAGAAGGAAAGATGTGGGGGAGAGGGGACAGGGAAACATCTTGATGATAGGTTCCCACCCTGGGGTAAATTTACCCCCGGGGGCAAAATGTTGCCTACCCAGGGGGTAAATTTGTTGATTCTGGATTTGTACATATTTTTTTCTCAGACTGACTGTGTTTGGTTCTGGTATACCGGTATCTGATGAACAGATATACCAGAACCAAACACAGTCAGTCTGAGATTTTTTTTTTGTTACATGCTATTAAAGTTCCCAGCGGTAAACGGGACGAAAAAGGTTGGGAAACCCTGATCTAGACGACACAGCATATTTCCCGCTGCTCCTGTAATCACGAGATGTGGAGCAGCGGGCAGCGTGGATAGAAGCTGCCCAGGCTTCGACTGGGACCTACCTGTTCTCTCTTTCACAGCTGCCATTGACCAAAGGAATCCATTTACTCTGGATCTGGAAAACGGCAACAATAAAATGGTTTAAGACTCGTCCACCAAAGATCAAAGTGCGATTGTCTGTTTACTTCTCTCGCCAGCACTCAAATGACTCGACATCAGTGAGAATGTCACCTGGAAAAGGGAACAGCTTTGTTACTTGAGAATGTCACTCTTGCTTGCTGCGTGTGAATGAATTTCCATGTTTCAACGAAGACGGGCAAGTTGGGCCAAAGGGCCCGTTTCCATGCTGTATGACCCTGCTTCCTACCCCACAATAGCAACTGTGCATGAAAACAACTGTGCATCATTCGCAGTGAAGTACTCTGGATGTCCAGAAAAGGATGTGAGAGGTACTAGAGAAATGCAAGTCATTTCCCCACACACAGCACAGTGACCAGATGATGAACTCACTAACTTAGAGGAGGTATTGTAGACAGTGAGGTAGGTTGTTAGAAATTACAGCGGGAACTTGATCAGCTGGGTAAGTTGGTCGAGGAATGGCAAATGGCGTTTAATTCAGGTGGATGCGAGCATTTTGGCATTTTGGGAAGTCAAACCAGGGTAAGGTTCCCACAGTGAATGGTAGGGCCCAGAGGAGTGTTGTAGAGCAGAGGGACTGAGGAGTATGTGCAAAGCTCCCTGAAAGCGGTCGCACTGGTAGACAATGGGTTGAAGGTGGCATTTGGCACACTGGCCTTCATCAGCCAGGATACTGAGCATATGAGTTGGGACATGGTGCTACAGTTGTACAAGACAGTGGTGAGGCCACACAGAATATTGTGTACAGCTCTGGTCACCTGCTAAAAAGATCTCATTACAGTGGAGAAAGTGCAACGAAGATTCATGAGAATATTGCCAGGTTTCAAAGGCCTGAGTTATAGGGAGAGGTTGAGCAGGCAAGGACCTTATTCTCTCTCTGTAGGCGGCTGAGGGGTGATAAAATCATGAAGGGCATAAATTAGGTGAATGCTTGCACTTTTCCTCCAGGAAATGGGAATCAAAAACACAAGAGCACAGGTTTAAGGTGAGAGGCAAAAGATTTAAAAGGCTCCAAAGAGGCAACATTTTCACATAAAGGATGGTGCAGATATGGTCAGAACTGTAGGAGAAAAAGTGGTTGAGGCATGAGGAATAATAATGTTGAAGACTGGACAGGTACTTCGACAGGAAAGGTTGAAAGGGATGTGAGCCTAACACAGGCCAGTTGGATTAGCTTAGATGGGCTTCTTGGTTTGGCGTGGGTGAGTTTGCCCAGTTTCCGTGCTGTATTAACACTATGATTCCAACCAAACAAACTAACATTGGCACAAGGGCCAGGCCACTGGTTGGAACTTGCTTTCCCTCCAAGCAGGGCCACATTATCTTTCATGTCCACCTGAGTGGACAGATGGGGTTCAACGTAGAAACTATGAACACAAGTAGGCCATTCAGCCCTTCATTCTGCTCAACACAATCATAATTGGTCATTCTATCTCTGATATTCAGATTCCTGCCCTCTCCCCATATCCCCTGATACAGTTTGCATTTGGAAGTGTATGTACCTCTATTCTTGAATGTATTCAGTAACCCGGGCCTCTATAGCCCACAGGTTCACAACTTTTGAGTGAAGACATTTCTCTTCATCTCAGTCCTACATATCTTGCCCTGTATCCTCAGATTGTGATCGCTTGTTCTAGACATCACGTTCCTTGCATCCATCTGCCAAACTCTGCCATCAGTTTGTAAGCTTTAATTAAATCCCCACCCATTTAGTTTAGTTTAGATACCGAATGAAAACAGGCCCTTCAGCCCACTGAGTCCGCACCGACCACTGATCACCCATAGACTAGTTCTATGTTATCCCACTGTCACATTCTACACACTGGGGGCAATTTTACCAAAGCCAATTAACCTGCAAACCTACACATCTTTGGAGTGTGGGAGGAAACCGGAGAAAACCCACATGGTCACAGGGAGAAGGTACAAACTCTGCAGACAGAACCCGTAGTCAGGATCAAACGTGGGTCTCTGGTGCTGTGAAGCAGGGGCTACACCACTACACTCCTGTACCACCCTTGTAAAGTCTAGTGAAAGACCCCTGGTGTCACATCGGAACATTAACCCAAACACTATCTCAGCTCCCTGGAACAAGATTCTAACTCTCAGAAACACGAGCACTGCACATAAACCTTCTAACAGGTGGGAAACACGAGTGCAAGTTAATCCAATGTATTTTGTGGATAGAATTATCTCCAAGGACGGTATGTTCTGGTAAAACAAAACTCCTGTTCCAATAGTCTGCTCATGCAAGCACAACCAAGGCAGAGCATAAAGAGTGTGTCGAGCAGTTTATAATCATCAGGACACCAGTGAGAGGGAGGGATTGAAGACAGCACAGCTGCCCCATCCTATGGACAAAACCTTGTATCACCTTGAGGTTAGAGCAATGAAGTTAAAATACAAAGGTTCTGCAAGAAACTGGTTGAGTTGAACCGCCTCACTGCCAAAGTAATCCTCTCCAGGAACCCGGTTTACGTAGACATTTCTGGATCTGACCCAGTAAGAGAAATCGATACAGAGCTGACCAGTGCCAGAGGTTTGAGTTACAGTGTAAAATAGGCCACTGCAAAAGATCAACTCAAATCTCTGCTCACAGGGTGTCTGTACAAGGATTTTTTAAATTAAAAACTAAATACATATCCACACAATCAAGTCGGCAAACAAAGCATTTATGTCAAGTATCCAGGTGCAACTCCGTGGTCTCTTAGGTACGAAATGTTTGACAACTTTCCCACCCCTGAGGTAAACAGACACAAGTGCGCCATGGCAGCAGTAGCGGATAGCTGTGTAACTCCAAACAAACGTACTAGTCTGCACACACGTAGGCTCTCAGCTCAGGAGGTGCAGCTGTGAGGGTAGGGCAAGCTGTGACCCTGCGAGTGGAGACTCTTGCTCATACACCCACTTCAAAGACTGCAGCAAATAAGGAATTATTTACTTTCCTTTTACACCCACAGTAAGTCCTTATCAGCTAGACTGCATTGCCTGATAGGGTGGTGGAGACATATTCAACTGTGATTTTAAAAGGGAAATTATTTCTGGAGGAAGCAAATGAAAATGGCTGCTTTGAATGGTCCACCAAAGAGTTGGCACACAATGGAGCAAATGACTTCTTGTTGGCCAATACGAGATCCTCACCGCAGTACAGAGGGTGTGCCTCACTGTCAGAGCTCTCCCATCTTTGCCATGAAATACCTTCCTGTTGAGCCCTGTAAAAATGTGTACATTTCAATGGGCATCCCCCAATCCTATGTTTCATGGTTTTGTTTCTAGTTACGACTAAACTTTTCCAGTTTTGATCACTTGATTGGTCAACCCACCAAGTCCACACTAGCTCTATATTATCCCACTTTTGCGTCCACTCCTTACAAACTAGGGGAAAACTGCGGAGGCCAGTTAAGCTACAAAACGACACATCCTTGTGATGTGGGAGGAAACCGAAGCACCTGGAGGAAACCCATGTGGTCACGTAGAACGTACAAACGCCACACAGTCAGCACCGGAGGTCAGGATCGAACCCAGATCTCTGGGACTGTGAAGCAGCAGCTCTAACCACTGCTCCACTGTGCACCTACACGTAAAAAAAAACACTTCCAGAGGCTTATTTGGAAAAAAAAATCACGATTCACTTTTCAATAGGACTGGATGTTGCCAAATTGAATATTTTGATTGAAGGTCACACAGACCATAATGGATGTGTGGGATGGATCACTCAGTGGCCAAACAATGCTGGTCTGGTTGGCCGTGGAAGAACCTACTGCCAAAATGACTTAGCATGCATGTGTTATTGTTCCTGACAATGTCACTGAAGTTGTGCTTTATAGATATATCTGAAAATGTTTTTAAATAATTGAAAAATGATTGATTTTGCCAAATGTTAATTTTTTTAAAAAATTGAACTAATTGGACATTTTTGAAAAAATGTAATTCAAGACTATTTCTGATAAAATAAAAACTTGCTATTGTGATATATTTTCGTCAATGGGTTCAGCCACAAGAGAGTTTCTGGGGAACCAATGCAGGATATAAGGTGGTACAGTACCTTCTCAATGGTGCTCTCCTGGTTTACATCATACACAACACAAACCACGTTTGCCTGAAAAAAGAGAGGAAGAAAACATTATCCGACTAGTAACGATCAACAGTAAAGGCTTTACCCAGGGGGTGTGGCCCATGGAGTGTGACAGCCCCATTATGGAGGTTGGAGTCGGTCAAGTTGGGTCTGTAAATAAAGCCTAGAGGCTCTGACAGGAGGATATACTCTGAGGTTCTGGGGAATGTGAAGAGATCAGTTTGAAATATCTGATTCTATGGGGACATGACAAGCTGATTTCTATTAGAATACTTTCCCTGGTGAGGGAAGTCTAGAACTGAGAATCCATACCCAGTCTAGAGTCAGAGGGCACAGAAACAGGCCCTTCGGCCCAACTTGTCCATGTCAACCAAGCTTGTCTCACCTACCTGCAGCTGGTCCAAACCCCTCCAAACTTTTCTATCCATACACCCGTCCAAGTGTCTTTTAACTGTTATAATTGTACCTGCTTCTACCCTTTGTTTATGAATGATCCACAGCAACTCGCACATGGTAAAAATCACCCTTTCCTCTCAGATTGTTCCATATCCGCACCATTCTGTATATAAAAGCTGCTCCTCGGATCCCTTTTAATTCTTTCCCCCTCACCTTAAACCCAAGCTCTGTAGCTTTAGACTCCCCTACCCTAGGGGAAGAGACAGCAACTGTTCACCTTATATGTCCCTCATTATTTTATAAATCTCTATAAAGTCACCTCTTAGCCTCCTAGGTTCTGGGATAAATAGACCCAGCCTATCCAGGGTCCTCAGAACACAAACTTCCCCAGGATCCAGTAACCCTGAATAAAGAAGTGTCGACTCCCATTTTCTTCCACGGATGCTGCCTGACCTGCTGAGTTCTTCCACTAGTTTGTTTTTTACTTTCCCATGCAATTAATCGTTGAGTATCTGAGGGGATCCAATCCCGGTCTAACCCTGTTGGCTGATCAGGGTCTCTGGGCCTACAGCCCTGAACCTCACACAGTGGCCTCCTTCAAGAGCCCCGTCTTTGTGGGTGTTGGTTGGCGGAGGCACAAAGGACTTCATCGACATCAACAGAGGCTGGGGAACTGGTGTGAATTAACAGGCCATCATTCACCGCCTGTCAGAGGTAACCATAGCAATGGGGAACAGCACAAGGTCCTCTATTCACCGGCGTTCAGCCAAAAAACAATTCACCCCTTTGCCTCAATACATGTGCGCTTCTAAAGAATTCAGCAGGGCAGCGCAGAGCTGCAACATGTGGCTCTGCCCCTGACCAGGGAGTGCCTTACCCGGTTAATCTCATCCTGCAGCTCATCCTCTGTCTGCTCCGATGCTGCAAACAAATGAACACACTGTTACTCACTTACACCAACACTGCTCAAATCTAGGCTGCACCATGAACATCACTGGGCTACACAAGAACATATAAATGATAGTATAGTGTTGTTTATTGTCACATATATATTATTATACATGATTATAATTGAGCCATCCACAGTGTACATGATAAAGGGAATAATGTTTAGTGCAAGATAAAGTCCAGTAGAGTCCGATTAAAGATCGTCCGAGGGTCTCCATTGAAGTCCGTGGGAGGATCTCCAATGAAGGCCACTCGGCCCCTCAAGGCTGCCATGACATTCAATGTGATTGTGGCTGATCTAGCCGAGGCTTCATCTTCTATGCCAGTTCTCATTAACACACAATTTCCAGCTTTCAAAAATGTATCAACCTGCTCTTTAAATACTCCAACCTCCACAAATCTCTGATGCAGGGAATTCCAAGATTCACCAGTCTCTGTAACACGTGGTAGAGAATAGCAGGGCGGCACAATTGAGCCACTGCCTCAAAGCGCCAGTGACCGGGTTAGACCCCGTGCTGTTTGTATGGAGTTGGCACGTTCGTTCTGCAACCGCATGGGATTCCTCCGGGTGCTCTGATTTCCTGATACATCCCAAAGCCATGCAGGATTGTAGATTAATTGGCCTCTGTAAATCGCTTCTAGTGTGTAGGGAGTGGATGACAAAGTGGGATAACATAGAACTAGTATTGACGGGTGATCGATGGCCGGCATGGACTCAGTGACCATGCCGCATCTTTCAAACAAACTTCCTACAATCTCAGTTTTACACGAGTAGCTCCAAATCTTTTAACACGCAAGCACCACTCAGCGTTCTCAGTCAGGTAACAGATCTGACTGTTGTCCTCTCCCCATGGTCCACACAGGCCTCAGCTTGTGCCAACTTAGCCGATTTCTGCTGAGACTGAGGTCAGGGTGCTTCAAACGTCAGTTTTAAAGAGTGCACATCCTGGAGCAATCTGACGTCACACACCAGACTGGCGACTTGCCGAGGCATCCCAGTGAACTACAATCGGTTGCACAGCGGGAGAACATGACAACTAATCTATACACGACAAGCAGCACTAGGTGATAATGAACAGATCAGCCATTTCAATGTTAGTTAAAGGATAAATGTTGTCCAAATCACCATGGGAAACTCATCTCCTCATCTGCAAAATCCTCTGCGAGGGATCTTGACTGTCCACCTGTAAAAGCAGGCACAGACTCTGCTCAACATCTCATGCAAAGGCACTGTCTCTAACAGCACAGTGCTTATTCAGTACTGTTCCGTAGAGTCAGCCTAGACCATTATTTGTCATGGGAGAGTCTAGAAGCAGAGGGTACAGACTCAGAATAAAAAGAGATGCGGAGGAATTTCCTTTGTCAGGGTGTGGAATTCATTGCCACAGCTGGCTATGGAGGCCTAGTCATTGGGTATTTTTAAGGCGGGAATTGACATATTCATGATTAGTATGGGTGTCAGGGGTTATGGGGAGAAGGTAGCAGAATGGGGTTGAGGGAAAGATAGATCAGCCATGAAGCATTGTGAGAGTCATGTTTTTTGACTTCACCAGTGCTCTTAACATCATCTGGCCTGCACAGCTCGGGAGCAAACTGACGAAAATGCGGGTGGATGCCCCATTGGTGTCCTGAATCACCAACCTCCTGACTGGACAATCACAATATGTCAGGCTACAGAACGGTGTCTCGGACATGGCTGTGAGCAACACAGACGGTGGTCCTCTCTCCCTTCCTGTTCACCATCTACACCTCTGACTTCAGAAATAACTCGGTCTCCTGCCACCTGCATAGGTTTTCAGATGACTCTGCACTTGTGAGGGGGAGGGAAGCTGAATACAGAGTCAACGACTTTGTTGAGTGTTGTGGGCTGAATCACCTGCAGCTCAACACCGACAAGACTAAAGAGTTAGTGTTGGACTTTAGGAGGAGAGGAACACCCCTGCCCCCTGTCTCCATCAATGGTGTGGATGTGTAGTTTATCAGGGAGTAAATACCTTGGAATGTACCTGGACAGTAAATAGGTCTGGTCCAGGAACGCTGAGGCCCTATACAAGGAGGGACAGAGCCGGCTGTACGTTTAGAGAAGGTACTTCTCAACAACTGCAGTAAGATGCTGCAGATGATCTACCAATCGGTGGTAGCCAGTTCCCGAGATACATTTCCTGGGTGAGATGAGTGAGAGATCCTTTACCCGAGTAGTCAATGATGTGAGTGGGAATCCTCTCCGGAGTGACGTCTCCAGGGATGGTGATCTCCTCAGCACGTGCCGGCACCTAACGAACGGATCATGAATGTGTCACAGTGAGAATCAACCAGCCTCTAACCCCCTCTCTCTCGCTCCACTTTCCACAATCGTTTGATCCTGCACCAGTACTGTTTCCTGCATTTGTTCACTTTCGCCATGTCCAGCTCTAATTCTCCACTCCTCCATCTCCATGGCAGGGGAGAACTTAGTGACCGACATGCCAGATTCCCAGTTATCGCCTCTACCCTACTCCCACCCTGCTTCAAATAAAGACTTCATTCTACCTCCCGATATTCTCCATTGTACCAGCGCCTTCAATATATCAGTATGATACATATTTTCTCTTTCTCTCTCCCTTCAGTCTTCTGAAGGTACTGTGCACTTAGCAACTTCCCAGTTCACTCCTCCATCTCTGCCAACACCCATCTCTGCCATTTGGCATTATCCCAAGCAAACAACCGCAGGAAAGGCAATGCTTTCCTTTTACCACCTCCCATCCTAACCATCCAGGGACTCAAACAGTCCTGACAAAATATCCTATTTCCTTGCACTTAGTGTGCAATGATGTCTCATATGCCTTGGGGAAACCAAGCAACGGTTGGTTGACCACTTCGTCCAGCCTGCAAGAGTCACCCCAATCTTCCAGCTACCTGCTCTTTGAATTTTCACCCCACTCCCACACCGAGCCTCTGTTTTGGCCTTTTACATTATTCCAACAAAGCTCAATGTAAGCTTGAGGAACAGCATCTAGGCATTATAGTCTAGGCATTATACCCATCTGCAACCCTCAGGGTTCAACATCAAAATCAGCTATTTATAGATCATCAGTTTTTTCGTGGTCCGATGAAAGGTCACTGGTCGGTAATATTATCTTTATTTTTCTCACTCGGTAGATCTGGGTTCGATCCTGACCTTAGGTCCTGTCTGTATGGAGTTTGCACGTTCTCCCCGTGACCAAGTGGGTTTCCTCCCACATTCAAAGGACGTGCGGGCTTGTAGGTTAATTGGCCTCTGTTAATTGCCCCTACTGTGTTGGAAGTGGATACAAAAGTGGGATAACATAGAAATAGTATGGACGAGTGATCAATGGTTGGCGTGGACTCCGTGTATCCCTAAACCTAAAAAAAAAGTGTTGACCAAAAAAAACTAAGTGTTGACCAACTAAATATTTCCAACATATTCTGTTTACAGACAGAAGGAACGGCAGATGCTGGAATCTTGCGAGGCACACAAAGTTCTGGAACTAAGGGATACAAAATATCCTGTTTGTATCTCTAAATGAGGTCAGTGATCAAGCTTACTGACCTTTGGTCTCTTAAAACGGTGTTGGAACATGCTGATACGTCACAGCTTACACTCTCACCTCTTGCTCTCAGGTATCAACACCTCCCTGTTTTGGGGCCATAATGAAGACATTACATTGGGCAGGGTGACAGATCGATTCAAGATAAACCAGCTTACTTCTGAACAGGAAGGACCGACCTAATATTTGCCGGCCTCGTAGCTTGCCAACACTAGCACTTTACTGGGTTGCTGCTGGCTCTCGTCCACGCCCGGCACTGCTTCAGTCACTGAATGAGAGATTGGGGAGGAGCCATGAAGGGACATTTTACACATTGACAGGAGAAAGACTGTTCCACACCCAGGGAGGTGCAGCCTGAATCAAAAGATCATGTAAACTGGGACAATTTTACTCCAGCATGCCAAAATAAATAAGTGCAGAATCCACAGGGGCCATACATCGGGCAAATATCTTATAAACTCACTCACCAGCCAGGTGACTGGGCGGGAAAGTAACTCAGCAATATGAGTAATTGCATGTTCACAACTGAATATTTCTGGGGGACTTAATTCTATGTAACACAGGGAATCAGACAAGCTGCCTGACTGAATGAGTTCTTCTAGCAGTTTATGTCTTTTTTTAAAAATATAAACCAGTATCTGCAGTTCCTTGTATCTACACTATCCAGTCATGGTCTCTGAATGTTCTGACGACATCTCCTCTTATTGGGGTACACCTTGTGGTACCCTAATCCAGTGACAGGTGCCTCCAAGGTCTTCCCAACTTTGAGAAGCTGGTG
Source organism: Okamejei kenojei (assembly GCA_035221665.1). Taxonomy (NCBI): domain Eukaryota; kingdom Metazoa; phylum Chordata; class Chondrichthyes; order Rajiformes; family Rajidae; genus Okamejei; species Okamejei kenojei. The sequence continues at coordinate 25,274,885 of CM069152.1, forward strand.
GGGAATGGGAAGTATGGGGTGATGTACCAGAGCTCAGCCACCGTCTGAGACAGACATTAGTCCAGACCCTCCGGGAGGGGGAATGTCTCGCTGCATTTGCTGCTCTCCAATCCAGACTCACCTGCTCAGGAAACTCCTCGCTGACCAAGGACATGATCAGCGACGTTTTGCCAACTTTAGCTGTGGATACAGAGAAGAAAAGCATTCACTGCCCAACCCAAAGAAGGAGCATTATCGTCAGCACAGATTATCCTTTCACAAGAAGCACTTCAGTTTAGTCAGATCTTGTCTTTGTTACATTGAACAACTTCTCTTCCAACTCAACTCACTTGTTCCAAATCAAAGACGTAGCTAAGAGAGAACTGACTGGCCCAAGATATACCCATTATTGTGGGATACGTGGAGCCGCTTCGGTCCTACTCTGGTCCGTTCTCTCAACCCTTCCTTCAATGCATTGATAATTGTAACGGTGTTGCTTTCTGCTGTCATACTGAACGCAAACATTTCATTGCTTCGACCGTCATTTCCCACCTTACTCACACCTTCATATGGTGCACCCCTGCCTCCTCGCTTCCTCCATCTCTGTCCATGTCTCAGGAGACAATTGAGGTACTAACTCAGAATTGAGTTCTGACCGCCAGACTCCCACGGCTATCTCAACTAAGCTTCCTTCCATCCTGCTTCATAGAACAGAACATCACAGGAACAGGCTCTTCAGTCCACAATGTCCACAGTAAGTTAAACTAATCTGCTCTGCCTGCATGCCATCCATATCCCTCCATTCCCTGTACAACCCTGCCTTTCCCAATGAGTCCATTCCATTCTCCCAGTTCCTCCATCTCTGTCACATCTACATCAACCACTAGATATTCTTCACCAGTGCTTCTGAAATAGTTTCCATTTTCATGAAACATGGATTCCCCTCAGATAGGAGAAAATAGCTCGGATAGGTCATGGTCAGGGTCACCTAGAGGATAAATGATTGGTCAAGTAATCTGCTGGTAAACTTAATGAGAGCAGTCTTAGAGAGAGAGAGAGAGAACGAGACAGAGAAAGGCATAGTGGTAGGTAGGAAATGCCCTTCTGGTCAGGCCCTGCTAGTGCAGAGCAAGTTGACAATATTACAAATATTACAGAAGCAGAAATAGCTAATATCAATACAGTGAAGGCAAGTTCCTTTGAATTGCTGAACTTGATATCGAGTCCAGGAGAGTTTTTTTCTCCGGAATGTTGCCTGAATTGGAGTCTATTAGCTATAAGGAGAGGTTGCATAAACTTGGATTGTTTTCTTTGGACCGTCAGAGGAGACCTTTTAGTTTTAATTTTAGTTTAGTTTTAGAGACACATCGCGGAAACAGGCCCTTCAGCCCACTGAGTCCGCGCTGACACCTCCATCCCCCCTCTTACCTCTCTCCCCTCATTCCATACAGCCCTCTCACATTCCTCCTGTACCTGGTGGCCCTCCTGAAATTATCCTTCTCATTCCCTCTCCTTTCTTCCTCCCCCCCTCCTCCATACTTCCCCCATCAATCTTTCCTCCCTTCTTACCTCTCCCCCTCTAGCCTCCCCTCCTACCTAGACCCCAATCCCCTTTCCTTCCCACTTAGTCCCCCTCCTCAGCCCCCTCCTCATTTCCTCCCCTCACTCTCTCCTCCTCCAAACTTAGTCCCTCTTCTTCCCCCCTTACTCAGTTACCTTTCATCTTCCTCTCCTGTCTCTCCCACCTCCTCTCCCCCCTATAACCCCCTCTCCCTTGTCTCGCCCTGTCTCCCAACCCTCCCTCTCTTCTGTCCCCTCTCCACGTTCTTCTTCAATACCCCGTCAGACTTCCCTCCACTCCCTGTTCTTCTCACTCTCTGCCTCTCCCTGAACTTATCTCCGCCGGTATTCCCTTCCTCTCCCCCCTCACTCACGTTCTCCCACCAGTAATATCCTCACGTTGCCCTTCATGTTGGCGCCGCTTTCACTGAGCGACAGGACGCGCCGAACAACCGCCGGCCCAGTCGGCAACTTCCGGAGAGCGGCCGAAGGCAGCTCGGCCACTCCCGTCAGCAGTCGGCTGTTTCCGGACCGGCCGAGCCCCGAGGGCAGAAGTGCCCCATTCGGCAACTTCCGGAGAGGTTGGCGAAGGGTCCCACACTAGAAACATCAACTGTTCCTCTCCCCACAGATGTCGTCCGACCCGCTGGGGTATCGTATTTTGTTTCAAAAGACCAGAGAGCCCATGGTTCTTTTTTTTTTTTACCTGTCAGGCCTATACTTTGTTGTATAGCCATTAATTTCGAGATACAGCAAGGATCAGGCCCTTCTGCCCATCCACACCACACCAGCCATCAATCATACAGTTACACGAGTTTGATGTTATCCCGCTTTCTCATTCACTGCCAACACACAAGGGGCAACTTACAGAGGGACAATTAACCTACATATCCCCACATCTTTGGGATGTGGGAGGAAATCGGAGCACCAACCAAGACGATACCCACGCTCTCACAGGCAGAACGTGCAAAATCCATGGTCACGGGTCTCTGGCACTGTGAATCAGCAGCTCTATCTGTTGCCCCACCATCTTGTGCCATGAGAATTCAATGAAGGCTCCACATTAAGGGAACATGAAACAGCACAGAATTGGAACAGGGTACACAAAAAGCTGGAGAAACTCAGCAAGTGCAGCAGCATCTAAGGAGCGAAGGAGATAGGCAACGTTTCGGGCCGAAACCCCTCTTCAGACTGATGGGAGGTGGGGGGGGGGCGGCGAGAACAACACATAGTCCTCCGCCAGTTTCGCCACCTCCAACGTGACCCCACCACTCGCTACATCTTCCCATCTCCACCCGTCTGCCTTCCGCAAAGACCGCTCCCTCCGCAACTCCCTTGTCAATTCTTCCCTCCCGCTCCACCCCTTCCCCAGGCACTTTCCCTTGCAACCGCAAGAGATGCTACACTTGTCCGTTTACCTCCCCCCTCCATTCCTTTCAGGGACCCAAGCAGTCCTTCCAGGTCCGACAGAGGTTCATCTGCACCTCCTCCAACCTCATCTACTGCATCCGCTGCTCTAGATGCCAGCTGATCTATATCGGTGAGACCTAGCAGAGGCTTGGCGATCGTTTCGCCGAACACCTCCGCTCGGTCCGCAATAACCAACCCAACCTCCCGGTGGCTCAGCACTTCAACTCCCCCTCCTATTCCGTATCCAACCTCTCTGTCCTGGGCCTCCTCCACAGCCAGTGAGCAACACTGCAAATTGGAGGAACAGCACGTCATATTCCGCTTGGAGAGTTTGCATCCTCTTGGCTTGAACATTGAATTTTTTCAATTCTGTTAACCCTTGCTGTCTCCTCCCCTTCCCACGGGCTCCTCCTCCTCCCTTTTCCCTTTCTTCTCCCCGCCCCACCCACCTCCCATCAGTCTGAAGAAGGGTTTTGACCCAAAACGTTGCCTATCTCCTTCGCTCCTTAGATGCTGCTGCACCCACTGAGTTTCTCCAGCTTTTTGTGTACCCTCGATTTTCCAGCATCTGCAGTTCCTTCTTTAACACAGAATTGGAACAGGTCATTTGGTCTACCATCTCTGCTAACCATGATGCTAAATTAAACTATTCTCAACCACTGTTGGAATGATCAGACTCACACATAGTGATTAGAATCCATAGTCTTTTATTAGCAACTCTGCGGAGGACACACTAGGTGCTTTCGTCTCCATGCATTCAGCTCGTCGAACTAGAGAGAACTCACTATCAAGCCGTTGGGCAGATCAGCAGTATGTGATGTAAGGAATGTGCAGCATGCATAATCTGTGTGGTAACACCTTTCTATATAATTAAAAGTCTCATCTTGACCACTTCCTGTCTGCGCTATATATTGATTTTAGAAAAAACACTACCCTGTATCGCTGTGATTTTTGGCCATTTTACTCACAGTCCTCCTCCGCTGATCCAGCCCTGAGGATTTTTCCCAATCGATGAAAAATAGAAAAGTTATGAGTGTTTAAAAAACCTTGAGATCAGCTGATTGGTCTTCTCGCCTGTCAATCACCATGATGAAGGTAACGCCCCTTCAGGGTTGGACAGTTCTATAAAGCACCGGATGCGAGTCAGTCGCTGAAAGATCGCGAGGGAGAGGCCACAATTCTGATGTGAGTCTACTGAACTGCGAGTCTTCCCTTTATGTGCTTGGAATAAATGATGTTCGCCAGCAATATGCTTGCAATTAATGATTTGTTAACCCTTAATGTGCTTGCAATAAATGATTTGTTAGCCAGCAATGTGTTTGCAATGAATGATCATTTGGTAACCCTTAATGTGCTTGCAATAAATGATTTGTTAGCCCTTAATGAAATGAAATGAGTTGTTTGGCCTGCCCTGTGCTTGAAATTGAAATGGAAATGAAATTAGTTATTTGGCCTGCCCTGTGCTTTTGCTTTGCTCCAGCGCACCTGAAATGAAAGCAAATGGATTGTATTGTTGACTGGCCGCGCCTGCCCTGTGCATGACTTGACATGGATTGTTGGCCCTGCACTCACTGTGCTTTACTTGACCCACAACACCCTTGCTTGCACTAAAGAACCCCTCCCACCATTGGCCACCAATATTGGAATTGTAGAGAAGTGGAATATTGCGTTGGGGGACCAGTCCTCCTGAGTGAACCTGGGACCCAACGGGTCCCACTTGGTCTAGTGTATATGTATGTATGTATGTATACACACTATATGTATATATACACACACTATATGTATATATACACTTTTTGATGAAATAAATTATCTGCAATAAACTAATCAGTGAATGTTCAATGGAGAAAATATGAAGCAACATGAGTATATATAACTATATATATATCTATAGGTCCCACAGTCTAGTATGTATATAGTTATTTTTTATATATATATATATATATATATATATATATATATATATATATATATATATATATATATATATATATATATATATATATATATATATATATATATATATATATATATCTATATAACTATAGACCAAGTCCCACATGGATGGATGGATGGATGGATGGATGGATGGATGGATAGATAGATATAATATATACTATATATATATATAACTATATAACTATGTATATACTAGACTGTGGGACCTATAGATATATATATAGTTATATATACTCATGTTGCTTCATATTTTCTCCATTGAACATTCACTGATTAGTTTATTGCAGATAATTTATTTCATCAAAATAAGCAGAAAACTAAAATAACTTGATTTAATTACCAATGAATCTTAAAAGGAAACTGATTTAGATATTTCATATAAATAAATATTATTTTGATTTCATCAAATTGGCAATTAATTAAAGGCCACAACGTTTAATTCGTTCTTCAGCCATTGTAACAGGCATACCACATCCTTTATCCCTCCTTTCGCAAGTGCGTCCCAGTTTCCAGTGCTTTTCTGGGGTCTGTGACATCCTTGCCAAGTGCATCTGTCATCCAGGAATGGTCTAATGGTGGGTTTGCTAATGGTCAGGTGCTGTTCAAGCGCAGTAAAGTTCCACTGGACGTCGGGATGCTGTGAACAAAACGTAAACATTTCACTGTCGCAGGCTGGAAGAAGCTGCACAAGAGATGGAAGCTGAAAGGACACAAAGTGCTGGAATAACTCAACGGATAGGTCATGTTTCGACCCAAACCATCACCTATCCATATTCACCAGAGATGCTGCCTGACCCACTGAGTTGCTCCAGCACTTTGTGTCTTTTTTTGTAAAGCATCGGCAGTTCCTTGTTTTGACAGAGTGAAGCTGAATAGTTTTAACTTGTGTCAGTGGTTGAAACATTTGAACAAAGAAACATCTTTCAGATATTTGGGTGGCAATATGTATTATTGTGTTGCATATTATTGTATCATTGTACAGGTTAACTGCAGAAAAATCTATTTACATAATGGATTATTTGGAAACATGGAATTGTTGTTTAATAAATAACTAATGATATTAAAATTTCAGATGATTTGTTCAAATGCAAAGCTAGCCTGACGTCTGGTGAGCTCCACACAGACTCTACGCACTGATTTCACCAGCAGAGGGGTGGTGACGGGTGTGATTACTCTACCATTTCACCAGCTCTGCTCCAACAATGTCGTGGACGTGGTACTGGATCCCCAGCTTCACCGCGTTCGTTACTTTCCGAATCTCCAGCTCCGACTGTAACACTTCATTGTACTTGGATTTCCGGATCATCCCAAGGACAGTCTTCCGACCTGCGGTGTGTAACAAGAAGGGTTGTGCTTTAAACGATAGACAACTAACAACGTCCAGGAGCAACTCACCACACCCGACCCCGACCGCCCTCTATCTCCCTCTCCTTCTCTCCCATATCCCCTGCTCTTCCCCTTCTTACTCACCCCTCTCCCTTCCACAGATGCTGTCTGACCCACTGAGTTACTCCAGTGCTTGGTGTTTTTTTTCTGTCTCTTGTGTGCTGTGATGGGGAGTACCTTTCACAAAGTATTTCACAAATCGGCCAGCACCCGGAATAGCAAGCCACCAGCTCCCCACATCACGCACCGTCAGTACACCTGCATTCACCAGCTGCCTGTGGAGGACAACCAGAATACTGAAGTTAGAAAATGGAAGTAACTCATTTAATTTACTGGATGCCGAAGTGATGAAGAGTATGAAAAGGGACACAGTAGTAGAGTTGCCGCCTCACACAGCCAGAAACCTGGGTTTGATCCTGACTAGTGATGGTGTCAGTGTGGAGTTTGCATGTTCTCCCTGTGACGATGTGGGTTTACTCCAGATGTTCCGGTTTCCTCCCACATTTCAAAGACGTGCAGGTTTGTTACTTAATTGGCTTCTGTAAACTGCCCCGAGTGTGTGGGATGCAAACTGGGATAACATAGAACTAGTGTAAGGGTGATCGGGAAGGTCAGTGTGGGCCTGGTGGGCCAAAGTGCCTGCTTCCACACTGTATCTCTAAACCAATCTCATTTGGTTGGACGACTCACAAACAAAAGCTTCTCACTGTACCTTGGTACGCGTGACAATAATAAACTTAATTTCGCTTTTAAATTCCACCAATTTTATTTGCTCATGGAAGTGGCTTTTCCTCCTGTGAGATGCACTTTGGAAAGTCCCGTGATCGTGCAACCTCTACAGAATAATATAGAAAACAGTCGTGAATTGTTTTCCTTTGATTATTGGAGATGCCCTAATTTGTCTTTCCTCCTCCTGTCACCTGGGGTCAAGGTACTTCAATACTGCATTGCTTTGCATTGCCTCGGATCTTGGTGCTGCAGCACCTTGCATTTTTTGGGGCACTCACGTTATTTCTTGGTCCCGAAAGGAAAACTCCTTGAGCATTTGCTTCTCAGAGAAGCCCATGTCCATGCAGGCGCCGAGCACAGTCTGCAGAAACCTCTGCACCGTCTCCGCAGTCTCGCTCGCCGCCGTCGCTGCCAGAACTTTACTCTTGTAGTCCTCGCTGAACACGACCCCAAACACGTCCGTGTCAAACCCAAACTGGAAAATCCGAACCGCTCCCACGTCCTTCATCTCATTCTGACCAACAAGAGAGTGAAGACAACACTTTCAATTCATTCATTTTACAAAACTAAACCCCAAGATACAGACAGATGCCTTTGAATGAATGAATGATTGAATGAATGATTATTGGCCAAGTATGTACACATACAAGGAATTTGCCTTGGTGCTTCGCTCACAAGTAACAACACGACATACAGTAAACAATTAAGAATAAACATAAAACATTAATAATAAAACAAAACATATCATGCAAGGCATTACTTAAGACAATCAGTCCATAGAAAATATGCAGGAAGGGGGATTGCTCCCGAGAGATGATAACCTTATTTTATAATAACGGATAATTAAACATGAAGTAGGACACGGAAGGAGCTTCAGATGCTGGAATCTTGAGGAAACACAAATTGCTGAAGGAACTCAGCGGGGAGGCAGCAGCTGTAGAGGGAATGGATTGGTAACTTTTCAGGTTTGCATCCTTTTTCAGACTGTGAAGAGTCCCAACCCGAAACATCATCTGTCCATTTCCTCCATTGATGCGGCCTGACCCGCTGAGTTCCTACAGCATTTTGTGCTTTACTCGAGTAATGCAATTAACAATGTTATTCACAGGCGAGGCATTTTTTACATCCACTCCTTGCACACTATGGGCAGTTTTTTGAGGCCTCTGGGCAATTTATCACCGGCACCTCCAACATTGTCGCCTGCATTTGGTGCTCCCGATGTGACATCCTCTACAATCACTGAGACCAAGCACAGACCGGATGACCGCTTTGCACAGCACCTGGTCTCTGTCTGCAATGGCCACCCGAAAATCACCATCAAAGCCATTTCATAGTCATAGAATGATACAGTGTGGAAACAGGCACTTCGGCCCACCTTGCCCACACCGGCCAACATGTCCCAGTTACACTAGTCCCAGCAGTCAACATTTGGTCTATATCCTTCCAAACCTGTCTTATCCATGTAACTGTCTAACTGCTTTTTAAATGTAGGGATAGTCCCTGCCTCAACTATCTCATCTGACAGCTTGTTCCTTACATCCACCACCCTTTGTGTGGAAAAAGTTACCCCTCAGATTCCTATTAAATATTTTCCCCTTCACCTTAAACCTATGTCCTCTGGCCTTTGATTCACCTACTCTGGGAAGAGACTCTGTGCATCTACCCGATCTATTCCTCTCATGATCTTATACACCTCTATAAGATCACCCCTCATCCTCCTGCGCTCCAAGGAATAGAGTCCCAGCCTCACCTGTTGCTGTCTGTCCCGCTGAGTTACTCCAGCAATTTGTGTCTATCTTCAGTGTAAACCAGCATCGGCAGTTCCTTCCAAAACATTGCTTCAGAGACCCGACTTACCAGCTGCCGATCGACCGTGGTCTTGTCTTTAACAATGCTGTAAAGTTGATGCTTCAGAACAATGGGCGGTAGGGAATCATCAAATAACTTCCGAGGAAACAAGGAAGCCAGCAAAATCAGCGCAGCTTTAGTATCGTTTGGCACATCTGTAAAATCGCAAAGTTAAAGAATTCCCATGCTTTGGCCCCTTACAAAAACATTTAAAATATATTAAAAAAGTCACTGAAACAATCTCACAGGAAGCCGATATACTGTTTAGAAAGACCCACGAAATATTAAGCGTTTTCCTTCGACTGCCATAAACTCTACAAAAGTTTCACAAAACTCAATCTCTATCAATGAGATTTCTGGACTGATGGCTCCATCCCTATCAGATAGACACAAAAAGCTGGAGTAACTCTGCGGGACAGGTGGCATCTCTGGAGAGAAAGGATAGGTGATGTTTCGGGTCGAAATCAATGAGATCAGGGTTCGATCCCTATTACGGGTGCTGCCTGTACAGAGTTTGTACGTTCTCACCGTGACCTGCGCGGGTTTTCTCCAAGATCTTTGGTTTCCTCCCACATTCCAAAGGCGTACAGGTATGTGGGTTAATTGGCCTGGTAAATGTAAAAATTGTCCCTTGTGTGTGTAGGATAGTGTGAATATGCGGGGCTCGTTGGTCGGTGCGGACCTGGTGAGCTGAAAGGACCTATTTCCGCGCTGTATCTCTAAACTAAACTAAAAATAAGCCGGAGCCAAATAGTGAAATTAAAAGGAAGGTAGAGATAAAATGCTGGAGTAACTCAGCGGGACAGGCAGCATCTCTGGAGAGAAGGAATCCACCGTTCCTTCTCTCCAGAGATGCTGCCTGTCCTGCTGAGCTACTCCTGCAGTTTCAGTTTACCTTCGATTTAAACCAGCATCTGCAGTTCTTTCCTACACAGTGAAATTAAAAGAGTACTTTTTTCAACGTAACATAGTTACCTTCATAATTCTCTGTTTCTTTCTTTTCCAATGAATCAAATGCTTCTACGATCCCAAATTTACGCCTCTTAACCTTCCGGAATATGTCTGGTATAAGGTTTCTCTTTCGGTTCATTGCTGAGATTAAAAAAACAAGTGGCAATTGAAAAACCACAATGTCACCTTATCCATAGCCAATTCAAAACTTTACATCACCCTCTCTCATGATGTCTGGAGTCGGACCATATCAGAATGTTTCCTCCTGTGGGTAATTCAGAACCAAGACTAGTGTTTAAAAATGGCAGATCACCCATTTTAGAGAACTGAGTTTTTTAATTTCTCAGATGATTGTGCGACTTTATAACTCTCTTCTCGAAGGACAGTAGAAGCAGAGCTGTTTAATATATTTAAGGTAATGGGAAAGATACTTGCCCATGAATGGAGTGAAAGGTAACTAAGGGTGGAGGGGACAGCAGAGTCAAGATTACAATCATATCACTCATGATCTTATTAAATAGAGACACAAGGAACTGTAGATACTGGACTTGTGTGCCAAAAAAACAATCTGCTAGAGCAACTCAGCAGATCAGGCAGCATCTGCGCAAAGAAAATGGGCCCATGACATTTCAGGACTCTTCCTCAGACTGATGGAGAAGAGGAGAGATAGCAGATGGAAGGACTGTGCAGAAGTCGGATAACAGAATGGCAGTAGCTGTTCTTGAGTCTGGTGGTGCGCGCTTTCAAGCTTCTGTATCTTCTGCCAGATGGGAGCAGGGAGAAGGATACCCAGCTTGCAGCCTCTTGCCCGTACACACACACCTTTCCAACCAGCCTTCAGCATGCACTCATCTCCCACCCCTTCCTATGCAGAGTCCTCCAGTATTCCATGACTCTTCCATGTTCCCTTCCACACATAATCCCCCCCCCTCCCTTATCAGATTTCACGTCCTCTCTATATTGTCTGCTCCACTTATTACTGCCAGCCTTGGTTACTGTCTCCACTGTCTCATTTAACTCATCTCCAAATAAACCCTCCACGCCACCTACCTGTATCCACGTATCACTTGTTCCGTCCCAAAGAGAATCACAAAGTGCTGGAGTAATTCATCAGATCGGGTCGCATCTCTGGCTGGAGAACAGGCGATAACAGGCGATAATTCGGGGTCGGGGACTCGCCTTCAGACTTTTGTCAACTTTTGTCCCGCCCCCACCTCTCTTTTCCAGCTGTTCGCCCGTCCAGTCCAATGCAATCCCTCCACAGATGCTGTGCTGTGCTGCCCTGCCCTGCCCTGCCCTGCCCGGCCCGGCCCGGCCCACTGTGTTCCGCCAGCGCCGTGTGTTGGGCTCAGTGTGAATGGCGAGGGGATGAAAAGTTCTGATCTTCTGAAACGGCGCAGCAGCGGCCGAGCGACGTGACGTGACGTGACGCGGCGCCGGGCGTCCACGCAATCTCTCCGCGACATTCCCTCTGACGCGCTTGGATGACGTTGCTGCGCGTCCTTTAAATCTCGCCGGGTCGCGAGACATATCTTTTTATTGAAACAAAACACTGACGCCTCTGAGTTATTCAGCGGGTCAGTTACGCGAGAACGTCGCGATTTTGTTTATAAAGCAGCCGGTGCCGTTCCCTTGCCTCCATTTATCTTCTTTTGGTTTGTTCCCGGGATGAAGCTCCGATGCGGGGGATGGTCTCCCCGGAGGACCCGCTTCCGGTGGCGGAAAGGCGGGAATCATCCGCCCGTGGCTCCGGGCTGAAGGCCCCGCTCGCCGCCGCCGCTACTAACGCAGACGCAGGTGAAAGGCCAGCTACACCTCTCTTAGTAAGCGAGGAGGTCGCGAAACCTCACACCAGTCCCGCCATTTGTGCTCGGGGAGAGTTAAAGCTGAGGGAACCGAGAGCAGGTCCCATTGTAAAACCCCTCCGGCTGGGGAGATGGCAAAGGTTCCGCTTGGCAGTGAATGTGTCCCCTCCCCTGACGGATATTCCCGGCTCCGACCCTCTCGGCCAAGTTTCTCCTCTGTCCTGCTCGCTACAGGAGGAAGAGTGTTCCAGAAGGGCAGATTCGAGAGGATTTACGCCCTGGGTGAAAGGCAAGAAGAAACAAATCCCCAACAGGTGGTACTTAAGATGCTTTTCGACAGGCAAACGGATATGTAGGGAATGGAGAGAGATGAATCATGTGCATGCAGTGGACATTAGTTGAACTTGGCATTGGGTTTGGCACGGACATTGAGGGATGGAGGGCCTGTTCTATGCCTGCTTCCAGCACTGCTGATTCAGCAAGCAGAACCATATCCTCCCTGCGGGTTGTGGGGCCTGTGGTTGTCTGGACATCAGTGCAGCCTGGAATCACCTGTGAACAGAGAAGTTCATCTGGTGCTGATTTTGTTTGAGTAAGATGTTAAATTCAGGGCAGGGTACATTAGGGTGGTGCAGGTGGTAGAACTGCTGTTTTCATTCCTGACTTTTGCTGTCTTGAGTTTGCCTATTCTCCCTGTGAACTCATGGGTTTCCTCCCAAGTCCCAAAGACATGAAGGTTTGTAGGTTAATTAGCATCTATAAATTCTCTCGTGTGTAGGGCGGGGATGTGAAAGCGGGATAACAGAATTAGTGTAAACTGGTGATTAATAGTCAGCGAGAGCTCGGTGGCCTAAAGGGCCTGTTTCCAGGCTGTATTTTTAAAACTTAAAACCGTTTGGGTTTGAAGTTGTGGCTGTTTGCCGTGTATAGTTTGGTTACTGCATTTCGTAATTACACTTGATTTTGTAATGTTTATAGAGGCGCATGAATAAAGCTTCATAACAGAAGTTTAAGTTGCAGCATGGGATTTGTCACTTTTGATAACAATGTGAAAGTTCTGCAGTAATTAAGTCAATAAATAAAACCTGGAATCACAATGTATGTGATAGGATATGTACGAAAGAACTGCAGATGCTGGTTAAAATCGAAGCTAGACACAATGCTGGAGTAACTCAGCGGGACAGGCAACGTCTCCAAATAGAAAGAATGGGTCTAACACAATGTATGATTAAGAAATAACTGCAGATGCTTGAATGATCGACGGTAGATAAAAAGCTGGAGAAACTCAGCGGGTGAGGCAGCATCTAGATGCTGCCTCACCTGCAATATATGGGATCATTTAATGTCTCACTCATCTGGATTGGGTCACAATACATAGGAACAGAATTAGTCCATTCGACCCATTGATTCTGCTCTGTAATTTGATCATTGTGGATCTATTTTTTTCCCCTCCACCCAATACTCTTGCCATTTCACCGTAACCTTTGACAGCCTTACTAATCAAGATCCTATCAATCTCCACTTAAAAAATAACCAATGGCTTGGCCTCTGTCTGGCAACTAATTCCACAGATTCACCATCCTCTGGCTAAAGAAATTCCTCGTCACCTCCATTCTAAAGGTACATCCTTTCAATCTGAGGCAGTGCCCTCTGGTCCTAAACTCTCCCACAACTTGAAATATCCTCTTGCATCCACGCTTCTAGGACATCTTGATGCACCAAAGCAAAGGGTATCAGGCTGTCCAATGCGTGCTCAATAGCGGCACACGTGAGGTGAGAGATTCAGCAACAAAGTGAGGATAATTAGAAGGGAGGATCACTGAATGCCTCACAAATTAGTTCTACAATGTGGCTGCAACCCAGGGTTTTTACTGTTGGACAAATAGATTGGGTCAATTCACAAGAGTCTTTTACTCAGAGTGGGTGAATTAAGAACCAGAGGACATAGGTTAAAGATGAGAGGGGAAAGATTTAATAGGAACCAGAGAAGCAACTTTTGCATACCTGCGTGGTGGGTATGTGAAAGGAGTAGCCACAGGAGGTAGTTTATGACACTTGGACAGGTACATGGATAGGAAAGGTTCAGAAGGATATGAGACAAACACAGGCAGCTGGGGCTAGCGTAGATGGGGCATCTTAGCAGGCATGGGCTGAATGGCCTGTTCCTGTGCTCTATGACTATAAAATGTTATAGATGCTGGAAATCTAAGATATAAATGCTCAGCATGATGGGGGAGATGCTATGTTACTTACTCAGTGCTTGCTGTTTTTCTTCTGTCTCTTTTTTTAAATCTCTTCAACCACATTGTATTAAACAGTTCATTAAACTTAATGCACTGGCAAAAGTTAATCGTGGTAGACTGGGAAAATTGCATCTGTCTGGAGATTTATTAATGGTCACTGGCCAAAATGAAGAATAAGACAATAGGGAGATTTATAATTGAATAAGACAGAAAATCTTAAACATACTGAGGTCACGCAGCAGCTGTGAAGAGAGGGAAAACCAGTTAATGTTTCTGGACAAATAACTTTCATTAGGAATAGTTTTGATGAATATTTTTTTTAATTGTAAATACATATTAATAGAAAATACATACATTTTTTAATATTATTAATATTAACATTTAAGACTTATTTATATTTCTATACATTTTTTATAAGTAAGAAAAGATAGAGAAAAATAATATAGAGATAAGAAATCAAAAATAAAGAAGTGAATGGAGTATTAAAAAGTTATCCATCGTTGGAGATATATCCATGATTTGTTATACGTATTTCTTCATCTATTCCATTATTCAGGTTTCAGTCAGGCTCTCGCACTGAGCCAATTTGACCCTTTAGATATTCAATGTATGGAGACCATATTCCTCTGAAAAGATCCAACCTGTCCATTAGGACAAGCCTCAATCTTTCCAGATGGAGTGTCTCCGACATTCCTGTAATCCACATTTTGATTGTGGGGGATGTAGGACCTTTCCAGAATTGTAATTTTAGTTTTTTCCCAATTATTAACCTGAGTCTGTGCCGACCAGCGATCACGCTGTACACTAGCAATATCCTACCAAATTAGGGACAATTTACAATTAACAAAAGCCAATTAACCTACAAAAATGTATGTCTTTGGAGTGTGGGAGGACACCAGAGCATCCGGAGAAAACCCACACGGTCTCAGAGAGAACGTACCAAATTCGGTGCAGACAGCACCCGTAGTCAGGATCGAACCTGGGTCTCTCGTACAGTAAGGCAACAACTCTACCACTGCGCCATGGTGCTGCCCTAATGTTTAATTGTGTTCTGTTTGATTTTGTAGGGTAAACTAGCATGGGTTTGATGCTTTGATGCTCTAACGACACTGTGCCAAGACTGGTACTTATGACAGCTGGTGGGCACAGCCCATCTCCCGGAGTCCCCAGTGCAAGGACACGCTGTTGAGTCGGGATGATCCACTGGGAGGACCTTGTGTTGTCTTTGCCAGAGGGAAGTAAAGGGAAACAGCTGTAGGGAGCCATCACTCGGGTAAGAGCAGAAGGACTGAAAGTACCAGAGACCCGCCGTCCGTGTCCCGTCCCGTCCCCCCCCCCCCCCCCCCTCCTCCTGCGACCACAGAATCCAAGCCGGGTCTCTGGTGCTGTGAGGCAGGGGCTCTACCAGTTGCACCACTCTGCCGCTGAATGTAATAGATATGGAACTTAATATTGTTGATTTCTATTGACTAATGTATGATCGATTGCATTTGTTTATAGCTTACGGGCATCCAGTTTCTAATCTGGAGGCAAGAAGATGGAGAAGCGACTGAACGCCAGCGGGGATTCGTGGCGGAGCGGTGTCAAGCAAGGGAAACTATGCCCCTCGCGCGAGAACACGGGTGACACACATGCCCACTCTCTGCCCGTGATTCCGGCCCATTATGACCTGAAGTTTCCCAACTACAGGCAGCCGGTGGAGATCGGCTGCTTCTCGCTGGACTCCCACCGGCAGCTCTTTAACGACGACAGGCAGCTGAGATTCTGCAGAATGCCCCCGGACAAGAAGCCACGCTTCAACCTGCGCGACGGATTCAAAGACAGATTCATAAAGTGCAACGACAGCGTGAAGGAAAAGTTGGACCACATCCTGAAGTGGATTTTGCTCAACAGACAGAAGTTCCCCACACTGGCCGGAGACGGGGGCTCCCCTGCCGTGACAAAGTAAGGGATAGGCAGCTGCTGTTGGAGCAGGCAAAGTTACAGCAGGGAATCAGGCCGTTCAGCCCATCGGCTCCGCGCTGTCTCTCGTGTGAGAGCAATCTAGCCAGTCCCACTCATACAGTCATAGTACTCAGAAACAGGCCCAACCTGCCCACTCCGCCCAACATGCCCCATGCCCTGCAGTGCTGGCTCGAAAGGCCAAATGGCCTATTACTGCACCTATTTTCTATGTTTATCTGCACTAGTCCCACCTGCCTGTTTTTGGCTCATATCCTTACAAAAACCTGTCCTATCCATGTACCTGTCTAAATGTTTCTTACAATAGTACCAGCCTCAACGACCTCCTCCACACACCACATTTTGTGTAAAAAAAGTTAGCCATCAGGTTTCCATTAAATTCCGCCCCCCCCCCCCCCCCCCACCTTAAACCTATGTCCTCTGGTCCCCAATTCCCTCACTCTGGGCAAGAGACGCTGTGCGTTTACCCGATTATTCCTCTAATTTCCCCTGCAGTAGTGTAAACATTCCCTGGGCCAAGGGGGCTCCACAAGGATTATTGTTGCAGAAGGAATGGTGTGGTGAGAGTCTGGGATTATGGTCTGACCTATGGCCAGACGCTCTCTGGAGTGTCTCTGGATGACATGGACTGGTGACATTTCACATCGAGATGTCATTGTGTCTGAAGAAAGGGCAAGTATAAATGATCTCCATGCGATACTGCCTGACCCTCTGAGTTACTCCTGCACTTTGTGTGTTATTTTCCCCTCCTTATAGTCAATACCCTGTAATCCAGCAACATTCTAGTTTGAAAGCAAAATATGCAAAGTGCTAGAGTAACTCAGCGGGTCAGGCAACATCTCTGGAGAACAAGGATAGGTGACGTATTGTTTCAGGACACTGCTCCAGACTCTGATACATCCCGATGTGATAAGCCACCTGTCCACGTTCTCCAGAGAGTTGGCCTTGGGTCAGGTCGTAATCTCAGACTCCAGACATTTCCCAAACCTAACGTTACCTGTCTACGTCCTCCAGAGATACGACCGAATCTGCTGAGTTATTGCTGAAATGTGTTGTTTTTTTATTAAATACGCATCTGCCGTTCATTATGAGCATTCTGGTGAACCTCCTCTGCGCCCTCTCCAAAGCCTCCGTATCCGTCCTGTAATAAGGCGAGCAGAACTGCACTCAACACTCTGAATGTGGCCAAACCAAAGTCCTATAAAGCTGTCCCAGGATTTCCTGATTCTTATACTCTGTGCTCTGACCAATGCATACCGTATTATGGGAGTTATGGACTTGCAGCCCAAGATCCTACTGTTCAGCAATGTTGTTGAGGGTCTTGTTCTTGCTGACCTGTGCAGTTGTCTGTTTTCTGTTTCCAGTCAGCTGCACACGGACTTTATCACGTGGAGAGGACACCTGACAAAGATCCTCACCACCCCTTATGAGAACAGAGAGGGCTGGCTGATGGCCGTGACGCTTTTTAATGGCACCTATTACATGAGTGAGGTGGAGACTGAGGAGGCCAGGTGCCAGAGGGAGCAGAGGACTGAGCAGCAGGAAGAGCTGATGTACGGAGGATATAAGTTTGAGCAGTACCTGTGTGCAGGTGAGTGACTTGTCCCACACTTGCTCTGTCTTGGGTCAGGCCCGGTTTCGGCTCAATGCATTTGATCAACTGAAACAAATTAAGAAATCTTTGCTGAGTGGCAGCTGGTGGATCCAGAGACCCAGATTCAATCCTGACCTAGCGTGCTGTCTGTGTGGAGTTTGCACATTCTCCCTGTGACCGCACGGGTTTCCTCTCTCATCCTACAGATGTTGTTCCTCCCTACATTGGCCCTGGCATGTTGGTGAGTGGTGGAAATCTGGAGAGTTGATGGCATGTCAAGAATACAGCCCACAGGGAATATCATACAAGTCCTATGGGGGATAGGAGTGCTCTGAGTCAGCATTGATTTGATGGCTGAATGGCCTCTTCCAATGCTGTTGGTAAATAATGTTTTAAATAAGATGTTATGGGCAACAAAGTGACGCAACGGGTAGAACTGCAACCTCAGTTCCGGAGTCCCGGGTTCAATCTTAACCTCGGGTGTTGCTTGTGTGGAGCTTGCATGTTCTCCATGTGACTGTGTGGGTGTCCTCCAGGTGCTCCGGTTTCCTCCCACATCCCAAAGACATGCAGGTTGTAGGTTAATTGGCCTTTGTACATTGCCCCTAGTGTGTAGGAAGTGGATGTGAAAGTGGTGCGACAAAGAACTAGAGTGACCAGGAATCAATGATCAATGTGGACTCGGTGAACCAAAGGGCCTGTTTCCATGCAGTGTCTTTTAAATCAATTAGAAAAACAGCTATTCTCAGTCCATTTGCTAATACCTTAAAGGAGATTGATGAACAATCTGCCAATAAATGGGGAGGGCTCGTGTGGGCGTATGTTGAGTCTTGTCCACATGCTTTAGGGGGACAATGTGTCCAATTTCAGCAGGATTCCTGCCCTCTGCCGTCTGCAGTCATGAACTCTGAGGCTGAGAGGGTTGGTCAGATTACAGGCAGCTCTGGGCACAGACTGTACGTGATTGTGCTGCTGGATATTCTTTCCAGGATAACTTTGACACGGTGAAATCTACCTTAACCACATGCAACAAAGACTGATCTCACCTGAAGCAACAGAGATTAAATCCATACTTGATCTGTGATGTTTACATCAGTCTGAAGAAGGTCCATACTCTCCAGGGATGCTGCCTAACCGCTGAGTTACTCCAGCACTTTTTTTGTAATAATAATAATAATAATAACAAATTTTATTTAATGGCGCCTTTCAAGACACTCAAGGTCACCTTACATCGCATAAAATCAGTAATAAACAGACAATAAGCAACAAAGCACAGCACAACGAGTTAAGATTGATATAAAATAAGATGCGGTTGTTGCATTTAAAATGAGTAAGCTAGTTTAAAAAGATGGGTTTTAAGAGAGGTTTTGAATTCTGTCATAGTCCAGTACGCGGACGCGAGAGGGTAGTGAAGTTTAGGTACAGCGTGGGAGAAGGCCCTGGCACCCATTGTGCTGAGGTTGATGGGTGGTAGCGCCAGTAGACAACAAAGCTGGGTGGCAGTGTGAACTGCGAGGAGGATGCAGGGTGACTTGGGCAGGTTGGGGGAGTGGGCAGATGCATGGCAGATTAAGTTTAATGTGGATTAATGTGAGGTTATCCACTTTGGTAGCAAAAACAGGAAGGCAGATTACTATCTAAATGGCGTCAAGTTGGGAAAAGGGGAAGTACAATGGGATCTGGGGGTCCTTGTACATCAGTCTATGAAAGTAAGAATGCAGGTACAGCAGGCCGTGAAGAAAGCAAATGGCATGTTGGCCTTTATAACAAGAGGAATTGAATATAGGAGCAAAAAGGTCCTTCTGCAGTTGTACAGAGCCCTAGTGAGACCACATCTGGAGTATTGTGTGCAGTTTTGGTCCCCTAATTTGAGGAAGGACATTCTTGCTATTGAGGGAGTGCAGCAAAGGTTTACAAGGTTAATTCCCGGGATGGCGGGACTGTCATATGCTGAGAGAATGGAGCAGCTGGGCTTGTACACTGCGGTGGAGGCAGGTTTCTGTTGGGGGAGTCTGGATTTAGCTTTCAAGAGAGAGCTGGATAGGGCTCTTAAAGATAGCGGAGTCAGGGGATATGGAGAGAAGGCAGGAACGGGGTACTGATTGGGGATGATCAGCCATGATCACATTGAATGGCGGTGCTGGCTCGAAGGGCCAAATGGCCTACTCCTGCACCTATTGTCTATTGTCTATAGACCTGCTGATGAAGACCACAGGAAGCGAGAGGGGGTGTAAGTCTGAAGGAGATCTGTGAGAAACTGGGGAAAGGTTATGAAACGCTTTAAATGTTAATAATACAATTTTAAAGTTAATCCTTTGTGACACAGGAAGCCAGTGGAGTGAATCAGCAGGGGAGTGACATGATCAGTGGACTTTGAGCTGCAGAGTTCTGGATGAGTTGAAGTCAATGAATACGTTTGTTGGGGATGCCTGCCAGGGTCGTGTTGCAGTAGTCAATACGTGATGTGTTAAAGCAGGGCGAGGTCTGGAGATGTTTCGTAGTTGGAAAAAGGCAATCCGGAAGACATTGTTTATATGACTGGAGAAAGAAAGGGCACTGTCCAAGATAGCACCAAGGCTCTTAACCTGTGTGGAGACTGGTATGATGGCTTTAGCGATGGGGAGTGAACAGATATTGTTTTTTGAGAGTGTAGATTTAGAGCCAAAGAGGAGTAGCTCAGTTTTACTACTGTTGAGCTTTAGGTAGTAGTGAAAGTACTGGAGGGGGCAGTAGAAGTGGGCTTGGTGGACGCGTAAAGCTGTGAATCATCAACATAACAATGAAAATGAATACCATGGTGCCGAAAAATGTTGCCATGAGGGAGGAGGTAGATAATGAACAGGAGTGGCCCCAACACTGAACCCTGTGGAACTCCATGGTGAACTATGGACCTTTCTGACCGGTAATTCAGAATCCGTATAAAATGTGTCCTATCTGCAAGGTAGGAGGCAAACCACTGATACACAGTGCCACAGACTCCAATGCTAGCCAGACGATCCATGAGGATCTGATACGATATGATATCAAAGGCTGCGGTGAGATAGGGATGGAGAGTAGACCGGAATCAGCTGCACAGAAGAGGACGTTGGTGATCTTAACCAGGGCTGTTTCGGTGCTGTTTGAGGCAGAAGCCAGATGTTGGAAATAGGCCGGTACTTGTTTTGGTCACTAGAGTCTAAACTAGGTTTCGACCCGAAACGTTGCCCATTTCCTTCGCTCCATAAATACTGCCTCACCCGCTGAGTTTCTCCAGCATTTTTGTCTACCTCGGGTTTTTTCAAGGTTGGTCTGATTATGACAACTTTCAGTGAAGAGGGAGCTATACCAGTGGACAGAGAGGAGTTAATAATGAAGGTTATCAGGGAAATGATAAAAGGCAGGCATGCTTTGACTAGGGTTGTGGGGATTGGATGCAGGTGATATGTGGAGTTATTGGACTTAGTAATAAGTTCATAAATATGGTTTTCAGTTGGAAGACTGAAGTCACATAGGACAATGGGGACAGTATCATGGTGCTTATTGATGGTAATTCAGTCTGCATGACGTTGGCTCAGGTCAACAGATCATGGATTGTGCTAATTTTGGAGTTGAAAAACTTCAAAAAAGCAGAGCATTGTTCATTGGAAAGGTTACTGTTCATATTGGTTTCAGGCAGTTTGAGTGTTCACTGTGGAGAGGAGAGTCCTGGTATTTCCTTCACCTGTGCTGATGATATTTGCATAATAAGAGGTTTTAGCCATTGAAAGAGCATTTTTGTAGTGGAGTAGATGATCAAAATACATTTGTTTAATGAACAGCAAGTCCAGTCTTGGTGCAGCCTCTCCAGGGGCCGACCTAAAACTTTGAGCTGATGTAGTTCAGGTGTGTACCATGGAGCAGTATGGGGAAAATGAGACAACCCGTGTTTTCCGAGGGGCTAGAGAATCAAGTGCAGAAGATAAAGTGTTGTTGTAGTAGTCCATTAGATCCGAGAGTGAGGGGGTTGGAACAGGAATGGGGTTCGAGGTAATTAAACTGCTGAGATCTTCTGGGTTAACATGTCTGATGTTACGGTATGAAATGATGCGATGCAGCGGTAGGTTGGTGTTGAATAATACAGCTTTATGGTCTGAGATGGGTAGTTCAGCAGAGGTGATGTTATATGGTGTAATGCCGGAACAACAAACTAGCTCAAGGATATGGCCCCTGGTGTGGGTTGTAAAATTGACATATTGTGTTAAGTCAAAGCAATCTAACATTTCTTTAAAATCTTTAGTAAAAATATTGTCAATGTTATCGAAATGAACATCAAAATCCCCCATTACGATGATATTAGGAGACATTGCACTAAGGGTGGTTAAAACTGTCCACAGTTCAGAGATAAATATATTTGATGGCTTGGGTGGTCTGTACAGAACTACAAAATAATGGTGGGTGCAGGTCCATAGAGCTTAACAGCTAGCTATTCAAAGGAAGACTGATCAGGTAGAGAGAGTGATGTTAGTTTTATGCGCTCGCATTAGATCAGCGCGAGGCCGCCTCCCCTGCCCGAAGAACGGGGTTTGCATATGTAAACAAACCTTCGTGGAGCTGCTGAGTTTAGCTGTAGAAAGTCATTCTGTGGCTGCCAGGTTTCTGTGAGACATTGTGGCATCAGCCTAAACACGGGCCACTTATGCTCGAACCCTCGTCAGGAGATACGAGGGCGGGCACATGACTTCATGGGCTAGAGGGAGTGTCCTGGTACTTAAGGTCTCTCATCTCGAGACCTTAAGGGGTCAACAGGTAGCTGGGCCCAAGAGAACAATCTTCAATAACCTCTCATTACTTGTCAAAGTCTCAAATTCTTCTTGCCAGCACCTTGTATAAACATTCATTAGCTGGCACACCATATCTCTTCAAAATCCAAAACACCAGTTAGTGTTGAGCTTTCTCAAGGTCAGTCTGCTCAGCGCTGGTTATCTTCAAGTTCATGAAAACATGCTTCTGACTGCACTCTTTAAGCTTTGCAGAATTTTCTCACAGGCTTTTAGCTTCAACTTTCAATCACTTTCAAATGCAACAAAATATGTAAATAGCACGTTCTAAGCTTTCCTCCAGTCTAGTTTCAGTCAATAAAATGCTGAGTCAAGCACTTGCGCATCTAAACTTTATTTTGGAAAATCACAATAACAATTCCCCACAACTATACCTAACCACCGCGGGTTCGATCCTTGTATCTGCTTGGCCAAGTCCTCCTAGCCTCGTGCAAGCTACCTTTTATAGCTCACAGGACCTCGTGGAAGCTACCTTTTATAGGTCCCCGAACCTTGAGTGGCTGAAATGTATGTGGGTGGTCCCTTTACAGTCCAAAACATATCGATTAACACAGTGCATGATAGACATTTCCCTAACCCAATAATACAGTAACTAATACATTGTATTCAAAAGGAGCTTCTGGAAGGAAGCAAGCATAGCAACATTTGCCCAGATATTCAAGAAACCCAGACTAGGCTCAACACTTAACCCAATCAACATCTAGCAAAGTAAAAGTTTGCAACAATATTTACAATGTGTCTGAAGAAGGGTCTCGACCCGAAATGTCGCCTATCTCCTTCGCTCCTTAGATGCTGCTGCACCCGCTGAGTTTCTCCAGCTTTTTGTGTACCCTTTACAATGTGTATGTCTGGTTTGCATTCACCCAATCCGTTTCATGCAATTTACACCTAATTGTAAAAAGCTGCAGATGTCCCATTCTTTCCCTGCAACTCTTATCTGTGCTCTAGACATGCTGGCACCATTCTGCAGCTTGTCCCATTTCTGCAGACTGCACATTTAAATTGACCAAATGGCCTAGCAGGCCAGAAGCCTTTACTCAATCTTTAGTGTCATGGCATCTGCAATTTGGCCAGAATTAACACCTTGTATAAACATTCATTAGCTGGCACACCGTATCTCTTCAAAATCCAAAATATCACTTAAAGCTGAGCTTTCTCAAGGTCACTCTGCTCAGCGTTGGTTATCTTCAAGTTAATGAAAACATGCTTCTGACTGCATTCTTTAAGCTTTGTAAAATGTTCTCACAGGCTTTTCGCTTAAACTTTCGATCACTTTCAAATGCGACAAAATCAGTCTATCCTACTCATAGTATCCTTTGAAGTTTTCAATCTTGTGATAACTCGGGTGAAACCGTGTCGATAAGCCTGCTGGCTGGTAGATTCCTTTATCCAGGATCTAAGCTCTCATCTCTGGCAGAGATTCAGCTTCTTCTTCAGTTCCTCTCTCGGAACCAGTCTTTAATCCATTCGCAGAGTACCAGTCCTTTACTTACTCCACTCATAGAATCAGTTTTTCACTTATGGCAGTTTTAGTAACGTTCTCAAGGTCCAACCATGATAGCCATAACTTCTCGTAGAATGTAGTGGAGATATAGTTCACGCACTCGCACGCATCTCCAATTCCTCGTTTCTATTCTGTGCTTATTTATTGATATGTTAGAGGCATCAGATTTTAAGTGTCCACAGAATGTCCCAGTTTCTGCATCAAAGAACAGATCTATCTGTGACATCGACCCTATTATTTTTATCTGCACATTCTCTGTATCTGTACCACTATATTCTACACTGTTTACTTTCTCTATTGCACTACCTGATTCATTCACATACGGTAGGATTTGCTGGATAGTAACACAAAACAAAGTTTGTCCTTGTACCTCGGTACGTGACAATAATAATAAACCAATGCCAGCTGATCAATGCCTGAAGCTCCAGGAAATGCGATTAGGAAGATGGAAAACCCAAAGTGCTACAGTAACACTGTGGGTCAGACAGCAACTGTGGATAGAATGAACAGTCAACCTTTTGGGCCCGGACCATTCTGAAGAACATACAGAAGTTTGAAAGAGTGCACCACAGAGGGACAGTTTCTTCCCCTCTGTTATCGGGCTTCTGAACGGTCTTTGCACAAGCGAGGATACTGTCCGATTCACCTCTACCCCATTGCGGACATTGGACTTTGCCACTGGAACTGATGCGCTACAATGCTGAGAACTATTTAGACAGACACGTGAACAGGCAGGGAATGAAGGGATATGGACCATGTGGAGGCACATGGGATTAGTTTACATTGACATCACAGTTGGCACAAACATTGTGGGCCAAACGACCTGCACTGTACTATGTACCAATGAAGAAAATAACCCCTCCACTCCACTTAATTGCAGTGGGTGATCTGGGTGGAGTTAATGGGAAGGAGGAAGAGAGGAGAGCTATAATGCTGAGAACTATTCTGTACCTTTCCTTCGCTCCACCTATTGTACTAGAATTTGACTCAATTGTATGTGCGTATGGTATTATCTGATGTGATTGGATAGCCTGCAAAACAAACCCTTTAGCTGCACCTTGGTACAGGTGGCAATAATAAACCTCCCCCTCTTGCAGATGAAGCGGAAGGGAGCCCGGATCCGTCCGGAGTGGTGAACACCAACGAGGCGTTCTGCTGCGTGGTCCGAACCCGGCTGGACGGCCATTCCCTCGTGTTCTCGGGCGAGGTGGATTGCAAGGACAACTCGGATCCGCGGGTAAAACCCCCTCAGTGCTACGTGGAGCTGAAGACCAGCCGAGAGATCTACAGTCCCAACCAGGAAAGGAACTTCCTCAGGTCGGTAAAAGCCAAGATGGAACCAATCACCGCTAAATGCCCAAGCGATGCCCCTAACTCCATGCAGACTCAGTGGATGCTGGGTGAGCGCTCTGTGAGCCCGACAAGACCTAGGCCTTTTATAATTCCACAAGGATGACCATACCATAAAACTCATGACATAGGAGCAGAATTAGGCTATTCGGCCCATCTCATCTACTCCACCATTCGATCATGACTGATCTATTTTTCCCTTATGCTGGCGCAATGGGATGGCGGTAGAGTTGCTGCCTTACAGCACCAGAGACCCGGGTTTGATCCTGATCTCCTTAATGGCTTCCACTTTCCGATTTCCCCACCCCGTCATCTTTATTATGAATGTTCAGTTACAACACATGCATCCCCTACCAAGAAGTCATGAAAGCCCTCTGTTTCTTCCTTGACTGCAGTCATCCAATTTCCCTTTACTAACACTACTCCGCCTAGCGAAGCTGCTCCTCACCCTTAACAACTTCTCCTTCGACTCTTCCCACTTCCTCCAAGTCAAAGGCGTAGCTATGGGCACCTGTATGGGCCCCAGCTACGCCTGCTTCTTTGTAAGGTATGTTGAAAATCCCTGTTTCAGGCATACACTGGCCCTATCTCCAAACTCTATCTCTGTTGCATTGACGACTGCATTGGTGCTACCTCCTGCACCCACGCAGAACTCATGAACTTCAACTTCACCACTAATTTCCATCCTGCGCTCAAATTTACTTGGACAAATTTACATCACTGACATCTCCCTCCCCTTTCTTGATCTCACCATCTCCATCACAGGAAATAGACTATTAACTGACGTCTATTACAAACCCACTGACTCCCACAACTATCTTGACTACATTTCTTCCCACCCTGCTTCCTGCAAAGACTTTATCCTTTATTCCCAATTCCTCCGTTTACAAGATGATGGGTTCCATACCAGAACATCTGAGATATCCTCATTCTTTAGGGAACGGGGGTTCCCCTCTCCCATCATAGATGAGGTCCTCACTCGTGTCTCCTTGGTTCCCCGCAGCTCCACTCTTGCTCCCCTCCCACTAGTCGCAACAGAGACAGAGTTCCCCAAGTCCTTACCTTTTAGTCCATCAGCTGTTGCATACAACACATAATCCTCTGCAATTTTCGCCACCGCTATGAAATGGGAAAACTTTTATCATTCCAACAATTACAACTAAAATATAATTTGAAAAGTAATCAATATTTTAAATATCTTCAAATTCAAGATTATTTGAAAAAATATATACACGGATATCAAACTCTAACCTCAGATTTATTAGAGGAAGGAATGAATAGAAAGGTAGAATCCAGCAATTTAATATCATATTTACATAATATAATTCTAAATATAGCAACACCAACGACAGAGGCAATTAGAAGGGACTGGGAACAAGAGTTATTGATAAAAATTCCGAACGACGGATGGGAAAAAAATCTATTATATGTACATAAATGTTCGATTAATGCAAGACATAACCTAATTCAATTAAAAAAATTTAACCATATAACCATATAACCATATAACAATTACAGCACGGAAACAGGCCCTCTCGGCCCTTCCAGTCCGTGCCGACCATTTGTTTTCCCCTAGTCCCATCTACCTGCACTCAGACCATACCCCTCCATTCCCTTCACGTCCATATACCTATCCACTTTACTCTTAAATGTTAAAATCGATCCTGCCTCCACCACTTCTGCTGGAAGCTGATTGCACACAGCCACCACCCTCTGAGTAAAGAAGTTCCCCCTCACGTTACCCCGAAACCTCTGTCCCTTAATTCTCATGTCATGCCCTCTTGTTTGAATCTTCCCTACCCTCAATGGGAAAAACGTATCCACGTCAACTCTGTCTATCCCTTTCATCATTTTAAAGACCTCAATCAAGTCCCCCCTTAACCTTCTGCGCTCCAAAGAATAAAGACCTAACTTGTTCAACCTTTCTCTGTAACATAGTTGCTGGAACCCTGGCAACATTCTAGTAAATCTCCTCTGTACTCTCTCTATTTTGTTGACATCCTTCCTATAACTAGGCGACCAAAATTGTACACCATACTCCAGAATTGGTCTTACCAATGCCTTGTACAATTTTAACATTACTTCCCTACTCCTATATTCAATGCTCTGATTTATAAAGGCCAGCACACCAAAGGCTTTCTTTACCACCCTATCTACATGCGATTCCACCTTCAGGGAACTATGCACAGTTATTCCTAGATCCCTCTGTTCCACAGCATTCCTCAATTCCCTACCATTTACCATGTACGTCCTATTTTGATTTGTCCTGCCAAGATGTAGCACTTCACACTTATCAGCATTAAACTCCATCTGCCATCTTTCAGCCCACTTTTCCAAATGGCCCAAATCTCTCTGTAGACTTTGAAAATCTACTTCATTATCCACAACACCACCTATCTTAGTATCATCTGCATACTTACTTATCCAATTTTCCACCCCATCATCCAGATCATTGATGTACATGACAAACAACAGTGGACCCAACACAGATCCCTGAGGCACCCCACTGGTCATCGGCTTCCAACCTGACAAACAGCCATCCACCATTACTCTCTGACATCTCCCATTCAGCCACTGTTGAATCCATCTTGCTACTCCGCCATTAACACCCAAAGATTGAACCTTCTTAACCAACCTTCCATGGGGAACCTTGTCAAAGGCCTTACTGAAATCCATATAGACAACATCCACTGCTTTACCTTCATCAATTTCCCTAGTTACCGCTTCAAAAAATTCAAGAAGGTTTGTCAAACATGACCTTCCAGGCACAAATCCATGTTGACTGTTCCTGATCAGACCCTGTTTATCCAAATGCTTATATATATTATCTCTAAGTATCCTTTCCATTAATTTGCCCACCACTGACGTCAAACTAATAGGTCTATAATTGCTAGGTTTATTCTTTGAACCCTTTTTAAACAATGGAACAACATGCGCAGTACGCCAATCCTCCGGCACTATTCCCGTTTCTAATGACATTTGAAATATTTCTGTCATAGCTCCTGCTATTTCTACACTAACTTCCCTCAATATCCTAGGGAATATCCTGTCAGGACCTGGAGACTTATCCACTTTTATATTTTTCAAAAGTGTCAGTACTTCCTCCTCTTTGAATCTCATAGTTTCCATAGCTACTCTACTTTTTCCCCTTAACTCACCGAGTTCAATATCCTTCTCCTTGGTGAATACCGAAGAAAAGAAATTGTTCAATATCTCCCCCATCTCTTTTGGCTCTGCAGATAGCTGTCCATTCCGGTTCTCTAATGGTCCAATTTTATCCCTCGTTATCCTTTTGCTATTAATATAGCTGTAGAAACCCTTTGGGTTTACTTTCACCTTTATTGCCAAAGCAACCTCATATCTTCTTTTAGCCTTCCTAATTTCTTTCTTAAGATTCTTTTTACATTCTTTATACTCCTCTAGCACCTCATTTACTCCATGCCTCCTATAATTATTGTAGATATCTCTCTTTTTTCGAAACAAGTGTCCAATTTCCCTTGAAAACCATGGCTCTTTCCAATTTTTACTATTTCTTTTCAACCTAACAGGGACATAAAGATTCTGTACTCTTACAATTTCCCCTTTAAATGTCCTCCATTTCTCTTCTACATCCTTCCCATGAAACAAAGTGTCCCAATTCACTCCTTTAAAATCCTTACGCATTCCCTCAAAGTTAGCCTTTCTCCAATCAAAAATCTCCACCCTAGGTCCACTTCTGACTCTCTCCATAATTATATTGAAACTAATGGTATTGTGATCACTGGTCCCGAAGTGCTCACCAACGCATACCTCCGTCACCTGACCTGCCTCATTTCCTAACAGGAGGTCCAGCACTGCCCCTTCTCTGGTCGATACCTCTATGTACTGCTGCAAAAAACTATCCTGCACACATTTTACAAACTCCAAACCATCCAGCCCATTTACAGAATATGTTTCCCAGTCTATTTTTGGAAAATTGAAATCTCCCACAATCACTACCTTGTGCTTACTACTAATATCTGCTATCTCCTTACATATTTGCTCTTCCAATTCACGCTCCCCATTTGGCGGTCTATAGTACACCCCTAAAAGTGTTGCTACACCGTTCCCACTTCTCAGTTCCACCCAAATAGCCTCCCTAGACGAGCCCTCTAATCTATCCTGCCAAAGCACTGCTGTAATATCTTCTCTGACAAGCAATGCAACACCTCCCCCTCTGGTCCCTCCAATTCTATCACACCTGAAGCAACGAAATCCTGGAATATTTTGTTTCCAATCACAGCCCTCCTGCAATAATTTACATAGATTATATTACTCAAACTAGACTGAATAAAATATTTCCAAATGTTTCCCCCATTTGTGATAAATGTCTAACTCAAAATGCCACTATAGCACATTCCTTTGTCTCTTGTACAAAACTGCATAAATTTTGGAACGACATTTTTGGAACTTTTACAAAACTATTTACCACAAAATTGAACCCCAATGCAGAACAGGTTATTTTTGGGATCAATGGAAGAGGGAAGTGGATTAACTACGTTCCAAGAAGCTCTTCTTAATTATGGTTTAATAACAGCAAAAAAACTTATACTCAAATTCTGGAAGAACGGAACCATGCCAACGTTCAAAATGTGAATTTCAAATATGTCGGAAACACTGCATCTTGAAGAAATGAGATTCCTCCTACTAGGCAAAGCAGACCAATTCTTAAAGACTTGGTCTCCTTTTATCGACTTTTTACAAACATATGGTGCAACATAACATAACCTAAGAAATTAAATGGTTCAGAACCGGGTGACGGATGGGCAAAAATACGAAATGGGTAAATCTCTCCTAATCTCTCTTTTCTTTACTTTCTCTTTTTCTCTCAATCTTCTTGGTTTTTCATCTCTGCTCTTTATTTCTTTCGCTATCTGTTTCTACTCGCTTGTCTATCTATTTCGCCACCCTTTTTCTTTTTTTCTTTCACTGTTCTTTTATTATTAAATTAAAAATACGAAGTTGTACTAAAAAATTTTTTTAATTAAAATTAAAAAAATTAAAAATGTCGCCACCAACGGGTTTCCAACACTAGCCACAACTTCCCATCTAAACCTCTTTCTGTAGAGAGTGTTCCCTCCGTAACTCCCTGGTTAATTCATCCCTTTCCACCCAAACCACCCCCTCCCCAGGTACCTTCCCCTGCAACCGCAGAAGATGCAACACCTATCCCTATACCTCCTCCCTCGACTCTGTCCAGGGACCCCAACAGTCCTTTCAGGTTAGCCAGTGGTTCACATGCATCTCCTCCAGACTCATCTGCTGTATCCGTTGTTCAAGATATGGACACTTATACATCGGCGAGACCAAACGTAGACTGAGCAAGTGTTTCTCTGAACACCTTCGCTCGGTGTGCCTGAGCCTACCTGATCTCCCGGTTGCTAAACACTTTAATTCTCCTTCCCATTCGCACACAGACCTTTCTGTCCTAGGTCTCCTCCATTGTCCGAGTGAGGCTAAACACAAAATGGAAGAACAGATTTTGCTTGGGCAGCTTACAGCCCAGCCCAAATGAATATTGATTTCTCTAACTTCAGGTAGCTCCGGCATTCCTTCTCTCTCTATCCCTCCTCCACCCAAGTCGCACCAGCTTCTCATTTTCACCCAACAAATAGCTAACAATGGCCTGTTTCTTTTATCATCATTACTTTTTTGCTTCTTTCATTCATTGTTCTTTATCTCTCTACATCTCGTTTCCCTTATCCCTAACTTGTCTGAAGAAGGGTCTTGAACCGAAAGGTCACCCATTCCTTCTCTCCAGAAATGCTGCCTGTCCCGCTGAGTTACTCCAGCATCTTCGACCCTGACTACGGTTACTGTCTGTGCAGAGTTTACACGTTCCCCCTGTGACTGTGTGGGTTTTCTCCGGGTGTTCCGGTTTTCTCCAACACTCCAAAGACGTGCAGGTTTGTAGGATAATTGGCTTCGGTAAAATTGTGAATTGTCCCTAGTGTGCAGCGTAGGGCTAGTGTACGGGGGTCGCTGTTCAGCACCGTCTCAGTGGGCTGAAAGGCCTGTTTCCGCGCTGTATCTCCAAACTAAACTGAACATTGATGGCGTTTTTGGTTGAGAGCCATTTGCCTAGAGTAGGGGAATCGAGAACCATAGGTTTAAAGTGACGGGGGAAAAGATTTAAGAGGAGCCTGAACACAGTGTGGTGAGTGTATGAAACCAGCTGCTGGGTGGGGTTGTTGAGGCAGGTACTGTGCAACGTTTAGGGCACATTTGGACAAGCACATGGATAGGAGAGGTACGCAGGCCAATTACAGGCAGGTGGGACTAGTGCAAGTGTGATATGTTGGTCAGCATGGGCAGGTTGGGCCGAAGGGTCTGTTTCCACGCTGTATGACTCTCCATGACTATAACGTGGCCATTGTGGAGTGTTGATGGTGCGGGCAGGCAGACCAGGAGTGAGTGACGGGGCAGAGGAGAATATGGTGGCAGGAACTAAAGTGACCTTGTTCTCAGTATTTGGCAGTGGGATACTGCGCGCAGTACGTACAGCACAAGAACAGGGCCATCGACCCACAGAGTCTCCGCTGTACATGACTCCAGGACCAACCCTTCTCTGCCTGAACATAATCTATATCCCTTTGTCCTTGCATAGCAAAACGTCTATCCAAACGTTTCCATCGTATTTGTCTTAACCACCACCCCCCGCAGCACGTTCCAGGTATCCACTGCCCTCTGTAAAGATAACTTGCCCTGCACATCTTCTTTAAACTTTGCCCCTCTCACCCAAAAGTTATGCCCTCCAGTCTGATACGACCGTATCTATGCCTCTCATTTTATATACTTCCATCGTCTTCCCGTAACCTCCAGCATTCCAGAAAAAAATCCTGTGTCAGTCCTACCCTATAGCCAATATCCTCTAATGCAGGCATTATTCTGCTAAACCTCCTTTGCGCCCTTTCCGACCAGAACTGCATGCAAGACTCCAAATAGGGCCTAACCAAAGTCCTATAGAGTTGCACTGTGACTTCCTGACTAAAAGGATCAGCAAATGCTGGAATCTTTTGTGTAAAATATAAGTGCTGGAGTCTCTCAGTGGGTCAGGCAGCATCTCTAAAGAACATGAATAGGCAACATTTTGGGGTTGGGACCCTTCTTCAGATTTCAAAGAGAAATCATGACTTCCTGACTATTATCCTCAAAGCCCTGACCGATGAAAGCAAGCCTACCGCACATATTTACTTGTGCTGCCACTTTCAGGGAGATAAGGACTTGGACCAAGATCCCTCTGTTTATCAATGTTCTTAAGGGTCATGCAATTCATTGTATATTTTCCACTTGACTTTGACAGCAAAGGCATTCAGAGTTTCTAATCACGGTAACCTTGTCTTTGTAGATTTAAACTGATCAAATGGTGGGCACAGTCCTTCTTGCCAGGAGTTCCTAAAATCATCGCGGGATTTCGGGATGACAGTGGCACAGTGGTCTCACTTCAGACTTTCGAAACGATGAAGATTCATCACTTGGTCAAGGTGCGCCTGGAATAATTTATTAAAATTCTGGAATAAATCTGCAGGTGCTGAAAATCTGAAATAAAAGCAAAAGAGCTGGAAACGCTGGGTGGGTCAGGCAGCATCTGCGGAAGGAGAAACAGTTGATGTTTCAGGTCGACTATTTTCTGCTTGGGTTGTAGGAAGGGTTCCTGCTGGGCACAGGTTCCGACATTCCCACAGCAGCTGCAAGTCACGTTGGCATGATGTGAGGTCTGAAAGGTGCTATAGAAATGCAGAACCTTCCTTTCTCAATTCCTCCCCCCCCCCCCCCCAAAGAATTTACAAAAGATGAACAGAACAGCTGGTAGAGCTGCTGCCTCACAGCGCCAGAGACCAAAGTTCCATCCTGACCTGGTCAGTGTGGAGTTTGCATGTTCTCCCTGTGACTGCAGTTACCTCACACATCCCAAAGACGGGTTTGTGGGTTCATTGTTCCTCTAAATTGCCCCTCGCCTATAGGTAATGAATGAAAAAGTGTGATAACATAGAACTAGTGTGAATGGTGTAAACTCGGTGGCTGAGCCTGTCTCCGTGCTAAGCTAAACTAAACCAAACCTGAGCAAGTACAGGAGGTCCAGAACAGGAGAAGGAGATCAGCAACTTGAATCCAAGGCAATCAATGGATTTTCAGTTAATTTCAGTTACAGGTAGAAACTATCTTCTGGAATTCTTCCCAACTGGACTGTGGTTTGCTGCAGCTCAGTGGGGGCAGCCGGGCAGCGATCCCTCACACACACCAGTAAAATAACCCTCGTGGGCAAGGAATACACTCCCCCAGCACAGGGGATCTCCACTCGTGGTGCAGATGGGAAGTTACAAAGCATTACCAATGAGTCGAGGAGGAACCAACTAACATTGGACAGAGATCACATATCCTTTGGGCTTTCTTATAGTAGAATGTTCCTGCAATCTTTTCTCTTGCTGCTCTCAATAACCCGGGATAGATCCCATCTGGCCGGGGGCCGTGTTGGATCATCCTGGATGAGGAGATGGTGCACGTTCATCCATCGGGTTTGTGCTTATGGTCAGGGCCGGGATTAGACAGGACCCGGATTGGACGGGGCCAAGGATTGATTAGAGACGGGATTGGTTGGGGGCAGGAGATCGTTGCTGCATTGGTCAGTACGCGATTGGTTGATGCTGGGGATTGGCCAGGTGCGGAATAATTTTGCTGCAATGGCCGGGGTGAGGGTAGATCAAGGTTTGGGATTGGCTGGGGTAGGGATTGGTCAAGGTTTGGGATTGGCTGGGGTAGGGGTTGGTCAAGGTTTGGGATTGGCTGGGGTAGGGGTTGGTAAAGGTTTGGGATTGGCTGGAGTGGGTGTTGGTCAAGGTTTGGGATTGGCTGGGGTAGGGGTTGGTCAAGGTTTGGGATTGGCTGGGGTAGGGGTTGGTCAAGGTTCGGGATTGGCTGGTGTAGGGATTGGTCAAGGTTTGCGATTGACCAGGATGGGGGTTGGTCAGGCTCTGGAGTAACATCTCCAGATGTGGTTTGCTTGGAATAGGATTTGATTCTCTATTCCAGTGACCGTCTGCCTCTGGCCACGGTGTTGCGCAGCCACACAGTGTGTGATGCTCGGTCATGGAGGGTCCCTTTCCATGAGGTGTCCGCTGGAGATCTGAGGTGGAACTTGGTTTGTTTGTTGGACAATCTGTTTAAAGAGCTGCCTTTGCTTCGCCCCCTCACAGAACGAGCGGCGTTGCTGGAAGCCGGCCGTCTGCCTGAACTTCTGCAATGCCTTCCTGTCCTTCGTAAAGCAAGTGGTGACCCTCGACAATCACCGGTAATCGTCCTTCACTGGCCCCCACTGTGGGGAGGGGGGTCTATGCTGATGTACTCTGTGGGGAGGGGGGGTCTATGCTGATGTATGCTGTGTGTGTGGGCGGGTCTTTGCTGGTGTGTGGGGGGGGGGGGTCTTTGCTGGTGTGTATGCTGTGTGGGGAGGGGGGGTCTATGCTGGTGTGTACGCTATGTGGGGATGGGGGTCTATGCTGGTGTGTATGCTGTGTGGGGAGGGGGGGTCTATGCTGGTGTGTGGGGGGGGGTCTATGCTGGTGTGTACGCTGTGTGGGGAGGGGTGGGGGGGTCTATGCTGGTGTGTACGCTGTGTGGGGAGGGGGGGGTCTATGCTGGTGTGTATGCTGTGTGGGGAGGGGGGGTCTATGCTGATGTACGCTTTGTGGGGGGGGGTCTAAGCTGGTGTACGCTGTGGGTCTGAAAAGGGACAGATTTCGCCATCTGCAGAAGGATTGGTTGGGGTTAGAAAGACAAACAGTGATGGAGTAAACCAGCATCTGCAGTTTCTTGTTTTTACATTTGGTTGGAGTCAGGTTGGGTTTGAGAAATAACCAATCAATCCAACAATTCTTCACCTGCCTAGCATAAAATAGTGAACGGTAAACATGAGGAACTGCAGATGCTGGAGTCACTCAGCAGGTCAGGCAGTATCTCTGCAGAACATGAAAAGGCGATGTTTCAGGTTAAGACTCAAGAAGGGTCTTGAACCGAAACGTCACCTATCCATGTTCCATGAGATGCTGCCTCACCCACTCGGTTACTCCAGCACTTTGTCGTTTGTATTAGATAGTCAACGTAGGACAATACGAAAAATTAATCTACAAATACTGAACAAAATCAAATCAAACCTAACCATTCGTGACGGAATCTGGAACCACGAACCTTGTAAAATGGCCGCGCAGCTGATAGCGCTGCTGCCTCACAGCTTCAGAGACCCTGGTTCGATCCTGACCTTGGGTACTGTCTGGTAGAGTTTTCTCCTTGCGACTGCGTGTGTTATCTCCGGGTGATCCGGTTTCTTCCCATATCCCAAAGTCGTGCTGGTTTGTAGGTTAATTGGCCTCTGTAAATTGCCCCTAGTGTGTAGGGAGTGGATGAGAAAGTGAGATAACATAGAACTCGCGTGAATGGGTGATTGATGGTTTGGCATGGACTCGATGGGCTGAAGGGACTGTTTCTGCCCTGCATCTCGAAGTAAAATCAGTGAATAAATAACACTAAGTGCCGGAGTAACTCAGTGGGTCAGACAGCATCTCTGAGGACATTTTGGGTTAGCACCTTTCTTCAATAGTTTTGATGTATTGCGATTGGTTACTGGAGCAAGTGTCCTTGCCGAGAGTTACATCGGCGAGACCAAGCGTCGACTCAGCAATTGCTTCCCTGAACACTTGCGCTCACACCACCAAGGCTTGCTGGATCATCTGGTTGCTAACTTTTAACTCCCCTTCCCATTCCCACAGTGATCTGTCTGGACCCCACCCCATTGCCAGAGGGAGGCCACATGCAAACTGGAGGAACAGCACCTCGCATTCCGCTTGGTAGCTTGCAATGCAGCGCTATGAACATTGAACTCTGCAATTTTAGTTAACTAAGCTACAAACAACCCTCCCTTCCTCCACCCCGCACGGACTCTTCCCTGTGCCCCTCCTGGACTCGTGTCCATTTCCCCTTCGCGTTGCACCTATTTCCTTTCCTCTGGCTTCACAATTCACACTTTCCTTATCTCACACCTTTTGTCTTTACATGTCTGGCTTTTGTCCAACCATCTGCCTACCAAATAACACCCTTCATCTACATCCACCTAATAAGTCCCTTCAGCCCACCGAGTTCTGCCCCCACCTCTCCCAGTTTTATTTCCTTCGCAATCAGTTTGAAGAGGGGTTCCAACCTGAAACATGCTCATGTCCTCCAGAGATGCTGCCTGACACGCGAGTTACTCCAGCACAGTGTGTCCTTTCTTGATGAAGGAAGGCATCATTGGTTTAGGTTCCCCTCGTGTTATTCTGGAGTTAAGATCAATCGGGTTAGTGTGACAGGTTAATATTCTTCTTTTCCTTTCTTCTGTCTTAGGGTGGTGACCCTTTTCTCCTGGGAGCCTGGAAAAGATATTACATACACATTGCACTCAGACGGTGCCTTCAGCTTTCTCCCAGGCTGGTACGTGGGGAGTGTGTTTGGACATTCGGGGACTTTGGGTACTGCAGGTGAGAAAGTCCCCGACATCTGAATGTAAATAACACAAAGTGCTGGAGGACCTCAGCCATGACAGTATTTATGGAGGAAAGTTTGTAAACAGTAGTTTGAAGACAGCACGGTGAAGATGCAGCACCATTTAACCATATAACCATATAACAATTACAGCACGGAAACAGGCCCTTCCAGTCCGTGCCGACCATTTGTTTTCCCCTAGTCCCATCTACCTGCACTCAGACCATTCCCTTCACGTCCATATACGTATCCACTTTATTTTTAAATGTTAAAATCGATCCTGCCTCCACCACTTCTGCTGGAAGCTCATTCCACACAGCCACCACCCTCTGAGTAAAGAAGTTCCCCCTCACGTTACCCCTAAACTTCTGTCCCTTAATTCTCATGTCATGCCCTCTTGTTTGAATCTTCCCTACCCTCAATGAGAAAAGCTTATCCACGTCAACTCTGTCTATCCCTTTCATCATTTTAAAGACCTCAATCAAGTCCTCAATTAACCTTCTGCGCTCCAAAGAATAAAGACCTAACTTGTTCAACCTTTCTCTGTAACATAGTTGCTGGAACCCTGGCAACATTCTAGTAAATCTCCTCTGTACTCTCTCTATTTTGTTGACATCCTTCCTATAATTAGGCGACCAAAATTGTACACCATACTCCAGAATTGGTCTTACCAATGCCTTGTACAATTTTAACATTACTTCCCTACTCCTATATTCAATGCTCTGGTTTATAAAGGCCAGCACACCAAAGGCTTTCTTTACCACCCTATCTACATGCGATTCCACCTTCAGGGAACTATGCACAGTTATTCCTAGATCCCTCTGTTCCACAGCATTCCTCAATTCCCTACCATTTACCATGTACGTCCTATTTTGATTTGTCCTGCCAAGATGTAGCACTTCACACTTATCAGCATTAAACTCCATCTGCCATCTTTCGGCCCACTTTTCCAAATGGCCCAAATCTCTCTGTAGACTTTGAAAATCTACTTCATTATCCACAACACCACTTATCTTAGTATCATCTGCATACTTACTTATTCAATTTTCCACCCCATCATCCAGATCATTGATGTACATGACAAACAACAGTGGACCCAACGCAGATCCCTGAGGCACCTCACTGGTCACTGGCTTCCAACCTGACAAACAGCCATCCACCATTACTCTCTGACATCTCCCATTCAGCCACTGTTGAATCCATCTTGCTACTCCGCCATTAACACCCAAAGATTGAACCAACCTTCCATGGGGAACCTTGTCAAAGGCCTTACTGAAATCCATATAGACAACATCCACTGCTTTACCCTCATCAATTTCCCTAGTTACCGCTTCAAAAAATTCAAGAAGGTTTGTCAAACATGACCTTCCAGGCACAAATCCATGTTGACTGTTCCTGATCAGACACTGTTTATCCAGATGCTTATATATATTATCTCTAAGTATCCTTTCCATTAATTTGCCCACCACTGACGTCAAACTAATAGGTCTATAATTGCTAGGTTTATTCTTGGATCCCTTTTTAAACACTGGAACAACATGCGCAGTACGCCAATCCTCGGACACTGTTCCCATTTCTAATGACATTTGAAATATTTCTGTCATAGCTCCTGCTATTTCTACACTAACTTCCCTCAATGTCCTAGGGAATATCCTGTCAGGACCTGGAGACTTATCCACTTTTATATTTTTCAACGGTGTCAGTACTTCCTCCTCTTTGAATCTCATAGTTTCCATAGCTACTCTACTTTTTTCCCTTACCTCACAGAGTTCAATATCCTTCTCCTTGGTGAATACCGAAGAAAAGAAATTGTTCAATATCTCCCCCATCTCTTTTGGCTCTGCAGATAGCTGTCCATTCTGGTTCTCTAATGGTCCAATTTTATCCCTCGTTATCCTTTTGCTATTAATATAGCTGTAGAAAACCTTTGGATTTACTTTCACCTTTCTTGCCAAAGCAACCTCATATCTTCTTTTAGCCTTCCTAATTTCTTTCTTAAGATTCTTTTTACATTCTTTATACTCCTCTAGCACCTCATTTACTCCATGCCTCCTATAATTATTGTAGATATCTCTCTTTTTTTCAAAACAAGTGTCCAATTTCCCTTGAAAACCATGGCTCTTTCCAATTTTTTTACTATTTCCTTTCAACCTAACAGGGACATAAAGATTCTGTACTCTTACAATTTCCCCTTTAAATGTCCTCCATTTCTCTTCTACATCCTTCCCATGAAACAAAGTGTCCCAATTCACTCCTTTAAAATCCTTACGCATTCCCTCAAAGTTAGCCTTTCTCCAATCAAAAATCTCCACCCTAGGTCCACTTCTGACTCTCTCCATAATTATATTGAAACTAATGGTATTGTGATCACTGGTCCCGAAGTGCTCACCAACGCATACCTCCGTCACCTGACCTGCCTCATTTCCTAACAGGAGGTCCAGCACTGCCCCTTCTCTGGTCGATACCTCTATGTACTGCTGCAAAAAACTATCCTGCACACATTTTACAAACTCCAAACCATCCAGCCCATTTACAGAATGTGTTTCCCAGTCTATTTTTGGAAAATTGAAATCTCCCACAATCACTACCTTGTGCTTACTACTAATATCTGCTATCTCCTTACATATTTGCTCTTCCAATTCTCGCTCCCCATTTGGCGGTCTATAGTACACCCCTAAAAGTGTTGCTACAACAACGTTTCCACTTCTCAGTTCCACCCAAATAGCCTCCCTAGACGAGCCCTCTAATCTATCCTGCCAAAGCACTGCTGTAATATCTTCTCTGACAAGCAATGCAACACCTCCCCCTCTGGTCCCTCCAATTCTATCACATCTGAAGCAACGAAATCCTGGAATATTTAGTTTCCAATCACAGCCCTCCTGCAACCATGTTTCACTGATTGCCACAACATCATATTTCCAGGTGTCAATCCAGGCTCTAAGTTCATCCACCTTACTTACAATGCTCCTAGCATTAAAATATACACATTTTTAGAAACCCACCATCCCTTATTCTCTGTCTATTATCTTTTTCATCTTCTCGCCTACATTTTGGATCCGAGTGCTTCCCTTCTCTGCCTCTTGCCCCACACCCTGACCCCTAGCACCCTCTACCCGAGTCCCTCCCCCCAGCCTTTCTAGTTTAAAGTCTCCCCAGTAGCCTTTGCAAATCTCCCTGCCAGGATATTGGTTCCCCTCGGGTTCAAGTGCAACCCGTCCTTTGTGTACAGATCATGCCTTCCCCAAAAGAGGTCCCAGTGATCAAGAAACTTGAATCCCTGCCCACTGCACCAGTCCCTCAGCCATGCATTTATCCTCCACCTCATTTCATTCCTACTCTCACTGTCACGCGGCACAGGCAGTAATCCTGAAATCGTTACCCTTTTGGTCCTTCTCCTTAACTTTCCCCCCCAACTCCCTAAATTCTCCCTTCAGGACCTCGGCACTTTTTCTGCCTATGTCATTGGTACCTATGTACCACAACATCAGGCTCCTCTCCCTCCCTTATCAGAATCTTTTGGACACGTTCTGACACATGCGAGACCCTGGCACCA
This sequence comes from Okamejei kenojei, assembly GCA_035221665.1. Taxonomy (NCBI): domain Eukaryota; kingdom Metazoa; phylum Chordata; class Chondrichthyes; order Rajiformes; family Rajidae; genus Okamejei; species Okamejei kenojei. The sequence goes on from CM069152.1 coordinate 25,315,043, forward strand.
GGGAGGCAAACTACCATCCGGGTCTCCCGACTGCATCCACAGAATCACCTATCCGACCCCTAACTATAGAGTCCCCTATTACAATTGCCCTCCTCTTTTTGTTACCCTTCTGAGCATCAGGGCCGGTCTCTGTGCCGGAGGCCCGGCCGCTGTTGTTGCCCCCAGCTAGGCTGTCCCCTCCAATCGTACTCAAACCCGAGTACCTATTTTCCAGTTGTACGGTCACAGGGGTACTCTCTAGCCCCTGCCTCTTGCCCTTCCTAACCGTGACCCACTTGTCTGCCTCCTGTGGTCTGGGAGTGACTACCTCCCTGTAGCTCCTCTCTATGACCTCCTCACTCTCCCTGACCAGACGGAGGTCATCGAGCTGCTGCTCCAGGTTCCTAACACAGTCCTTTAGGAGCCCCATCTCGACACACCTGGCGCAGATGTGGACGCCTAGAGGGCTATCAGATTCCCTGACATCCCACATCTGACATCCAGAACAGTACACTGCCCTGGCCTTCATACTCCCCCCTTACCCAGGATGCAATATCAACACAATATAAAATCACTACAAACTGCTGAAATCTGACTGTAAATCAGCTGCTTACCCTGGTCCACTTCCCACCAATCAGCTGCTTACCCTGGTCCACTTCCCACCAATCAGCGGCTTCCTCAAAAAAACCCACTTCTCCAAATGGAACGTTATGGATTTAGGCAAAAACAAGCCCCGCGCTTGATTTTAAAGCTTACCGGTCGGGTGTTGCTCCTCCCCCTCCTTCTCTTCCAACGGCTCCTGTGGGCCTCTGAAAAAACAAGCCCCGCGCTTGTTCTTCACACTGGCAGCCATCTCGTTCTCCAGCCGCTAAAAATGGTCGCCGGCACATATGGCATCGACGAGAGATATTGGTCACATCTGGCGACTGAACAGATCGTACGTTCATATCCAAGCAATGTGGCTCGGGCAGCGTGAAGTCGAGAAACACGCAGATTCAGCAACTCCGTGAAGAAGTCTGTTTAATCATACACTGCTCACGGTCTGGTCAGCTTTGATTTGCTTATTTACCTTCAATCGTATTACCTTTGGAAAACCTTGCCTTTTCTTCCTGTATATAAAATGGATTAAAATAGTAAATGGGTGATCAATGGTTGACATGGACAATGGGCCGAGTGGCCTGTTTCCATGCTGTGTGACGCTGTTTTTATCACTTAAAGCTGCAACAACTTTTCGTGAATGTCTTCGAGTAAGACCAGCACGCTGTGTCTTCTGCAGGAGGGGCACAGTGGGCCAGCAGCATCTGTGGAGGCGGAGGGAATCTGATTGTAACCATAATTCTTCTCTGAATTGCCCTTCTCTGGGCTGCTGGAAACCCAGTGGAGAGACGTGGCGAGTGATAGTTTAGCTTATTACCACATGTACTGAAGTACAGTGAAAAGCTTTTGTAGCATATTAACCAGTCAGCGGAAAGCCTATACATGATTACAATCGAGCCATCCACAGTGTACAGACATGACAAAGTGTATAACGTTTAACGCAAGGTAAAGTCCAACTAAAGATAGTCTGCGGGTCTCCAATGAGGTAGATTGTAGATCAGGGCTGCTCGCCAGTTGTTAATAGGATGGTTCAGTTGCCTGATAACGGCTGAAGAATCGGTCCCTGATTCTGGAGGTGTGCGCTTTCAATCACCTCCCCCATCGCCTGCTAGGTGGTTAGAGGTGAGAAGAGGATTGCATGGCAGGTGGGTGGAGTAAGTGACAAAGGCTAGAGGTGAAAAGGAGACAAATGGGTGTCGGGTACGGAGAAAAGTGAAATGTAAAGCTGGGAGAGAGATATGGGTGCATCCCACTTATTTTCCACCTGGCCTAAAACGGCGCCTTTACATTTCCCTCCACAGATGCTGCCTAACCCGCTAGAGTTCCTCCAGCAATTTGTGTTTTGCTCAAGATTCCAGCATCTGCGGTTCCTCATGTCTTACTTGTAGATTCACTTGTTTTAGACAATAGATGCATGAGTAGGCCATTCGGCCCTTTGAGCCAGCACAGCCATTTAATGTTTAACGCATTACATGATTAAATATAGGTTGTGGGGAAGGATGGCGGACTGCAGGAGTGGGGCGCCGTTGTGTATGGCTGCTCTGCCTCCAGTCCGTCCTTTCACCCTCTTTATTATTTTTATTTTTAGTCCTGTTAAAACAAAATGTTTGTTGTAGGTCTTTTATGTGGAGGGTGGGGGGGAGGGGAAGGGGGAAACTTTATTTTTGCGGTTTTCCTCCGAATCGCATCTTCGGCCTCTCCGTGCGGCCGGCTGTCGGGACCGGCCGGGACTACAGCTTCGGCGGCGGCACAGCGCTGGGACACCATCACGGAGCGGGCGATGCCTTACCGGGTCGCCGTGCGGTGAGCTCCGGAGTGCTGTGACCGCCGACTCCAGCATCGCGGAGCGTCCGGCCGCGGGCGGCGCTGGATTTAAAACGCCGCGGAGCCTGGGGTCCGAGATCACCAGAGTCGGAGCTCCAGCCAGCCCGGCCCGAGGACGTTGGGTGCCGCCGTCTCCGGGGAGGAAGCGGCCGCTCCAGACAATTGCACGCCGCTGAGGACTATTCACCCAACGCCGGTGTTCCATCTTCCCGGCAGGTGGGCCTATAGCAGCGGGCAGCCGTTGTGGCGACTGGCTGCTGAGGCCTCAAATAGGCCCAAACCTTGGGTGGAGGAGGAGGAGGAGGAGGAGGACTGGACTTTTTGGTGCCTTCCCTCACAGTGGAAAGTGTGGATTCTGCTGTTGGGGGGATGTTCATGTGAATCCTATAGTGTATTGTGTCTTTATTTTTATTTTATATGGATAGATGGTAATCCTTTTTTTTTTCTCTGCAAAGCACTTTCTTCAACATGATTTGATTTTAAAATGCTATATAAATAAAAATTACTCGCTTACTAATGTGATCATGGCTGTTCATCCACAATCAGTACCCCGTTCCTACCTTCTCCCCATATCCCTTGACTCCTCTATCTTTAAGAGCTCTGTCTAGCTCTCTCGCTCGAAAGCATCCAGAGAACCTGCCTCCACTGCCCTCTGAGGCAGAAAATGTCCCAAATGCAAAACAAGATACTCATTAATAATCACTGTGGGACTGGGGTGACCCGGCATATTCTTGACATAGGACAATCAAAGATGAAGGAAATGGTAGATTTTAATGGCTGACAACCAATTCATTTGGTAAAGTGTCTCAAAGAAAACTCAGTCAACGTACCGAGATATAATTCAGTTCACAGCGCAGGATCAGGCTGTCCGCCGAGTTTGCGTGGACCAGTTGTCCCACTGACACTATCCTACACACGAGGGACAATTTACAGAAGCCGATTAACCTACAAACCTGCACGTCTTTGGTGTGTGGGAGGAAACCGGTGCACCCAGAGAAAACCCACGCGGTCACAGGGAGAACATACAAGCTTGGTACAGACCGCCCCCGTGGTCAGGATCGAACCCGGCTCCCGGGTGAAGGCAGCAAGCAGCAGCGACCGCAGCGTCACCGTGCTGCTCTTTGGACACAGGAGAAACTGCGGATGCTGGATTATTTGTGACTCAGACTGTATGGTTGATAGGAAAGACTGTTCCTCCCGTGACAATAATACATCTATATTTAATCACGTAATCGCAAGAAACTGCGGACGCCGTGTAACTAAACAAAAAGGCACTAAGTGTTGGAGTTGGGTCAGGCAGCATCTCTGGCGAACATGAGGAAGCGACGTTCTGGTCTGAAGAAGGGCCCCGAGCCGAGACATCACCACTCCATGCCCTCTACAGACGCTGATTTACCCCAGCACTTTATCTCTCTGGTTTGCAAAACCTAATCTCTGCTTTTCTCGGGACCCTAACAATTGCAGTCTCTTATTTGCCCATCAACTCATCAAGCAGAATAAATAAAGTGTAGTGAGATGGTGGGGGGCTGATTAAAACTAGGAGACCGGGAGTGGGGAGGGGGCACATGGAAGAGGGGTAGAATGAGTTGCACAACGTTCCCACTCGATAGTTTGTCCCTTGCTTGCTTACATAAAGCTGACGCATGTCCGCCGCCTCCCTGTCACCAACACTCAGCGCCGAACCATTAATCTCCTGGAGCAGAATAAACGGATTGCGACAGGGCGAGGGAGGGGGGGAGCGGTGAGCAATTTGCAACGTTATTTACTGCTGCTGCTGCAAACCAAAGGTCGCCGGCTCGCCCGGCCTGTCTGCTTTTTAAGGTGGTTCTTCTGTTGCCCACACCTTGGTCAATACCAAAGGTCTTTGGTCAATGATACAAGGGACGGCGACACGAGGAGCACCTCTGTGCAAAAAACCCAAACTCAAACTGCAGATGTTTTGGGGGTGAGATGCAGCAGATGTGAGTGAGTTGCATTGGTGCCAGCAGATGCTGTCCGCACGCCACCTTAAGACCCTGGGGACGGACTTTGATCCCCGGGACCGCTCTCTCTCCCTCTCCCTCTCTGTGTACCAGCTCCAGCCATGAGCGACCGCTATCACAAGGCGGCCCGGGACGGCTACTTGGGCCCGCTGAAGGAAGCCACCAGGAAGGACCTCAATAGCCCGGACGAGGACGGGATGACTCCCACGCTGTGGGCGGCTTTCCACGGCCACTTGGAGGCCCTACAGCTGATCTGCAGCCGGGGGTAAGGCCCGGACCCCGGGGAGAGGAGAGAGGGGGAGTGACTGGTGTCCACTCCGGCAGGGAGGGGTCTGTGGATAATGCGCTCCTGGGGTCACAGATCCCTATGTGTAGGAAGCAACTGCACAAAGTGCCGGGGTAACTCAAATTGAAGGAACAACGCCTCATTTGTCGCTTGGGCAGCTCACACCCAGCGGTATGAACATTGATTTCTCTCATTTCAACTAACTCCTGCATTTCCTTCCCCCCCCCCCCCCCCCCCCATCTCATCTCAACCCCCCACCCTCTCCCACCCTAGTCGTCCAACCAGTTCCACTGTCCGCATCCTTGTAACCCTCTAGTCCCCAGCCAACAATGGACCATTGTGGACTCCACCCTTCCTGGGGTCATCTGTTGCCGGCCCTGTTTTGCTCGGGCCTCTGTCTTTCACTCCTCCCCTTATTTCACATTATTTTGTCTCCCTTTCACCTCCAGCCTGTGTCACTTACTACACCCACTCTCCCCCCCACCCCCACCCCCATCCAATTGTATCCACCGATCACTTGCCAGGATTTGCCCCCTCCCCACCTCTCTTTTCCAGCTCCCCCCCCCTATCGCGGCCTGGACTCGGTGGGCCCGTGTCTACTTCCACGCTGTATCTTTGAACTAAACGACTATAATCATCTAAGGAAGGATCCCAACTCTCAATATCACCCACCCATGTTCCCCACAGGTGCTGCCTGAACCGCTGAGTTACTCCAGCACTTTGTGTCTTTTTTGTTAAACAAGCATCTGCCGTTCCTTATCTCCATGATGCTTTCATGTACCCAAGCTGGGGGGGGGGGGGGGGGGGGGCTGAACTGAGGGAGAGCGGGTGTGATGGGAGTGAGCAGAGGGCGGTGTGGGACGGTGGTCAGAGGGGATTGTATGGGTGGTGGTGTACAGAGGGGGGGGAATGTCGTGTGGACGGGGGGGGGGTACAGAGGGGTGTGGACGGGGGGGGTACAGAGGGGTGAGGGGGTGGTGTACAGAGGGGTGTGGGAGGGGGGGGGTGTACAGAAGGGTGTGGAGGGGGGTGTACAGAGGGGTGTGGAGGGGGTGTACAGAGGGGGGGTGTACAGAGAGGGGTGTGGGGGGTGTGAGGGGTGGGGGGTACAGAGGGGGGTGAGGGGTAGGGTGGGGGTGTTAGGGTGGAGGGGTACAGAGGGGTGTGGAGAGGGGGCTGCACTGAACCTGTCACCACGGTTGCTGTTCCAGGGGGGACCCGGACACGTGTGATGTCTGGGGCAACACATGCCTGCACCACGCCGCCGTTAACGGCCACCTCCACATCCTCTCGTTCCTGGTGAACTTTGGGGCCAACCTGTGGGCCCTGGACGTGGCGAGCCGCTCTGCGCTGGAGGCGGCGGCGGGCAAGGGCCGCATGGAGTGTGTGCGGCTGCTGGACGGGGCAGCGCTGCGGCAGACGGCCGACAACCCGCGGCTGGCGGCGAGGAGGAGGGAGAGGGCGAGGAAGGAGTGCGCCCGGCGGGCCCGGGACTGCGAGCGGCTCCAGAGGAAGCAGCAGGAGCGGCTGAGCCGGGACGAGGGTGCGGGGGGCAGCGGCGGGGCTGGAGACGGAGCCGCCCCCGGGTCGGGCACCCTCACCCTCGGCCTCGCCGCCTTGCTGAAGGGATCGCTGCACATGAAGCTCGGCAAGAAGGGGAGTGGGGGCGGGCGGAGGGCTCCCGGTGGGCGGCCGGGGAGCGATGTCATCTTCGCGGGTCAGGCGGTCGCCGTCTCTCCCGGCTCCGGGCCCGACCAGGGCGAAGATCCCGACGACCGGGAGTCGCTCTTCAACGTCCCGGGTTGGGAAACATGCTCTTCAGGCGCAACTTCGGCCCGGGCTTGAGCGAAGAGCTGGACGGCATCGGATCCCGGCCCCAGCCGGGTCTCCTGGAGCTGGGGGGCAGCGAGGGGGACGGGGGGGACGGGGGGGACGAGGGGGACCTCGGGGGGGACGAGGAGGACGAGCTGCCCTGGAAGGAGCAGGAGCTGGGACTGGACGATGAAGACGTGGACACCGCCCCTCTCGAGGTCTTCCTGGCCGCCCACAACATGAGCGAGTTCCTGCCCTCTCTGGCCCAGGAACACATCGACCTCGATGCCCTCATGCTCTGCTCCGACGCCGACCTCCGGACCATCCACCTCCCTCTGGGGCCCCGGAAAAAACTACTCTCGGCGGTCGAGAAGAGAAAATTAATCCTGGAAAGCAGCTGCGAGCTGGTGGACACCATGTTGTAAGGCTCGGGGGTGGAAGCAGATAAGCTGGTAGAGCCACTGCCTCGCTCTGTGCCAGAGATCCCGGTTTGGGGACTGTCTGTGTGGAGTTTGCGTGTTCCCCCTGTGGCGGCGTGGGTTTCCTCTGGGGGCTCGGGTCTCCTCACAGGTCACAAGTTGGGACACGTTCGCACGTTAATTGGCCTCTGAAGGTGGCTCTCGACCCGCTGAGTCACCTATTCCTTTCCTGCAGAGATGCTACCTGACCCACTGAGTTACTCCAGATCTTGGTGTTTAAGAGGGAACTGCAGATGTTGGAAAATCGAAGGCAGACAAAAATGCTGGAGAAACACAGCTGGTGCAGCAGCATCTATGGAGCGAAGGAAATAGGCAATGTTTCGGGCCGAAACCCTTGGTTTCGGCCCAAAACGTCGCCTATTTCCTTTGTTTTGGCCCGAAACGTTGCCTATTTCCTTCGCTCCATAGATGCTGCTGCACCCGCTGAGTTTCTCCAGCATTTTTGTCTACTCCAGATTTTTGTGTCTTTTTTTTTGTACGCCATCATCTACAGTTTTGCTGTGTTTCCACCTATCACTCGCCACCTCCTGCCCCACCCTTCCCCTCACATCTCTCTCTCTCTCCCTCTCTCTACCATATTCCTCCGCTCTACTCCATCGCTCCAAAGAAGGGTTCCGACCTGAAACGTCGCCTGCCAATTTGCCTCTACAGATGCTGCCCGACCCTCTGAGTCGATCCGGCACATTCCCAGTAGCTCAGGGTTCCGGCATTTACTGCTTCCTGTGTCACAGGGTTCTATATAATACAATGCGTGTGATGTCATGTGACTGTTTCCAGAGCCCAATTTGCATCGCACTCTGACCCAGCCTCAGGGACAGAGAGGAGAGGATCCGTCCATTCCCTCCACAGATGCTGCCTGGCCCGCTGCGTTTATCAGCTGTTTGGTTTTTTTTTACACATAGAACTTGGCTGGACTGGAGACTTTTGGTTATACAGGGACTGTTGTTTTTATAGATACAGCACAGAAGCAGGCCCTTCGGTCCGCTGAGTCCCCTCCGACCAGTGATCCCCGCGCACCTGCACTATCCGACGCACTAGGGACCGTTTTACCGATGCCAATTAACCTACAAACCTGCACGTCTTTGGAATGTGGCAGGAAACCCACGCGGTCGCAGGGAGTACGTGCAAGCTCCGTAAAGACAGCACCCGTAGTCGGAATCGAACCTGGGTCTGGTGCCGTGAGGCAGCAACTCTACCGCTGCGCCACGGTGCTGTCCAGTGACGGGCGAGATATACAAAATTATATGAGAAGGGGGATAGTATCAATGTATAAAGACAAGGAACTAATGTGAACACGATCGATGGTCAGCATGGACTCGATGGGCCGAAGAGCCTGTTTCCCTGCTGGAACGAGGAACTGAGATACTGGTTTACCAAGGAAATATTACAAATTGAAGGGCGGTGCTGGCTCGAAGGGCCACTCCTGCGCCTATTGTCTAAAATGATGCAGTAATTCAGTGTGTCAGGTGGCATCTCTGAATGACATGGAATAGGTGACATATTGGGTAGCGACCCTTTTTCAGACGAAATAATAAATCAAGGTGGAAGGCTTAGAAAGATTTGGGGGGAATTTTCTCCACACAGAGAGGGGCTGGAATCTGGAATGCTCTGCCTGAGGGAATAGTGGAGGTCGGTGTCCACATCTCACAAGCACCTGGACATCTTGAATCGCAAAGGCATCGAAGAGTCATGGAGTCACACAGCACGGAAACAGACTCTCCGGCCCAACTCGTCCATGCTAACCAAGATACCCATCCACGATAATTGCGTTTGTCTGCATATGGCCCCTATCCCTCTAAACATTTCCTATCCATGAACCTGTCCAAGTGTCTTTTAAATGTTGTTATAATACCTGCCTCAACGACCTCCTCTGGCAGCTGGTTCCATACACCCATTACCCTCTGTGTGAAAAGGTTGCTCCCCAGGTTCCCATTAAATCTTTCACCCTTCGCCTTAAACCTGTGCCCTTGGTTCTTGGTTCTCGTACACTGAATAAAAATGATTTTCTATTCTTGTCTAACGTGACCTGTTATAAATGTCTGCATTTAGTTTATCAGCTGGTGCCAAGTGTCTGTGAACGTTGATCTTTAGCTGGGAGCAATTCTCTCTTTATGACATGCTTCAACCAGCCATGAAGTTATTTTATATTAATATGTAATTACCCAGAATCAAATCCCCTTTCATTAAAAGGGATCTGGTGGCAAGACATTTGTGAAGTACTCATTTTAAACGTAGTGCATTGCAGCCTGGTGAACAAATTGATTGGTTGAAAGATACAGCATGGAAACAGGCCCTTTGGCCCACCGGGTCCACACCAACCACCGATCACCCGTCCACTCCCCACACACAAGGGGCAATTCACAGCCAATTAACCTACAAACCTACACGTCTTTCTAGGAAACCCACGCGGTCACAGGGAGAGCATGCAAACACCACACTTACAGCACCCGAGGTCAGGATCGAGCCTGGATTTCTGGCGGTGTGAGGCAGCAGCTCTACCTGAGATGTAGCATGGAAACAAGCATAGTTTAGAGATACAGCATGGAAACAGGCCCTTCGGCCCACCGAGCCCACACGACCATCGATCACCCGTTCACACTAGTTCTATGTATCCCATTTTATCATCCACTCTCTGAACACCAGGGGCAATTTACAGAGGCAAATTAACCTACAAACATGTATGTCTGTAGGATGTGGGAGGAAACCGGAGCACCAGAGAGAACATGTAAACTGGGGGAACATGCAGACTCCCTACAGACAGCACCCAAAGTCAGGAACAAACTCGTGTCTCTGGCGCTTTGAGGCAGCAGCTCTACCCGCTGCACCACTGTATCCCTGCAGGAGCATGTGTTGGGCTGGTGATATTTCAGGGTCTTGGTGAATGAGGAGAGGTTTAGAGAAGGGATTCCTGAGTTGGGGAGTGGTGGAACCATGACACGTGCAGGTGAAGGGGAGGCTGAGAATGGGATGGGATAGTCTGTGAACAGGAGGCAGTGGTGGTATCGAGAGCCGGTGGAGGTTGGGGGCAGTTGGGGAACCTCAGTGCCAGGCCGGGGACTTAAACCAGACATGGCCGGGGTTCCTTCCTTCCCCTTTAGTATCCTGTATCTGTACACAGTGGGTGCCGCGAGGATAATCATGTACAGATGGCATAGCACGCGACAAAAAAACTTCACACTCCAGCATTTTGTGTCTATCCTCAACATAGATTATTAGCCTTTCATACATTTTAATAGGGTTGAATGTACACTATATTCTGTAGAGTTAATGGATATGATCTGGGATCCAACATGAAAATAAACATTGCTACATTGCCTCCATCCCACACACACACACACTTGAGTGAAGATACACAAAAAGCTGGAGAAACTCAGCGGGTGCAGCAGCATCTAAGGAGCGAAGGAGATAGGCGACGTTTCGGGTCGAGACCCTTCAGACACTTGAGTGAAGATACATCAGTGACTCAAGGCCTTTAGGTTTATTACTGTGACATATGCAGTGAAAAGCTTTGTTTGCATGCAATCCAAACTGATCATAATCAGAATCGTGTTTAGGAAAGAAGTGCAGATGCCGGAAAAATCGAAGGTAGACAAAAATGCTGGAGAAACTCAGCGGGTGAGGCAGCATCTGTGGAGCGAAGGAGTAGGTGATGTTTCGGGTCGAGACCCTTCTTCAGTCTGAAGAAAGGTCTCGACCCGAAACGTCACCTATTCCTTCACTCCATAGATGCTGCCGCACCCGCTGATTCCAGCATTTTTGTCTACAGTCATAATCATACTTTATTAGCCAAGTATGTTTTGCAACAAACAAGGAATTTGATTTGCCGTACAGTCATACCAATAAAAAGCAACGATATACATTTTAACACAAGCATCCAGCACAGTGACGCCTCCACATTCCTCACTGTGATGGAAGGTGAAAAAAAAGTTCAATCGCTTCCCTTCTGTGTTCTCCCGCGGTCGGGGGCCTCGAGCCTTCCGTTGACGGGATGATCTTGACTCCCGTAGCTGGCGGAGTTTGGGGCCTCGCGTGGGGTGATCAAGATTTTACATCGGTGGGGGGGGGGGGATATCAGCTCCCCCATGCCGAGCGATCTACCCCGGGTCGGGGCTGGTCGAAACCTGCGACTGGAGCTTCCTGACATCGGTCACTACCCGAGACTTACTAGCTCGGCGATGTTGAATCCGCAGGCCGTGGTTGGAGCGTCGATCCCAGGCAAGGGACCGCAGGCTCCGATGGTAAGTCTGCAGCCCCGCGGTGGGGCTCAAAGTCAGTCTCGGGCAAGGCCGCCAGCTCCGTGATGTTAGGCCACAGAGCGACCAGAGATACGATCCGGAAAACAATCGCATCTCCGGCAAGGTAAGAGATTGAAAAAAAGTTGACCTGAAATTAAAGCATATAATTAGTTAATTACCTAATTGTAGTTAATTACAAAATTGACCGTTGTGACGGAAATAGTAATAAATACCCAGACTGCGTTGAAAATTCAAAAATGTGATATTCTCAAGATCAGAACTTTAATATTATCGTATTATATGCTGTAAGTCCGTAACAGATAGGTAAATAAATTACAATTTCTAGCAATAGACCAAGTCTTTATGGAGAAGATCAGTTGCTAGCTGGTACATTGGCATATCATAATCAGTAGCATCATCATACTCCTCAGATTGTAACCAATAAGCAACTCTGTACACCTTGTTTCTACTCAACCTTTCAATTTTGCCATTGTAAACTACAGGTTTTTGCTCTTCAAGCCACACATGACATGCCTTTCTGCTCACTGCTCTCCCATTAAGATGTCCTGTAGATTCCATTTCTTAAGAAAGGATATCTTTTTTAAATAGCCTAAGTATCCAAATAACAAACTAATCCCATTCACACAAGAATTCACAATATAACATGATTTTTAAATCTCACTGTCATGAATTTATATGCCAGATAGAAGGAATTTAATGTTTAATTCCCATCAATTAATCTAGAAACATCCACTCAATATAATTTAAAAAAAAAATTTTTTTTGGCACAATACATGGGACTAAAACTGATACTTAGTATAAAAATAGTGACTATGGATAGACAATAACGCAAAATAGAGACGATTTAGATGCTCTTATGACATGATTGTCCAAAAAAAAAGAGCATTTAAATCATCTTGCATCCTGGAACGCGATCGATTGGAACGTTGCGGTTGCGGTGAATTTGAACTCCATATCGGCAGGAAAAGCACTGCCGGTTATGGGGCCCAAATCACATTTTCGCAACATTAAATTAGATTAAAGCCATCCCAAGAAGCAAGATCACATGTGAAATAGACGACTTACCCGTTCTAACGATCTGTCACGTTGAAGGCATTGAGGGTGTTAGAAGTCGGTTTTTATTTTAATCTAATTATTAAATTGTCTCGCGATTAAAAAAAGAAATCGGGAACGAAAGTTGGATCGATTTTCTTCAGCAGCTAGCAGCCCAAGGAAATCTGCCGCCAACAACTGCGTTTTAATCCTGCCCCCCCTCAAAGGCACCAAAGTCGCGCAGACGGACAGTGGCAGAACTGCAGCGCAGGAACACATCCAGTCACGGCCTTGGGTGCTGGACCAGGCAGACAAAGAGAGTCAGAGGAAGCGTCCCCATCAGACCAAACAGCGTCATAATTCACAGGAGAAGAATTAGGCCATTCAGCCCATTGATTCTACTCCACCATTCAATCACAGCTGGTCTATCTTTCCCTCTCAACCCTATTCTCCTGCCTCCTCCCATGACACCCTTACTAACCAAGTATCTGTCAATGTACACAAAAAGCTGGAGAAACTCTGCGGGTGCAGCAGCATCTAAAGGACGAAGGAGATAGGCGACGTTTCGGGTCGAGACCCTTCTTCAGATGGCAACCAATTCCACAGATTCACCACACTCTGGCTAAAGAAATTCCTCCTCACCTCCTTTCTAAAGTTTTGTCCTTTAATTCTGAGGCTGTGGCCGCTGGTCCAAGACTCCTGCTGGTGGAAACATCCTCCCCACATCTGCTCTAGTGAGGGTTTGGGGGTGGGGTGGGGGGGGGGGGGGGGGGGGGAGGAGAGAGTGAGGGTGTTGGGGGTGGGGGGGAGAGTGAGGAGGTTGGGGGTGGGCGGCACTGAGAACACTGGCCATGTGCCAGTGAACCACCACCCTCCCACCCCCCGTCGGTTTGCGCCAGAGGACCCCTGTGGAGTGACAGTTACCCACACAGAGTGCATTTGGCACACGGCAAGGTCCCACAGACAATGAGGAAGAGCAACGCTCTGCCATGGTCTGATGTTACCTCCCTCCCAGCCGCTGGGATTCTCTCTCCTGCTTCGAGATCAATGTGGGGTCCTCAATCCCAGTGGGATATTCAACTCCAGAACTCCCTGAAAGTGACAACTCCAGCAGAGAGAGAGGGGTAAAGAAGTTGAACGGTACGACTGCCTTCAATAGTATGGCTTTCAGCGTAAGAGTCAGGAAGCCATGACACAGCTTTGGTTGCATTTGGAATATTTCGTGTAGTTCTGGTCACCCCATTACAAGAGGGGTGTGGCAGCTTTGGAGAGGGTGCAGAAGAGGTTTACCCAAATGATGTCTCGATTACAGGGTTTTAGCTACAGGAGAGGTTGCCCAAACATGGATTGTTATCTCTGGAACACCAGCGATGGAGAGAAGTATATAAAGTAATGAGAGGCATAGATAAGGCAAGGAGTCAGAGCTCATAGAAGTACATAAAGTAATCTTCTTTCGTGTGGCGTGCACAGTCTAAAGTTGTTGGACAACTTGTTCTATTTGATCTTCCGTTTGTGCGCGTCGGGTTGATTGCATTAGTCGAAACAGGGCGGACCAAAGTCAAAGTCAAAAGAGTTTATTGTCATGTGTCCCTGACAGGACAATGGAATTCTTTCTTTGCTTAGCACAACAGAACATAGTAGGCATTGACTGCAATTATATACGTAAATACACACATTAATGAATACATTGACATAAAGTGCAAATAACAGATGGAGGGGTATTAACGTGAAGGTTGTAATCTTCCACCCCTTATAAAGTAATGAGAGGCATAGATCAGGTAAGGAGTCAGAACTTTTATCCCAGTGTGGAAATGTCAAAGGCTATTTCTTCATTAATTTTTGTTTAATGCATTTACAGACTTGAGCCTAAAACCTCTGGGAAAAAAAGTCAGTGGCTCACATTCCATGGATTTGTATTAACAACGAATTGTTGAGTGAACGTGTCAAATTAACACGGCTTCAACATTTGTCCCTCCCTCACTCCAACCCACACAGCGATTGAGTCTGCAGCATTAAACAGAGGAAGCGAGCTTAAGGCTTAATTATATGTGATTAGAAAATATTTATACAAGTATGCATTTATAATTACATACGCGACCGGTCTCGAGGTATTAGCGATCACGCAAGATTGTCACTATTTGATACGCAATATTCATCCTCATATTTCACTCAACAGTGCGAGTGTGAAGATTTATATAATTCACCTCTAGTTAAATTACAATTAGCCAGAGTGGTGAAATGCACCACTTTATAATCATTGTGATTCTATAAATTGTAAAGTAAAATAAACGTAACACTGAAGTTTAATGTCATTTTAACTTGCATTGTGTTAATGTGACTGGTTAAGTTGAGTTCAGTGTAGCGACACAGCGCAGGAACAGGCCCTTCGGCCCACCCAGTCCACGTCGCCGTGCACCAGCACGACCCTACACACTGGGGACAAGTTTACAATTTTCACGAAAGCCAATTAACCTACAAACCTGTACGTCTCTGGGTGCGGGAAGAAACCGGAGCGCCTGCGGAAAACCCACCCGGTCACGGGAAGAACATTCACACAGACAGCACCCGGAGTCAGGTTGGAACCTGGGTCTCTGGCGCTGGAGGCTGCAACTCCGCCGCCTAGGAAGCACAGAGTCTTACTGCATGGAAACAAGCCCTTTGGCCCAACTTTTAACAATAATATGCAGTTAATATTGACCTTATTTCAAACGTCCTTAAAGCTTACTTTTCCACGAAGCCCTTCTCACAGAAGTCTTTCCTTAAGACCTCTAAAGGTCCCATAACTTCACGAATAACCTTTTGTTTGCAGGCTTAATGTGCATTTGTTCAAAGGCCTCAGATTGCATCGTCCGATGCCATAGAACAGTCAATTCATTAGTTTCCTTAAACCTATTCACACTGACAGGAAGTGTCTTTGTAAATCTGTCCACCCGGCCCATCGCGGGTACTGGCCTCTCGGAGGGGGGGGTCTAGAGAAGGCACTGCCTCAAAAGGCAGCCAGTTTCATGAAAAACCCCCACACCACCCTGACCACGCTCTCATTTCACTCATGCCATCGGGAGAAGGTACAGGAGTCTGAGAACCGTGACCACCAGCTTCAGGAACAGTTGCTTGTCGTTACACAGCATTATCCCCAATAACTGAGAACTATGGACTGTCCCCCCCCCCCCCCCCCCCCCCCCCCCCCCCCCCCCCCCACACACACCACACACACACACATCCCCTATGAAGAAAGGTCACGACTTAAAATATCACCCATCCACGTTTTCCAGAGATGCTGCCTGACCCACTGAGTTACTCCTGCAGCTTTCTTGTACACCAGCATCTGCAGTTCCAAGTACACTCACTTGAATCTTAATGCGACACTTAATGCAAATCCAAGACTAGCTTCGAAAGGTAATTGGATAAATGAGTGAAGATGAAAAATTCCCCGCAACTCTAGTGCAAGAGCTCAACACATGAGACTGAAAATGGCTTCACTTCCCAACATTGGGCCGATGGGCTGAATGGCCTCCCCCTCCCCCTCCCCCTTCCCCCTCCCCCTTCCCCCTCCCCCCCTTGCTGTAGCACACTGGGACTGCAGGGTGGGGCCAAGTGGGAGGGAATAAGAGGAGGGCGGGGTTTCTGCTTCCGTGCGGTGTTGCTGCAGCTGCAGGTGGGTGCAAGGTGCAAGGAGCAGGGAGCAGGGAGCAGGGAGCAGGGTGCAGGGAGCAGGGTGCAAGGTGCAGGGTGCAGGGTGCAGGGAGCAGGGTGCAGGGAGCAGGGAGCAGGGAGCAGGGAGCAGGGTGCAGGGAGCAGGGTGCAGGGAGCAAGGTGCAAGGTGCAGGGTGCAGGGTGCAGGGTGCAGGGAGCAGGGAGCAGGGATCCACCTGGTGCAATGAATGCACTGGACGGGGATTGTGCTTTTGCATTGGGAAGTGTGTGGCTCTACAGCTAACTACCCCCCACCCCTCCCCCTGCCATTGTGAAGTTGTTTCATTCCAGCTAAACGATTCTCGGGCATTGATTGTGCCGTCGCGACTTTGCCTCGCTGCATAACGTTGGCTTCCCCTGCGCCCGTGAATGCTCGTTTCCAACCTCTCTGAGCCCCACAATGTTGCGTTATCAACAAATTTAGCTTTGTATATCCTTGCAAGCCGCCACTTGCTACCCCGACTCCGTTTCACTTGCCCCAGATGCAGCCTGGCCATGTAAAGTATTGTATTATCAGGCCCGTACGAAGCTTTCCAAAAAAATTAATGTGAAATAATGTACGAGCTGCGCACATGACGAGCGTGAAGCCCCTGGATGCCGGGGTGCAGGGTCCTTTAAGCGGGCCCTGGAAGCTCTGGGGTGTTAGACGCTCTCTGGTGCATTCTGAGCCTTATTTTGGAGCATTTTTGCACCAAATTTATGATCAATATTTCAGAAATTAACCAGAATCTGAGAGGTAGATTTTTCACACAAAGGGTGCTGGGTGTATGGAACGAGCTGCCAGAGGAGGTAGTTAAGGCTGGGACTATCCTAATGTTTAAGAGACATTTGGACACGTACGTGGATAGGACAGGTTTAGATGGATATGGGCCAAACGCGTGTGAGTGGGACTAGTGTAGATGGGGCATGTTGGTCGGTGTGGGCAAGTTGGGCTGAAGGCCCTGTTTCCACACTGCATCATTCTATGACTAAAAAGTTAAGAAGAAAAAGCATGTAGATAAGTAGAGCAGATTTGAAAGAGGGGTGAAATGTAAAGGCAGAGAGAGGTTTATGGGTGGAAAGGAACATAGGAAAGGAGGGGGGAAGAGTGGGCTTGGGCAGATGGGTGAAGGGAAAATAGACACAAAGTGCTGGAGTAACTGGGTCAGGCAGCATCTGCGGAGGACATGGATAGGTGATGTTTCACAGAGTGCTGGAGTAAATCAGTGAGTCAGGCAGCAACTGTGGAGAAAAGGTATAGATTTTATTTCGGGTCAAGACCGTTCTTCAGTAATATTCATGATGTAACATGCAACGACATTCCTGAATGTTACCCAAACCATCGTGAGCTACTTTGTTACGGTGCTTGCCCTCTCCTATAACGTCTCTGCTGCCTTGGGTGATGCAGGACAGGACACAAGCTTTGGGACACGGTGTGAAGCGGTTGCCATCTGTCCCAGCCTGGTTAAAACCAGTATGGAGAGGATGTTTCCACTAGTGGGAGCGTCTAGGACCAGTGGCCACAGCCTCGGAATTAAAAGACATTACTTTAGGAAGGAGATGAACAGGAATTTCTTACGTCAGAGGGTGGTGAACTGTGGAATTCATTGCCACAGACAGCTGTGGAGGTCAAGTCAATGGACATTTTTCAGGAGGAGATTGATAGATTCTTGATTGACACGGGTGTCAGAGGTAATGGGGAGAAGGCAGGAGAATAGGTTTGAGAGGGAAAGATAGATAGAGTCATTGATACAGTGTGGAAACAGGCCCTTAGGCCCAGCATGTCCCATCTGCACTAGCCCCACCTGCCCACGTTTGATCCATATCCCTCCGAACCCGTCCTATCCATGTACCTGTCTAACTGTTTCTTAAATGTTGCGATAGTCCCCGCCTCAACTACCACCTCTGGCAGCTTGTTCCATACATCCACCACCCTTTGTGTGAAAAACATACCCCTCAGATTCCTATTAAATCTTTTGCCCTTCACCTTAAATTTATGTCCTCTGCTCCTCGATTCACCTACTCTGGGCAAAAGACTCAACCATATCTTTTCAAATCATGATATTATACACCTCTATTAGATCGTCCCTCATCCTCCTGTGCTCCATGAAATAGAGTCCCAGCCTAGTCAACCTCTCCCTATAGCTCCGGCCCTCTAGTCCTGGCTACATCCTCGTAAATCTTCACTGTACCCTTTCCAGTTTGATTTTTTTTTTTTCCCTAGGGATTTTTTCTTACTCTGGGGGAAAAAAGGGGGGTGCGGTCGCACCCAACGCACCCCCCCTTTGGATGGCCGTGAAAATTGCCTTGCCTTCGGTTTGAAAGGAAACACATTGGTTGTGTTTTGCCAGTGGAGTAGATGTTTACACAGAGCGGCTTTGTTGTATTTAAGAGCCATGTCATTCTGCAAAATGACAACCCGCCCATATACTATCACTTTGATTGTTTTCTATGGAGTGTCCAAGGCTGAGGAACGACCTGATAGAAGTTTCTAACATGATGCCAGGGTGCAAATATCAAAGACTAGAGGGCATAGCTGTAAGTGAATGGGGGAAAGTTTAAAGGAGATTTGTGGGGCAAGTTTGCGTGGAGTTGGTGGGCCGAAGGGCCTCTTTCCACACTGTCTCTGCACTAATCAGATGAACCATGAGGTTCCCGCAGGTTGGCGGGACGTGCTCGCAGGCTGTGGGCCGATCTGCACCTTGCCTTGGCCCTTGGCCCTGAGACGTGCGTGTGATGAGTGACTGGAGGGTAGCAATGGCACTTTCTTTGTCACATGTAGCGAGGTACAGTGAAATGTATTTGTGTATAGACTCCAGTTCAGATATTACTATGCACACACTGCCAGGGGTGCTGGTGGAGGCAGAGATGATAGTTGTGTTTACAAGCCTCAGAAAGGCACATGATATGGATCACATGCGGGCAGATGAGAGTTGGTGATCACCACATGTTCAACACAGACACAGAAGGGCCTGATTAATGTTATTTAAGGGCAGTAAAGGTGCGGGAGGTGCAGTGACCGCGATTTATTTCTTGCAGGTACGACCAGTTTCTGGAGAAGGGGGGATGGACACAGTGACCGCTGACAAGGTGACACTGGGCCTGGCGACCTCTGACCTGGTGGACGACCTGGACGGCGAGGGCTTTGAGTTTGTGGAGCGAGGCCACGCGGACCGGGTGCTAGAGGGGCTGAACGGCCTGCGCCTGAAGCAGACACTGTGTGACGTGACGCTGTGCTGCGGTGGGCAGGACTTCCCGTGCCACCGCGCCGTCCTGGCCTCCTGCAGCTCCTACTTCCACGCCATGTTCTCGCTGGGCCTGTTGGAGTCGCGGCAGGAGCTGGTGGCGATCGGTGACGTGGAGCCGCACACGATGGGGCTGCTGGTGTCCTATGCCTACACCGCCCGTGTCCGGCTCAACGCTGCCAACGTGCAGGCTCTGCTGGCCGCCAGCAACCTGCTGGGCGTGCTGCACGTCCGCGAGGCCTGCTGCAGCTTCATGGAGCGCCAACTGGACGACGCTAACTGCGTGGGTGTGCACTGTTTCGCCGAGGCGCACGGCTGCATGCGGCTGAAGAATCGCAGCATGCAGTACATCCTCAGCCACTTCACCCGTGTACACACCCAGGATGAGTTCCTCTCGCTGCCCGTCGACAAACTGGTGGAGATCATCGACAGCGACCAGCTCAACGTGACCTGCGAGGAGACCGTCTTCAATGCCATCATCCTCTGGGTCCAGAGAGACGAGTCCCGCAGCCGCAACTTCCAGAAGGTCTAGTTTCACTTTAGTTTATTGTCACATGTACCGAGATGCAGTGAAAAGCGCTTGTTGCGTGCTAACCAGTCAGTGGAAAGAGTATACATGCTTACCGGTATACTGATACTAGATAAAGAGTATAATGTTTAGTGGAAGGTAAAGTCTAATTAAAGATAGTGCGGAGGTCAGGATTGCGCTCTAGTTGTGCATAGAACAGTTCCGTTACCCGAGTACAGCTGGGAAGGAACTGTCCCTGAACCTGGGAGTAGACACAAAGTGCTGGAGGAACTCTGCGGGCCAGGCAGTATCTGGAGAAAAAGGATGGGTGACGTTTCAGGTCGGGACCCTTTTTCAGACCCAAAATGTCACCCATCCTTGTACTCCAGAGATGCTGCCTGACCAGCTGAGTTCCTCCAGCACATTGTGTCTATCTTTGGTATAAACAGCATCTGCAATTCCTTTCTACACATATCGCCTGAATCTGGAGGTGTGCTGTACCTTTTGCCCGATGGGAGAGGGGAGAAGAGGGAATGTCCAGGGTGAGGCGTTGAAAAAGGTTGATACAATGACACAATTTATTTGTTGTCATTTGAACCTCATTGAAGTACAAACAAAATTTGGTTTCTGCCGTCACACAAACAAGAAAAAGGACCAGGACACAACACAAATTACACAAACATCCATCACAGCAAATCTCCTCGCTGTGATGGAAGGCAAAGTCTTATCTCTCCCCTGCGCTCCCCATTCTCCTCCCGATGTCAAAGTCAAAGCCCCCAGCGGGCGATGGTAAATAAGTTCCGCGGCCATTAAGTCCGCGCGGGGCGATGCAAGGCCGCGCTCCAGGTCGATGTTGGAGCCCCCGGCGGGCGCTAGCAAGTCCCGCGGCCGTTAAAGCCGCGCCGGGCGATGTAGGCCCCGCTCCAGATCATTTTCAACCTCGCAACTCGGGCGGGCGTAGTTGCCGCCGCGGGAGCTCTGAAAAGCGGTCTCCCACCAAGGACCCGCGAGCTCCCGATGTCACCGTCCACAGGCCTGCGGCTGGAGCCTCCGAAGCTCCGGGGTCGGGCCGCAGCAGCGCGTCACCACAGCTCCTCCTGTTCCGAACTCGGCCAGCCCCACGGTGGTGGGAGACCCAGATCATTCCGGTTGGAGGCCGCTCCACGGTGCTCGGCCCCAACCACAACGGAGACCCGACAGAGAAAGGTCCGGTCCTCCGTACAGGGAAAAGATTTTAAAAGTACCACAACCCAACCCCCGCCCCCCCACACATACCCAGTTAAAAAAACCCACTATAAACTACACTCAAATGAGACAAAAAATAAAAAAAAGA
Organism: Okamejei kenojei; assembly: GCA_035221665.1. Classification (NCBI taxonomy): domain Eukaryota; kingdom Metazoa; phylum Chordata; class Chondrichthyes; order Rajiformes; family Rajidae; genus Okamejei; species Okamejei kenojei. The sequence continues at coordinate 25,336,048 of CM069152.1, forward strand.
CAGACGGACTGCAGAGGCCGCTGCGACGTGGGTCACGCCGCCCACCACTTCTTAATAAACAGACAACTAACAAAACGGTTAGTTAGACCAATTCAAACTTTACTAATTATCAGTCGATGGAATTAGCGAGGATACACCAGCCAAGTAAGCAACGTAGACACTGGACTCTCCTCTCTCCACTTCAATGAACAAAGAATTACATAGTATTTTATACTGTATTTTTGTCACCTAAGCACATTACAAAGATGTTAGTCATGGTCAGAGATACAGTCAATACACATTATCACAGGATGCGTCTGAGTTTGTCCCTTGTCAATCATCAGCCGCATCAAAGGCATCCTGTCAGTTGGTACAAGGCAGTCGCATCAAAGGCATTGGTCATTTGGTATAAGGCAGTCACATATCAAAGCCATCAGTCACTGCACACCTCAAAGGCATCGGATATCGTCTCAATATCCCTCACTGGGACTAGTCTGGGCTTCTCTCATCAATTGGTAGACGCATTTCAAAGTAATCGGTCATTGTCTCAATACACAGCAACCTGGGGCAAGCCAGGGTTTCTCTCTCTCTCATCTATCTACTGGTGAAAAGCTGCTTTGAGACGGAATATGTTGTTTCCTAGCCCAGGCATCCATAATTTATTTTTAACAGCATTTACCCTTATTAACATGTCCTTGATTATGCTGCTGGCCTTGTCGAGGCTGCGTGAGGTTTAAATGGAGTCATTGGAAGGGAGATGGACACAAAATGCTGGAGTAACTCAGCGAGACGGGCAGCACCTGTGGAGAGAAAGAACGTGCGATGTTTCGGGTCGAGACCCTTCTTCAGACGCAGAATCAGACTGGTGTTCCTGCACGATGTAGTGGAGCCCCAGGCCTTCATCCGTTACTCCCTGCTGTGCCAGAAGATCAGAATCAGTCTCTAGAAGGGTCTCGACCTGAAACATCACCCATTCCTGCTCTCCAGAGATGCTACCTGTCCCGCTAAGTTACTCCAGCATTTTGGGTCTACGATTTAAACCAGAATCTGCAGTTCTTTCCTACACTCATTGAAAGGGAGGTTGGTTTGTGTGATGGTCTGGGCTGCGTCCACAATTCTATGCCATTTCTTGTGGTCTTGGATGGAGTTGTTCCCAAACCAAGCTGTGATGAATCTGATAAAATGCTTCCTAGCGTGCATCTGTAGAAGTTGGTGAGAGTTGTTAGGGGAATGTTGGTGAGGAGGGGTTGATTGGCAGAGAGGAGCTGGTGACTGACACTGGAGGTGATGAGTAGAGAGGACAAAAGGTAGGAGGTGGGACGGATGTGGAATCTGATGAGGAAGATGGGGTGTGAAGTGTGAGACAGTCAGTGTGAGGATGGGTCGACCCCTTTAACACCAGAGCTGGTGGGGTTTGTTTGGGGGTTTTGTGTGTACCTCGTGTGTTGTGACTGTCACCAGAACAATCCTTTGATAGAGGGATGGGCTGCAGTGGGGGAGGGTGGGCAGGGGGAACTGAGGTGGGAGTGGGGAGGGGATGGGGTCTGGGGGGACTGACTGAAGGAGGGGAATGAGGTGGGGGTGGGGGTATGAGGTGGGGGGGGGGGGACTGAGTTGGAGGAAGGTGGGGTTGTGGGGAGGGGAGGGAGGGCTGAGATGGGAGTGAGGCGAGGGGGCTGAGGTGGGGGGGGTTGCAGTGGGGAGGGGGAGGGGCGGGGGGGCTGGGATGGGAGTGAGGCGAGGCGGCTGAGGGGGGGGGGTTGCAGTGGGGAGGGGTGGGGCGGGGGGGCTGAGGGGAGTGAGGCGAGGGGGCTGAGGTGGGGGGGAGTTGCAGTGGGGAGGGGAGGGGGGGTTGCGGTGGGGAGGGGCGGGGGGGTTGCGGTGGGGTGGGGAGGAACGGGGGCTGAGGTGGGGAGGGATGGGGTGTCTGCGATGGCGAGGGGGCTGAGGTGAGGAGTAGTGGGTGGGGAGGGGTGGCAGGGCCGGCGGGCTGTGGACTAACACTGGCACTTGTACAGATCCTGGAACACGTCAGACTGCCTCTGATGAACCCGTACTACCTGCACGATGTAGTCGAGGCCCAGAGCTTCATCCGTGACTCCCTGCCGTGCCAGCTCCTTCTGGCCAAGGCCAAAGACTACCTGCTGCTGCAGGACCGTCGCGGAGAGCTGTCCGGACCCCACACCCACCCCCGCATCTCAGAAGGTGAGTGAGGGTTCTGGCCGGCACCAAAACACCCCCCCCCCCCCCACACCCACCCCCCCCCCCCCACCAACATTCATGTAGCACCCGCGCCGTCCTCTACAAACTACGGGACGCTCTGGGCTATTGTGCCCAATGCAGACCCCCCCCCCCCCCGCACCTCCCCCCCCCTCCCCATCCCATACTCCTTTTCCCTCCTTCATATACTCATCTCCATCTCCATTCCACTTTTATCCATCTGCCCATCGCCCCTCTCACCTTTACCCACCTATCTCTGGCTGAAGCCCCTTCTCTCCTCCAGCTTCCCCCAACCCCCCTCCACCACCGCCACCACATTCAGTCAAGTGTGTTTTATTGTCACATGTCCCAGATAGAACATTGAAATTCTTACTTACAGAAAAGAATATGTAAACATGGTCCACTGTAAACAGAAGGGCCTGTGTCTGACCCAGGAGAGTTCCACCTTCCCCTCTCTGCCACTGCTGGGTGTGAGATGTACCTGTGTTGTGTATTGCAGGGGCGAGCGAGCAGATTGTGGTGGCAGGCGGCGAGGATGACAAGTTGGTCCTGCGCAGCGTGGAGTCCTTCGATCCCATCAGCCGGGTTTGGAAATGCCTCTCCTGTCTGCCCTTCGCCATCAGCAAGCATGGCCTGGTGGCATCAGGTAGGCCCAGGGCCCCTCTAACCAACGCTGCCTCCCAGTCAGTGCTTCACTAGAGGCTGTTCAGCCCATCGGATCCCTCCTACTCCCAGCAGGGCATCCCCATCGGCAGCATCTGTGGAGCGAATGGACAGGTGACCGTTCAGGTTGGGAACCATAGAGTCATGTAGCAGGGAAACAGGCCCTTCGGCCCGACTCATCCATGCTGACCATGATGTCCCATCTTACTGGCAGGAGATGATTTTTGGAGGGAATGTACAGACAATGTCAAGGTTGCTTATCTGTTACCTCCAAAGACTGACGAAGATTCCCGACCGGAAATGTAGTTTGTCCATTCCATCCACAGAGGCTGCCTGACCTGCTGGGTTCCACCGAAACCGTTTGCTGAGAGCGGGCTTCATGAGTGGACTAGTTTTAGTTTAGTTTAGTGATGCAGCGTGGGACCAGCTCCTTCAGCCCACCGAGCCCACACCGACCAATGGTCAACCGTACACTGGTTCAATGTTCATTCAATTTTGCATCCTAGTCTTGCAGTTTAGCATTGGTGTGTAAGGTTACACATTTGCTCCCGTTCTCAGGCTCTGTGCTCTACCTGGCTGGAGGGGAGTTCTCCGATGGTTCGGCGAGCAGTGACCTGTGGCGTTACGATCCATCCTACAACATATGGTACGAGAGGGCAAGGATGAACGTGGCCCGTTCCGAACTGGGTAATTGTGCTCTCCTTCTCTCCTTCTCTGCCCGTCTCTCCTTCTCTGGGTGTTTAGTTTATCGGTGCAGCACGGAACCAGCCCCTTTGGCCCACCGGGTCCACGCCGCCCATCGATCACCCGTGCACACTAGTTCCACGTGATCCCACTTTCTCATCCACCCTACACACTAGGGGTAATTTAAAGAGGCCGATTACCCTACGGACCCACGCGTCTTTGTGATGTGGGAGGAAACCGGAACAGCCGGAGAAAACCCACGTGGTCACGGGGAGAACGTATAAACTCTGTATAGACAGCACCTGTAGTCGGGATCGAACTCTGGTCTCTAGTTCTGTGGGGCAGTAACTCTACTGCTGCATCACCGTGTCACCAGTGTTTTTGGGAGTGTGGCTTGGACCCAGGAGGTTTGTCCGGGTGACGCTGGAGGCTGGAGCTCTGACGCTGATGGAGGCAGTGCACGGAAGAACCAGACACCGCATCTGTTTTTAAACTAAGATTTGAGTACATTTGGAGTATTGTGTGCGGTTCTGGTCACCCCAGGATGGGAATGATGTGGAGGCTTCAGAGAGGTGACAGAAGAGGTTTACTAGATTACTGCCTGGATTCGAGGGTATGGACAGACCAAGGAGTCTGAAGAAGAGTCCTGACACAAAATGTCACCCATCTATTCCGTCCACAGATGCTGCCTGACCCGCTGAGTTCCTCCAGCACTTTGTGTTTTCACCTTCCTTTGGGGATTGTATCAATATAAAGGCAGTACATAAGCGCTGGAGTAACTCAGCAGGTTGGGCAGCATCTCTAGAGGACATAGATAGGCAGTGCTTTGAGTCAGGACCCTTCTGTAGACCTGAAATATCGCCTGCCCATTCCCTCCACAGATGCTGCCTGACCGGCAGAGTTCCTCCAGCACTTTGTGTTTGTCTCAGGATTCCAGCGTCTGCAGTTCATTGTGTCTCTTGTTCACTGAATCCTGATCCCAAGTCTTTCTCCAATATCTCTCCACTATTCTTTCAATGTCTTGTTGGTCTGTTGCACTATTTCTCCAAGGACTACAATGCAAGAACAAAATTGAAAAGACACTTGGACAGATATGTAGATAGGAAAGGTTGAGGGATATGGAACTAGCTCAGATGGGGCATGTTGGTTGGCATGGGCAGGTTGGGCTGAAGGGCCTGTTTCCGTGCTGTATGACTCTGACTTTCCACCATCGTGAACTTGAATCGTGACAGCGAAAAATGAATAGTTTTGCTTGGTGGTGTCTCCTGCAGCCGAGTCTGCAGAGCTGTGTGTGTGCGCGTGTGGGGCAGGTGTGTGCGCGTGTGGGGCAGGTGTGTGCACGTGTGGGGCAGGTGTGTGCGCGTGTGGGGCAGGTGTGTGCACGTGTGGGGCAGGTGTGTGCGCGTGTGGGGCAGGTGTGTGCACTTGTGTGCGTATGTGGGGCAGGTGTGTGCGCGTGTGGGGCAGGTGTGTGCGCGAGTGGGGCAGGTGTGTGCACGGCAAGGGACTGGTGTGCACGTGTGTGTACATGTGGGGCCAGTGTGCACATGCACTGGACAAGGTGGGCACAAATGTATACCTGGGGCTGTGTGCACACGTGTGTGTGTGCGCTCGGGCTGGTGTGTGCCTGTATGTGGGGCTGTGTGCCCATGTGTGTGTTTGGGACTGTGTGTGCGTGTGCGCTCGGGCTGGTGTGTGCCTGCACGTGTGTACATGGGGCTGCACGCTGACTGTGCCTCTGACCCATTGCCCCCTGTCTGTGCCAGGCCTGGCCATGCTGGACGGCTTTGTGTTTGCTGTGGGCGGCTGGGAGTGCAGCTCGCGGCTGGCCTCCATCGAGTGCTACAATCCCAGCGCCAACGACTGGCGCATCCTGGCCTCCATGAAGATGGCCGTCACCAGCCCGGCGGTGGTGGCTTTCCAGGGGCTGCTCTATGTCGCAGGTAAAGCCCGCAGGCACGGCACAGCACCACACGGCATCCGGGGAACAGGTCTGGGTCTGCTATTGCCTCGTGACCTAGGATACGGGGGGGGGGGGGGGGGGGGAGAGAGGGAGGGTTGGAAGGTGCAGGGGTTCTCGTGGGCAGAGCTGATACGACCTCCCTTTGCAGGGGGTGGGGGGGGGGGAAGAGTGGGAGGAGGGTCTAGTCCAGGTCAGTGAGGGCCGCCTGACCCGGCCTCTCTCCACAAGGGGGTTTGTGTTGGAGGGGGTGGGAGGTTAGGGGAGTGGGTGAAGAGGTGGGCGGGGGAGGGGGAGGGAGAATGAAGGGGGAGGGGGTGGGGTGCACGGGTCACAGTGGTCTAACTGTCTCTCCTCTCTCTCAGGGGAGGCTGTTCTGGAGGACGGTGTCGGCATGAATCTGGTTCAGGTTTACAACCCCAAATGCGACTCGTGGTCGGAGGTGGCTCCCATGCTGGTCCCTCGCTCTGGCTCCGTGGCCTGCATCCTGCACGGCAAGATCTACATCATCGGTGAGAAGTCCCAAAGATCGGCGTCTTTAGATAAAGGCATGAGCTGTGGGTGCGGTGCAGGGAGCGGGGGTGGGAGGCAAGCACACTACAGCCTGCTAATAAACACACGAGGAACTGCTGGTGCTGGCTGGCAGAAAGACACAAAGTGATGGAGTAACCCAGCGCGTTGGGCAGCATCTCTGGAGAACATGGAGAGGTGTTTGGGTTAGGACACTTCTTCAGTCTGATTGTGTGTCCCTCTATCGATTAACCTACAAACCTGCACATCTTTGGAGTGTGTGAGGAAACCGGAGCATCCACGCGGTCACAGGGAGAACGTACAGACTATACAGACAGCGTCCGTAGTCGGGATTGGACGGGTCCCTGGGGCTGTGAGGCAGCAGCTCTACCCGCTGCGCCACGGTGCCACAACAGTGCTGAAGAGGAAGTAGTGCCCCTCTCCAGGTACCACTGCACGCTGTCTCCATGCTAAACTAAACCAAACCCGAGTAAGTGCAAGAGGGCCAGAACGGGAGGAGATCAGCAACTGGAATCTAAGGCAAACGGTGAATTTCCAGTGAATTCCAGTTCCTCATGGACAAGGAATACACTCCCCCAGCTCTAGACGTGTGGGTTTGTAGGTTAATCAGCCTCTGTAACTTGCCCCTAGTGTGTGGGGAGTGGATAAGGAAGAGGGATAACATAGAACTAGAGTGAACGGGACATCGATGGTCGGTGTGGACTCGGTGGGCCGAAGGGTCTGTTTCCATGCTGCAGCTCTAAACTAAACGTGCCTGCCTAACCTACCCGGAATGAACATTAAAGTGCAGTTGAAGCAGTGACTGGTGTTTGACCCTGCAGGCGGCTGGCACACGTCAACCGAGATCAGTAACAAAGTGGAGCAGTACGACCCCAGGACCAACACGTGGACGATGTGCGCCCCCATGAACGAGCGGCGGTACCGGCCGGGCGTGGCGGTCATCGATGGTGACATCTACGTGATGGGCGGCGAGGAAGTCTGTGACCGGTGGGTGCCTCCGCTGCCGGGATTGACACCGGGGCGGGTTTATCATTGCCACATGTACCGAGTTACACGGACACGATTTGTTTTAAATGCTATCCACTCAGATCAGATAATACTGTACATGTATACAATCGTCAAACTCATGTCCAATAGGTAGAGCAAAGGGAAAGATAAAGTCCAGAATATAGGACTCTGCATTGTAGCGCATCAGTTCCAGAGACATTATCCAATGTCCGCAATGGGGTAGAGGTGAATCGGACAGTACCCTCGCTTGTGGAAGGACTGTTCAGAAGCCGGATGGGAAGTAGCTGTTCCTGAGTCTGGTGGTGCACACCTTCAAGCATCACTATCTTCTCCTCAACAGGGATGGGGAGAAGAGAGAATGAGCGGGGTAAGATGCTCTGCAAAACCTCTCCCTTTCTTATTCCAGTGTTTACTCTTGAAATATTTTTATTGCACAAAAGCAGGTTGAAGCACCGGAGGAACTGTTGCTGTGAATCTAGGCTTAGTGTTGTCATGTGTACTGAGATAAAGAGAAAAGCGTTTAAGAAGGAACTGCAGATGCTGGAAAATGGAAGGTAGACAAAAGTGCTGGAGAAACTCAGCGGGTGCGGCAGCATCTACGGAGCGAAGGAAATAGGCAACGTTTCGGGCCGAAACCCTTCTTCAAGAGAAAAGCTTTTGTTTGCATGCTATCCAATTAAATCAGAACGTGTTTACATGAAAACATTCTCCAATCCTGGGGTTAAATAGTTTTGGGAATCTACTTGCATTTACATTAACAATTGAAAATCAAATTTAAAATCCAGATGCTGGAAATCTGAAATAAAAACAAAATTCTGCGGGGGGAAAAAACGTAGCCTGTTAGGCAGCATCTATGGAAGGAGAAACCGTAACCGTGCAAGCCAGAGACTTTCTCAGAGCAGAGAACAAGAGAAAGCAAAACACAAAGTGCTGGAGGAACTCAGTGGATTAGTCAGCATCTGTGGAGGGAATGGACAGGTGATGCTTTGGGACAGGACCCCTTTTTTTTTTATGCATCTTGAAACATTCTCTGTCCATTCCCTCCATAGATGCTGCCTGATCAGCCGAGTTCCACTCCACTCGCTTGTTGTTTTGTATTCAGAAAGCAAGTTAGTTTAAGTGTTGGAGGATCCCAGCAGGTCATGCAGCATCTGTGGAGGAGATGGACAGACGACGTTTCAGGATGCAAGAGAGGAATGGTCCCGACCCAAAACGATCATCCGTCCATTTCCTCCACAGATGCTGGTTGACCCGCCAGCACTTTGACAAACTTGCTTTTTTGAACAAAATACAAAGTACAGAGAAGGTGTGGGATTGGAATGCGTATAGTAAAGGGAATGTGTGTATTGGGTGAAATAATGTGGGCATTGAATGCACACTTTGTGAAATGTGTAACTAAGCACTTGGCTCATGGAAGTTGAACAATGACCATGACATAACTTTGCAGTCTCATTGTGAAACCTGTCCCATACCCAGAGATGATTGTCAATTTCTCAGTGGTAGTCATAGACAATAGGTGCAGGAATGGGGCCATTAAGTCATTGACTTAATCCATTGTACAATGGCATCAGCTACTTTCTCATTATAGATCATGGAACAGTACAGCACAGGAGCAGGCCCTTTGGCCCACAATGTCCATGTCCGACGTGATGCCAAGTTAAACTGATCTCCTCTGCTTGCACGCGATCCAAATCCCTCCATTTCCTGCATATAGGGAGGCACATGGATGGATGAATGAATGAATACTTCATAAAATATTAATTCATTTATCCACTTGCCTATCTAAAAGCCTCTTAAACACCATTATCATATCTGCCTCCACCACCACCCCTGGCAGCACGTTGCAGGTTTCTGCCGCACTATGTAAAACAAAAAATTGCCGCACACATCTTTAAGTTTTGACTTTAAAGCTCTGCCCTGGGGGAAGAAGGTCCTGACTGTCTATCCAATCTGTCACATAAATTGCTGGACAAGCTGGTTTATTGTTATTTCTGTCTGTGCTAACTCTTTTAGTTTTAGTTTAGTGTCACGTGTACTGAGGCAGTGAAATGCGTTTTTGTTGCGTGCTATCCACAAGCAGAAAGACTGTACATGATTGCAATCGAGCCAGTGTACAGATACTGGATGAAGGGAATAATGTTTAGTGCAAGATGAAGTCTGATTTAAGACAGCCCGAGGGTCTCCAATGAGGTAGATGGTAGCTCAGGACCGCTCTCTGGTTGGCATCAAAGCCAAGGTTGGGTTGCAGAGCAAGGTGCCAGGTGGGTTCAGAGTCGGTGTCAGGGTATAATTGAGATTGGGTCTGTGCACATACAGTATTGGCGTAGCCTGGTTAACCTGTCCCTCCCCCTCTGATGTCGATGACTCCAGGTACCACGACACCATTGAGGCGTACTGCGAGGAGCACGACAAATGGGAGATATTTGGAAAGATGCTGACGAGCCGCAGCTGGCTAGGCTGTGTCGCCGTGCCGGTGCAGAAGGAGACGTGGCCTGGCCGCTCGGCCGAGAACGTGTCCGCAGATTGACGGGGCATTCCGCCCGCGTGCTTCCACTGGCTCCGTCGCGAGTCTCCCACCTTGTGTGTCTACCACGGATTAGATACTGGCCATGGGACATCTTCAGAAGATCCACAGTTCCACCTGATGCAGGGTTACAGAAGCACTTTGGACATCATTCGCATCACTGGCAGTACGGGGTTGTTAATTGGGCAGAGACGTATAACCGCTGTGTAACGTTCCCTGGGGTCTGCACGGGCTCACTGGGGTCAAGGTGACTGTTCCTTCCCGTGTGCTCAACCAAGGTGAAAACCATCTTCCTATGTTTCACTCGTGTGCCTTGCATCTGTTTGCATACTCCACGCACCAAAAATGGTAATCAACTAGAGTCCTTCACTGAACTGTGCAAACCTTTTCTCCCTTTTACTTCTCAGTTTTTCTCTGGGTACTTTGACTTCCTGCTACATCCAAATGAAAACGACATGAATTGGTGGGTTAATTGGCTATTATATGCTGTGCCTAGCATGCAGGTGGGAGGTAGAGAATGGGAGGAGTTGACGGGAACGTGGGGAGGGTTAGCAAAGGATTAGTGTAAAATTGGATGGCTGATGGTTGGTGTGGAGTCAGTGGGGTGAAGAGCTCGGATCCATGTTCCAAGATGGTGCTGACAAGTTGATGCCAGATGATCCATTTTACTAAATGGTTGCATTATAAAGCAGCGGTCGGTGAGGGAGGTTAATTGCTACTGATTTGTGTAACTCTTCACCTCCATTACGAAGCTGCCATCTTTGGGTGGGTTCTACACTTAAGTTGGGGTTTAATGTGTAATTCTCCAGCCATTGTGAGATGCACCTGAGACTTTCCTTGGTCTGCTAACTGACAAAAGCTGCCATCATTCTCAAACATTGACATTTTGAGGGAGAACCTTCGAAATGCAATGTTTTGAGCTTCAGATTTTGTTGCACAAACAGTTTATAAAGAATATATAATTACAAAGTTACGCAATATTTTTATGGCAGTAATGTGATGTATGACCCTATGGTTTTTTTTAAAAAGATAGTCACTGCTCCTGTTCATATGTGCAAGATTTGTGTTGCAAATTATAAATAAAGTTATTGAATCATTTCATGTAAATTTGATGCCTGATCTATATAAATGTTTTCCAATTGCCGCAGATTTGAAAGAGTAGAATAATTGTGAGGCGTAGCACTTTGGAAAGTTAAATACAAGTGGAAGGTTTACAATTCATGTCAAGACAGCGTTGATGTACAGAGGGATCTTGGTGTCCAAGTCCATAACTGCCTGCAAGTGGCGACACAAGTGTGTTGCAGGGAATTGTGTGTCTAACCTGTAACCAGTGCCTGGTGCTGTGAGGGAGCAGCTCGGGCAGCTGTGCCACTGTGCTGCAGATAAATTGAATGAGATTGATTTTGTGAGCGTGTTGAGGGATATGGAAAGGCTCCAGGGATGAATGGACTTCTTCACCTGAAGCCAGATCTGTGCACAAGTAGCAGCATTTAAAGGCAAGCACTTTATTTATGAAAAAAATGAAAATAACAATTGCACACAACTAATGCTAGCACTACATTCTAGGACAGATGAGTGTCCAACATCGACACCACTGCCAGCCCAGCCTGGAATACCCCACATTGTCGCAGGAACTCAAACCAAGAGGCGTTCGACGGCTTGCTGCACAGACTGGATCTGAGGCTTCAGCTGCGAGCCCTCCTTTATGGTCACGGACGATGCAATGACCGGTCTGCACACTCCGCACGCCCGCCCCAGAGCCTGCTTCGACCGCACAAAGACGTATGGCACGTTCTTGTCTTCGCACAGGAGAGGGAGGTGAAGGATGATCTCCAGGGGCTCCGCATCTGCTGCCATCACTATGAACTCTGCAATCCCTCTGTTCAGAGTCTTGGTGGCTGCAAAGAAAGTGAGTCAGATTGAGCTGGAAAGGGCTGTCCTGGGGCAGTCTGTGATCTCCACCCCCATCTCTGCCAGCTGAACATTGCACCCTCCACCGGGATGAATGCATGTGCTTCCATCACATTCCCCTGGACAGTGTTTGCTCAACCCATCCCTCCCGGAATCCACACCCAGCCAGGGGAGACTCCAGCCATGGGAGATGGTCCCATCTTCACCCACCCCCCACCCTGAAGGACCCCAGTGCTGCTCTCACACCCATTCTGCTAACTGCAACTCCCTGTCTGTCTGTCTTTAGGAGCAGGAGATCCTACTGCAGTTGTGCAGGGCCCTGGTGAGACCGCACCTAGAGTATTGTATGCAATTTAGGTCTCCTAATTTGAGGAAGGACATTATTGCTATTAAGGGAGTGCAGCGTAGGTTCACCAGGTTCATTCCCGGGATGGCGGGAGTGACAAATGATGAAAGAATGGGTCGACTGGACTTGTTTTTAGAAGGATGAGAGGGGATCTTATAGAAACATTTAAAATTCTCAAAGGATTGGACAGGGTAGATGCAGGAAAAATGTTTCCGATGTTGGGGGAGTCTAGAACCAGGGGTCACAATTTAAGAATAAGGGGTAGGCCATTTAGGACTGAGACGAGGAAAACCTTTTTCATGTGAGCATGACATAAGCATTGTGAGCATGTGGAATTCTCTGCCGCAGTGGAAGAGTAGGGGGGGAGGGGTAGGGGGTGGTGGTGGAAGTGGGAGAGGGTTAGGGGGGGAGTGGCAGAAGAGGGAGAGGGGGTGGGGGAGAGGTGAGGAAGGGAGATGGAGAGGGGGGGAGAGAGGGATGGGGAGGAGCGAGGGATGGGGAAGGGTGAGAGAGGGGTGGGGAGGAGAGAGGGATGGGGAAGGGTGAGAGAGAGGAGGGAGGGGAGGGGGAGATGGGGTAGGGGAGAGAGGGGGGAAGAGTGTGGAGGGAGGGGGAAGAGTGGGTGGGGGAAGAGAGGGAGTGGGGGTGGGGAGGGGAGGGCAAGGGCAGATGTAAATGAGATCCATTCCGATTGGACATCTGTGAGCATTGGGCATTGTGACATCACACGATGGAATGTTTACCAACATTCTATGGGTGAGAGCAGTTTGATTGTTTTAAGATTTTTGAGAAATTGGGGGGGGGGGGGGGGGGGGGGGGGGGGGGAGGATTTTATTAAAAATTGTGTACGTAAAAACGTCTAAATGTAATGAGGAGCGCCTTTGTGAATGTACAAACTTAACGTCTGGCAAAATGGAAAAAACGGCGGCGTCTGAGGGTCCGGTTTTGGCGGAGCAGGGAATCAAAGGGCGAAAATCTTATCTGAGAAAAAAATGGAATGTGACAGCCAGCCGGCCGTCGGTCGGCAGACACAGTCACCGGCAGCCGGACGGCAGACACACAGAGTTTTAAAAGTATATAGATAATCATAAATAATTATACATAACTTCAGTCATATTCACAAGTCACACACACACACACATATATATAGTATAATAACATATGGTTTAAATAGACAGCAGCATAGAATTAGGCTCCCATGGAGTAATATGACCATTGAACACTAGATGGCGCTTACTTGTTCAATCTCATTTTCTAATTAGCTTAATTAATTAATGTGCAACTTTTGCCTCTGACGAGTTATGACTTCTCAATTATATTTTATCTAAATCTGTGCAAAATTTCAAGTAGTTCTCGGACACAGGTCACGTAAGTTAAATTCTAGACACATTTTCGATGCTCGGCCCACAGCCTAGTACTGATTTTGGATGATCACCCATGATCATATTGAATAGCGGTGATGGCTCGAGGGGCCGAACGGCTTATTCCTGCACCTGTTTCTATGTTTCTAACCTTTGGCCAACCACTGTTCATCTGAGAAAACAGTCAGGGGGCTTTGCCTGTGTAAAACCTGCCTTTCCTCCTTGCCGCACTGTTGCTAAACACGAGGAAGCAGACCAGCAGCCATGTCATTGCTGAGATTGAGATCAGTGTGTTTGTTTTACTCTTTGAAACAATCGAGCAGCAGAGTGAATGGAGTTTTATGGCAGGCATCAAACAAGAGTATGTAGACCCAAACTAAGAACACTTTGTCAAACTGCCTGCTGCATCTCCCGGTTGCTAACCATTTTAACTCCCCCTTCCCACACAAACCTTCCTGACCTGGGCCACCATCATTGCCAGAGTCAGGCCACGTGCAAACTGGAGGAACAGCACTTCGTATTCCATTTGGGTAGTTTACAACCTAATGATGTAAACATTGAATTGCCCAATTTAAATACCCCTGCCCCTCCCCCCCTTCCGGCTTTACATTCCACTACTTTTCTCTCTTTATCTGATACCCTTTTCTCTCCTTTTCACCTCCAGCCTTTGTCACTTACGCTCCCCATCTACCTTCTGAACCCCCCTGTATCCACCTATCACTCGTCGGACTTTGTCCTGCCCCACCTCTCTTTTCCAGCTTTCTTCCCCAACTAGTCAGTCTGAAGTGTTCTGAAAAGCCACATGTCCATTTCCTCCCCAGTTGCTGCCTGACCCAGTACTTTATGTTTTAATCACATTATAGTGGTTACGCAGACTCAAAGTCTCTCCTCCACTCTCCCCCCGGGACTAAACCAAATACCTTCATTGGCTCCCTTCCGAAGCTGCTTGTAGCTGCCAGCTTGTTGAACGAGATCCAGTATCGTCTTTGTCAGCTGAGCATCTGCAAGGGGGTAGGCCTTTGGGTTAACGTCTTGTTCTGCCTACAGTAAAGAGACAGCAACATTTGAGTTCATGTATGGACAATCCAGCAGTCAATAATTTTGACTATAATGGAAGCTACAAATTTATAAAGTAATAATTCAACGGGAACAAAATTAATTTCTTGCACCCATGGCAGCATGTGTTTTTAAAGATGTAAATTTTCTATATTCTGGTAGATACATGGAACTGCAGAGGCTGCCTTATACAAAGGACAAAGTGCTGGAATAACTCAATGGGTCAGGCAGCATCTCTGGGGAACATGGATAGGTGACATTTTGGGTTGAGAGCCTGAAGAAGGGTCTCAATCCGAAACATCACCAATCCATGTTCTCCAGAGATGCTGCCTAACCTGCTGAGTTACTCCACTGTCCTTTCCATTTTTTTGCAAAGGTGCAGAACTGAAATTGGTATGCAGTTAAGAAACATAGGAGTAGATGCTGCCTGGATGAGAGAGAATTAGTTACAAGAAGAGGTTGGACAAACTTGGATTGTTTTCTCTCGTTCATTGGAGGTTAATACAAGTATATAAAATGGAGGCATAGATAAGATAGACAATCAGAAACTTTACCCCTCAGATGCCCCAGAGAGAATAGCTTCAGTGTGAGAGGCAGGGTTTAAAGGAGATTCATAGAAGGAAGCAGAGGGTGGTGGTGAAAGGTTGTTTTTCAGGCTGGAGATCTGTGACTAGTGTGTGTCTCTCAGGGATCAGCGCTGGGGCCCATTGCTGTTTGTGTTTTATATCAATAATTTGGATGTGAATGTACAAGGTACAATTGGTAAGTTTGCAGATAACACTAAAACAGGTTGTATCATAAACTATGAATGTCCAAGCAAGCAGTGTTGCACTTTAGGTGATTGAATTCTAGGAGAAATTATACAATTAATGGTCCTTAACAATATTGATGTACAGAGAAATATTGGGGTCCAAGTCCATAACTGCTTGAAAGTAGCAATGCAAGTGGACTGATTGGTAAAGCACATGGTATGCTTGCCGTGATCCGACAGGGCATTGAGTATAAGAGGGGGGAGTAACAGTGTAGTCATGATTTATTGGACTTTAGGCCGCGTTTGGAATATTGCACAGTTCTAGTCATCCTGCTATTGGAAAATATCATTAATATGGAAAGGCCTGAGCGTTTGGGGGGAGGTTGAGCAGGCTGGGACCTTGGAGGATGAGGAGTATAACATCATGAGAGGAATAGATCGGGTAAGATGCACAGCGTCTCTTGACCGAATTAGGGGAATCACGAATCCCCATCATATGTGAGGAGGGGAAGAGATTGAATAGGAACCTGAGGGGCAACATTTTCCACACACTGGGTGGTGGGTCTATGGCCGGAGGAGGTGGGTGAGGCAGGGACTAGAACAGCATTTGGACAGGTACGGGTTCAGAAGGATAAGGGCCAAACCCAGGCAGGTGGGACTAGTGTACATGGGACGTGTTGATCGGCATAAGTTCAAGGAGCAGAATTAGGCCATTCGGCCCAGCAAGTCTCCTCCGCCTTCCAATCATGGCTAATCTATCTTTCTCCTGCCTTCTCCCCATAACCCTGACACCCGGCGTGTACATCATGTGCTGTTCTGTGTTTTTGCAGCCAGCTCTGGGGAACCACGTTGCCGCCCCGGGCCCCGGCCTCTCCCGCAGCGCGGAGCCGGGACACGCGGCCGAACGGCCGGCCGGCCACCCCCGCCCCGCTCCCAGCGCCCTCACCATCCTCTCCGCGATCCGGCCCGATACCGCTGCTGCCGCCGCTTCACCGAGGAGGAGCCGCTTCGCCGCCGCCGTCTAAACCGCGCACCGGGAAGGTGGTGCCGGGCAAGAGCGCACTTCCGATAGCGCAGCCCCGGGCGCCGTCCCACAGCGCCTCCTCCGGCACCCGGCAGCAACTGCAGCCCCCAACCCCAATCCCAACCTGGGACAGGAGCCAAGTGTCGCTGCTGCTGCTGCTGCTGCTGCTGAACGTCTTCATGGACAGTGGGACAATGCAATCTGACCTGCAGTGATGTGGGGAGATGGCAGGAAAAAATGTTCAAGGAAGATCAGTGCTGATCTTGTTGAATGGTAACCCACTCCTTCAGAATAAAAGGATGTAAAGGATGTACCTTTAGAAAGGATATGAGGATAAACTAAAATAAATTATTATCCATTATGATTACGTATTCCGTTGTGCAGCAGCAAGTAAGAATTTCATTGTTCCATCTGGGACATATGACAATAAAACACTCTTGACTCTTGAGGTGGAATTTCTTTAGTAAGAGGGTGGTGAATCTGTGAAATTTATTGCCACTGAAAGCTGTGCAGGGCAAGTAATTTGATATTTTCAAGGCAGAGGTAGATAGATTCTTGATTAGTACGGGTGTCAGGGGTATGGGTAGAAGACAGGAGAGTGGGTTTGAGAGGGAGAGATAGATCCGCCATGATTGAATGGCGTAGACTTGATGGGCCGAATGGTCTAATTCTGCTACTATGATTTATGAACACACCTGCTATTTCAATGTCCTTACATGGAGTCCTTCTATTTCTCTTTCTATATAGATTCATTAAAGCACAAATTAGTTCACAATAGAACCATTAAACACTACTGTACTTGATGGAAGTGGGAAGATCTCTTGGAGCTGCTCTGCAGACATTTTGAATGTCCTATGATCTTTGGTCCTAACCCGATGTCTCGCCGTATTGTGTGTGTCCGGAACCCGAATCTCCGCCATATTGAGTGTTCCGGGGCCGCCGGGCGGCCATATTGAGTGTTCCGGGGCCGCCGGGCGGCCATATTGAGTGTTCCGGGGCCGCCGGGCCGCCATATTGAGTGTTCCGGGGCCGCCGGGCGGCCATATTGAGTGTTCCGGGGCCGCCGGGCCGCCATATTGAGTGTTCCGGGGCCGCCATATTGAGTGTTCCGGAACCGCCGGGCCGCCATATTGAGTGTGCACCGGGCGCTGCAGCAGCGGGCAGGCACCGAGACGATGCGGTCGGTACGGAGGGTGAACGCCGCGCTGACAAACCTCACCGTGAGTGTCCGCACCTCGGGGCGGGCGGTTACCACCGCGCGGCGCCCGTGCGTTCGGGCCGCAGGCGGAGGAGAGACCGGTGACCCCGGCGCCGTGGCCTAGGCCTGTGCCCGCCCGCCGCCGAGCTCAGGATGGGTCTCCGCTGCCATGACGCTGGAGCAGGCTCCCCTCCACGGCCGGCTGCTCGGCCCAGAGGGAGCCCTGGCTCGGGGTAGGACCTAGCCTCTGCTTGCCGACTGAAGGTCATCGGCCCACAGGCCGCCTCCAGCAGCTGCCGGCACAACCTGTCCTTCACACTGACATTGCAGAGGTGCCCTCCCATGGTTGTTAATCCTCTATATATATCATATAAACAGTGTTCGCAGACGATCAGTTGAAGATTTGTTTCTTCCAACCCAAATGATAAAAATGTCATAGTTCTATCTGGGAGATATGACAATAAAACACTCTCGACTGTTGAAATGCAGATATGGGATGCCCTAGATGCTGTAATCTGAAGCAACAAACTGGGTCTCGACCGTCCCTCTGCATCCCCAGACGCTGCTCGACCCGCTGACTTCCCCCAGCAGCTCTTATTTTTTGCTCTAGCTTCTTGTGCTTCTCCTTTCCCTGTGCCTGGCCGTATCTCTCCAAACCTTTCCCACCCATGTTGTAGTTGTTATTCCTGGCTCTCACTTTCTAGAGTCATATTTGTACAACATTGGAAACTAGCCCTTCAGCCCAACATGTCCACGCTGCAGAAAATGCCCCATCTACACTAGTCACACCTCCCCTGCTTTTGGCCCAACATCCCTCTAAACCTTTCTTATCCATGCACCTGTCCAAATTTATTTTAAATGTCATTATAGCACCAGCCTCAACTGCCTTCTCTGGCATCTCGTTCCATATACCCACCACCCTCTTGTGTGGAAAAAGTTGTTCCGCGGGTTCCCCTCTCACCTTGAACCTGTGCCCTCTAGTTTTAGACTTTCCTACCGTGATGTGGAGACACGTTATACCTAGTTGTCACCTTTTCCTCAGCCAACAATGAACCATTGTTGTACCATCGTCTGCTTTGATCTGTCATTTTTACATCTTGCATGCTCTTTGTACCAAAGATCCTACTACTGCAAGATGGACTACTCCAGCAAAATCCAACGGACTGACGTGTAGTACGCACCGGAGTGTAACGTGCGCTATTTCAGTAAACACGACCCTATCTTTGACCCGACCCGACTTCAGTTATGCGTTCAGTTAAAACGGCACATACCTTGTACAGGGAGGAACAGCAGATGCTGGTTTAAACCAAAGACAGACACAAAAGGCTGGAGTAACTCAACGGATCAGGCAGCTTTTTCGAGTCACCCTTCGCCCTGCTCCTGGTCTCGGCCCGCACCAATCTGCCGGACATGCTGTGTGTGTGTGTTTGTTTGACAGAGTCTGAGGGGAGAAGCACCAGCACCAAGAGCGAGCGAACACGCGGACAGACGGACGAAAGCAACGATCATAGAGCGGCATAGGTGACATTTCGGGTCGAGACCCTTCTTCAGACTGACAGTCAAGGGAAAGGGAAACGGGAGATATAGGTGTATCTTCCATTCATTTGTCCTTAGTACCGTCTCTACCTCTTGTTCCTCTTTCCCCTGACTCAGTCTGAAGAAGGGTATCGACCCGAAATGTCACCTATGCCGCTCTATGATCGTTGCTTTTGTCCGTCTGTCCGCACGTTCGCTCGCTCTTGTTGCCGGCGCTTCTCTCCTCAGACTCCGCCAAACAAACACACACACACACACACACACACACACAGCATGTCCGGCAGATCAGTGTGGGCCGAGACCAGGAGCAGGGCGAAGGATGATATTAAACCGGTCATGGCAGCTATCGAAAAAGTACGGAAATGGTAAGGGGGAAATTTTAAAAAAACACCCGAAGGAAAGAGATGTTTAACAAAAAAAAGGGGGACCCAGCGATCACTCCGTGTCCGTGTCGGAGGGATGGTGGGGGGGAGGATGGCTTGATTGGGTGCAGGATTTTCTGGAGCTCCTTCCTAATGGCAATATTTTGTATGTTCATAGTTAATAAGGAAGACTAGGCAGGAATATCAAAATGATCACCTGCAGTTGAGAACAAAATAAGATGATTTGTGTGGTATTTGGTAAAATAATAGCAATATGAAGACGCCATGACCAAAGCAAAGATACTAGAGCGGAGCCGGAAGCCGGTTATGGAAATGGCGCTAAAGATTACACATGACCTACTACGGCTTTTTCGTCGAGTGGACTATCTTGCTCCGCTCCAGGATCTTTGTTTTGTGCTCTTCCATACCTTTAGTTTCCCCTCTCAGTCTGAAGAAGGGTCTCGACCCGAAACGTCACCCATTCCGTCTCTCCAGTGTTGCTGCTTGCCACGCTGAGTTACTCCAGCATTTTGTGTCTATCTTCAGTGTAAACCAGCAACTATAGTTTCTTCATACACACTGTAGTTATTCATCTCATTTATGATTTAATTCACCTCTATAAGGTCGCCTCTCAGTCTCCTGCATGCCAGGGAAAAATATCCTAGCCTATCCCGCCCCTTCTCTACTCAAACAGTTGCAGCAACCTCTTCATAAATCTTTTATAGCATTCTTTCCCATTTTATGACGTAGTTCCTATATCAAGGTGTTGGTATTTATTATTGTCACGTATACCAGGATACAGTAGAAAATCTTTGTTTTGCGTGCTCACGGCAAATCTTACGATACATGTGTATAATCAAGGTGGTGCAAAAGAGAGAGAGACCGAGTGTAGAACATAATGTTACGGCTACAGATAAAGTGAAGATTTTAAAACCTGCCAGGGCCGCAACGACGTTGATTGGGAGATCAGAATCAGATTACAGCGGGAAAGAAGTTTGGGTGGAAATTATTTTCCTCACCACTCTGTTAATTATCCTCAACGACAGTGTTTTAGATATGTAGTCTTAGTTACTGTCTAAGTAGGAATACGTGAATTAGTTTAGAGATGCAGTGTGGAAACGGGCCATTTGGCCCACCGAGTCTGTACTGACCAGCGGTCACCTGTTCACACTAGTTCTATCCTGGACACTAGGGACAGTTTACAGAAGCCAATTAACCTACAAACCTGCATGTTTTGGGGATGTGGGAGGAAACCTTTCAGGGGCCCTCAATCCATGCTGACTCTTGTGAATTTTTTAATTTCAGGCAGCGAGGTTTTACTCTGCTAGACATGCGCCCAGGAGTGAGTTTGCAGCGGATGCGGAGAAACTCCCACATCAGGAGCCAGAGGTCAGTGATCACAAGCGCAGCTGAAGTGTGCTTACCCCACTCTTGAAGGTGTGCCCACATGGAACAGATTGTCTGAAGGCCATGGGTTTATGTAGCAGCGTGCCAGGTACCACTGAGGCTGCTGTCGCCTGCACCTCCTCTGTTACTGCTGTCTAAATCATTCATTCAGCAAGTTGTGCATGACTTGAATATATGCACCATTGGGATCTGAGTATGGGTGGTCTGGGCTTCTCTGGGTGTCAGTTCATTGACCAGGTCAGTAACTGTGGCTGTATCTGTTGGCAGCCCTAATTTGTCCTGGTCTTTTCTTGCTTCCAGTCTCCCCCCCCCCCGACAATTGGTCGGAACAAGGGTCCTGACCATAAACGTCACCTACCCATTTTCTCCAGAGACGCTGCCTGTTACTCCAGCAATTGTGCCTAAAGTGGAGATTGACAGGTTCTTGATTAGTAAGGGTGTCATTAAGGTTATGGAGAGAAGGCAGGAGAATGGGGTTGAGGGAGAAAGACAGATCAGCCATGATTTAATGGCGGAATAGACTTGATGAGTCAAACTGTGACATGTTGACCAGAAAGTTTAACTCGGCAGCTTAGCTTGGTACGTACATGTTGTTTGATCATTGGGTAAACGTCAGAGACGCAAGGAACTGCAGGTGCTGGAATCCTGAGCAGAATAAAAGAGTGAGTGCTGGAGTAACTCGGCAGGGAAAAGTTGTTTGTGCTTGTAAGTGGACACAAGGAACTGCAGAATGTGGAATCTTGCATAGACCGCAAATTGCTGGAGTAACTCAGCGGATCATGCAGCATCTCTGGACGACATTCATGGCGACGTTCTGGGTCAGGACCTTTTCTCTGAAGAAGAGTCCCGACCCAAAACATTGCCTATCCATTCCATTCTCAGTATTGTACTGTAACAGTCCCAGGGAGAAAGTCCAATGTTGGCAATGAGGTATGTCAGAAAATCGGACTGTGCCCTAGCTTATGGATGGACTGTGCAGAAGCCTGACAACAGAGAGGGAGAAGCTGTTCCTGAGTCTGCTGGTGCTGGACAGGAGCAGGGTGAAGAGGGAATGACCAGAGTGGTCCTTCATTATAATGGTTACTTTCACGAGGCAGCATAAAGTGTAGATGGAGTCAATGTTGGGGAATCTGGTATGTGTGGCGGATTAAGTCTACGATTCTGCATGCATTTTCTTGCAGAAATAAAAGATGCAACTAAAAATCATGACAATGATTTTAAAGAAATATATAGGATTCAGCATTTCATATGGATAATGGCTTCTTTATGTTAATTCAAATTTTCTCTTGCAGGTATCCAAGTTGCCAAATGGATTGGTGATTGCCTCCCTGGAGAATTACTCACCGACCTCGAAAATTGGCGTCTTCATAAAGGCGGGCAGCAGATATGAGAGCACCAGTAACTTGGGCATTACTCATGCCCTGCGCCTGGCAGCCAACCTGGTCAGTGGAGACTTTCAGAAAACCTAGTCGGGAAAATCTCTGCACCTCCTTCAAAATGCCTTTCAGTTTTGTCTTTGACTGATGGAAAGATATAACATGGAACCAGGCCCTTCAGCCCACCAAGTCCAGGCTGACCATCGATCACTTGTTTACACTAATTCTATATTATCCCACTTCCTCGTCCACCTTGGGGAAACACTTGGGGAAATTTACATAGGCCAATTAATCTACAAACCCACACATCTTTGAGATGGGGAAGGAAACCCGAACGCCCAGAGGAAACCCATGCGGTCACAGGGAGAACATGCAGACTCCACACGGACAGCACCCGAGGTCAGGATCGAACTTGGGTCTCTGGCGCTGTGAGGCAGCAGCTCTACTAACTGCGCCACTGTGCTTATTCCATTTGCTTTAAATAACAGAGTTTTAATTAAGAGGTAATTGAGTCTGGTGCTATAACAGCATTTGAAAGGCACCTGGACATGGATAGGAAAGGTTTAGTGGGATATGAGCCAAACCCAAGCAGATGGGACAAGCTTAAATGGGGCATCATTTTCGGCATGGACGAGAGGGGCCGAGGGGCTCCGGTTTCCTCCCACATCCTAATGTAGGTTAATGGGCCTCCGTAAATCGCTCCGGGTGGATGTGGGATGTAGGGTGTGGATGAAAAAATGGGATAACATAGAACAAGTGTGAATGGGTGATCAATGGTTGGCGTGGGCTTGGTGTTTCCATGCTGTATCTTTCAGTCAATCAATCAAAAACCCATTAATTGGTCGGTTAATTTAAATAGCCTCTGGAGTATAGGTAGCGGTAGAATGTAGGGAAATTGATGGGAATTTACTGACGATAAAATTGAATTAGTGTGGGGCTATTTGAAGGACAGACATGGTGGACTGAAGGGATGCTTCCATGCTGTCTCATTCTAACTATGTCAGGCAGCATGTGCAAATAGAAAAAAATATTTCAGTTTCTTTTTTTTTTTTGTTAAGAATTTTGTCATCTGCAGATCTCATTTTGCTCAATAGATTTTTTTTACAACAGTCAAACTCTTTGATGGTTACCATTGCCTCCCAAGTTTTTTCCTCTCAAATTTATCACAAAGTAGTTTCCATATCCCACTAAATATTTGATCGACATGCAGAGTGATTATTATTTTTTACGTATGTACAATGGTTGAAATAATTGAACAATTGTCTGGAGCAAAAGTCCTTTAGTGGCTGATATAAAATGACGAAGCAACACATGTCATTTTTATAGAGATTAATTTTGTAGCATCTTAGGGGGAGAAAAAACAAAGTTGTTTGCATCTTTCTTGAAAAGTTCAGAGTTCCCCTTGAAGTTAATTGACACCCTGTTCTGAGTTACAGACCACAAAGGGAGTTTCATCATTCAAAATAACCCGTGGCATAGAAGCTGTTGGTGGCAGCCTGAGGTGAGTCTGCTCCACGTGCTCTCTCTCCGCCCGTTTGCCATCGCACAAACCAACCTTGCTTCCGTTGTCTCCATTTACACTTCACTTTGCATTGGCAAGCATAATCAAGGACCAGTCTCACCCTGGACACTCCCTCTTCTCCCCTTTCCCATCAGAGAAGACGTACAGAAGTGTGAAAGCACACACCTCCAGATTCAGGGACAGCTTCTAACCAGCTGCTATCGGGCAACTGAACCATCCTATCATCAACTAGAGAGCGGTCCTGACCTACCATCTACATCATTGGGAATCCTTGGACTTTACTGGACTGTATCTTGCAATAAACGTGATTCCCTTTATCCTGTATCTGTACACTGTGGGCGGTTTGATTGTAATCATATATAGTCTTTCTGCTGATTGGTCAGCTCTCAAGAAAAAAGCTTTTCCCTGTACTTCGGTACACGTAACAATAAACTAAGCATCAGTACCGGAGGAACTACCTGTAACTGGGGCAACTCAATGTTGGGCAGCGTCTCTGGTGCACTGAGTGCCGCACCTTGTGGTTCTAGCTGGACAGACAATGCACCTGACTCCAAAGCAAGTATCGTGTTTTATTCTAGAAACTCTGGCTGTTCCTAGAGTGTCGGTCACCAAACTGCACCACTTCAGATGCACTGTCAGATCAAGGCTCTGTCGTCTTCTATGCATTTAATAGATTAAAGGAGATGTGCGAGGCAACTTTTGTACAAAGAGAGTCGTAGGTGCCTAGAACGCGATGCCTAGGGTGGTGGTGGATGCAGATACAGTGCCCTCCAAAATGTTTGGGACAAAGACCCATCATTTATTTATTTGCATCTACGTCACAATTTGAGATTTATAATCAAAAACATTAGATGCTGTTAAAGTGCACATTGTCAGATTTTATTAAAGGATATTTTTATACATTTTGATTTCACCATGTAGAAATTACAGCTGTGCTTATACATAGTCCCCCCATTTCAGGGCACCATAATGTTTGGGACACATGGCTTCACAGGCGTTTGTAATTGCTCTGGTGTGTTTAAATGTCCCCTTAATGCAGGTATAAGAGAACTCTCAGCACCTAGTCTTTCCTCCAGTCTTTCAATCACCTTTGGAAACTTTTATTGCTGTTTACCAACATGAGGACCAAAGTTGTGCCAATGAAAGTCAAAGAAGCCATTATGAGACTGGGAAACATGAATAAAACTGTTAGAGACATCAGCCAAACCTTAGGCTTGCCAAAATTAACTGTTTGGAACATCACTAAGAAGAAAGAGAGCACTGGTGAGCTTAATAATTGCAAAGCGACTGGCAGGCCAAAAGGTCTTCTGGACAGATGAAATGAAGATTAACTTATATATCAGAGTGATGGTAAGAGCAAAGTATGGAGGAGAGATGGAACTGCCCAAGATCCAAAGTGTACCACCTCATCTGTGAAACACAGTGATGGGGGTGTTATGGCCTGGGCATGTATGGCTGCTGAAGGTACTGGCTCACTTATCTTCATTGATGATACAACTGCTGATGGTAGTAGCATAACAAATTCTGAAGTGTACAGACACATCCTATCTGCTCAAGTTCAAACAAAACTCATTGTCTGGCGGTTCATTCTACAGCAAGACAATGATCCCAAACATACTGCTACAGCAACAAAGGACTTTTTCAAAGCTTAAAAAATGGTTCATTCTTGAGTGGCCAAGTCAATCACCCGATCTGAACCCAATTGAGCATGCCTTTTATGTGCTGAGGAGCTCGCCCCCGAAACAAGCATAAGCTAATGATGGCTGCAATACAGGTCTGGCAGAGCATCACCAGAGAAGACACCCAGCAACTGATGTCCATGAATTGCAGACTTCAAGCAGTCATTGCATACAAAGAAGAAACAACAAAATACTAAACATGACTACTTTCATCTACATGATATTGCTGTGCCCCAAACATAATGGTGCCCCTGAAATGGGGGGACTATGTATACACACTGCTGTAATTTCTACATGGTGAAACTAAAATGTATAAAAATGGCCTTTATTAAAATCTGACTGTGCAATTCAACCAAATGTGATTTTTTTCTATTAGAAAATCTCAAATTGAGGATTACAGAGGCACATAAATAAATGATGGGTCTTTGTCCCGAACATTATGGAGGGTACTGTACAGAAGTGGCGTTTAAGAGACTTAGATAGGCATATGGAAATGGAGAGAGATAGATTATGTACAGGTAGATAAGAGATGTCTTGGCATCATGTTCGGCACAAACATTGTGGGGCAAAAGGCATATTCTTGTGCTGTCCTGTTCTATTCTATGAGATTCAACCCAAACAATCCTCATTCCTCAGTCAGAGTCAGTGGATTACTGACTAATACTATGTTATTGCTGCACTTCCTATATTGTAATAGTTTAGTAGTGTCACATTGGCATTGAGATTTTGAGAGATTGTGAGGAATAAACTATATAAAATCACACATTGTACAGACCAGAATTGGGACAAAATAGTCTACAGTGCATTATATTTTCACAGTTCTTTGTTATTCCTCAGTCAAGTGTAATTTTCCAAGATGTGTTGCAGTTTTATAGGACTTTGGTTCAGCTGCATTGGAAGTATTGTGGGGATAAAAGTTTAAAGTAGATGTGCAGGCAAGTTCTCTTACATAGAGGGTGGTTGTGTTTGTGGAAACGCCACTGAGCTACTGCTGATATCAGTTAATTGCGTGGTGAAGTGGATAGGAAGGGTATCAAGGGAAATGGGCCAAACACAGGCAAATGGGACTAGTTCAATATACCAGCTTGGTGGGCATGGAAATGGTGGGCCGAAGGGCCTGCTTCAATGAATCTAAATGCTTTCTGCTTTTGCAGTGTGACATCGACAAGAGAAAACATGATCTACACGGTGGAATGTATGCGAGACTATGTGTGAGTATTGGACCACAGTATCTTACATTACATCAACCCTGCCGGAGGTTGGGGGTTTACTCAAACGTTGGAGGAAAGGGCCAGAGCAGTCAGTCCCTTGAACCCATTCCACCATTCGGCTACGTTCTACCTGGTTTCTATTCTCTTATCTTGGATCTATGGTTTTTTATATCTTTGTTTAGCTAAACTCTATTGAGCTCAGGTTTAGAATTATTAATTGGTCTGTCATCTGCTTTATTTTTGCTGTACCAATTTTTATGAAGCATTCATTTGTTACTGTTAGTTTAACTGGGTGGTGTTGATTTGTTTGGATCAGCTGTATTTGTAGTATTTATTACATACAGTTCTGGTCGCCCCATTACAGAGCAGATGTAGGGGCTTCAGAAAAAAACTTGGAAAGTGTAAAATAAATTTATCAAAGTGCTGCCTGGATTAGAGGATATTAATAACTACAAGGAGAAGTTGTACAAATGTATATTATTATATCCAGGACATCGGAGGTTGAGGGGAGACCTAATGGAAGTATATAATATTATGAGAGGCATCGATAGGGTCCCTTTGGGCCCCTCACGTGCAGCGGTGATGGGTTGTAAATAGCGCGCACGGTAATCTGTCACACCAAGCCTTTGTGACAACTGCTTTCAACTCCCATCTGTATCTCTAGTTTAATTATTTAATTTCCTCTCTTGTTCTCTGAAACCCGAGATGTTTCCTTGTGTTAATTCTTCATAATCTCCTCTGCCTGTACGTGATCCATGTACCTCCATTCCCTGCATGTCCATGTGCCTATTCGAGCCTCTTAAACAGCACTATAATATCCGCTTCCACCATACCACAAGCAGCGAGTTCCAGGCACGGACCACTCACTCTGTAAAAACTTGCCGTCCTTTTCGCAATGTACATGCAAATTGTTGTGGGCTTCTAACCGTTGTCTCTCTCTCTCTCTCTCTCTCTCTCTCTCTCCCCCCCACCCAGTGACACAGTGATGGAGTATTTGATCAACGTCACTGCGGCCCAGGAGTTCAGGCCATGGGAACTATCAGAACTCCCTCCAAAACTGAGACTGGACAATGCTGTGGCCTCTCAGAACATGCAGTTAGGTGAGAGTCGATTGCCCGGATTGGACGGCAGTAAAGCAACTGGGTGGCAATGTGATCTTTGAAACGCTGAGGTACTGGTCACGAGATCACCACTCTTTAGCACTGATGGCAGCTGCGCTTGGAGCTTGGAGCAGGGTCACTGTATATACTGACGCATTCACTTGGAGTTCACTGAGCGATGCCCTCATCGTTCATTTTGAGGCCATTTCCTTCTCAGGTTTCTGCAAGTAAGAATTTAATTGTTCCCTAAGATGCTGGAGTAACTCAGTGGGTCAGGCAACACCTCTGCTGAAAAGGAATATGTGATGTTTTGGGTTGGAAACCTCCCTCTTGTCAGTATAAATGACAGTTAAACACTCTTGACTCTCTCTTGACTCTGTTAATGTAATTTGGAGGCTTTACGTTCAAGTGATTCTTTACAAATCCACTGGGTGTCCCTGTAAGCTGGAAACCGCAAAGATCTTGAAACAGACACAAAACACTATCTCTAGTATAATGGCACAGCTGGAAGAGGAGTTGCCTCACCATCGATCACTCTTTCACACGTTCTGTCAGGTCAGGGGTCCCCCCCCCCGCCACGGGTACCATGTAATTCCCTGCAACCTGCTCCATGGTTGGATAGAGGGCGACCAAACCGTCTACCCTGGTTTTCCAGGTGAGGAGGGGGCTGTGGACCCCCAGCTGGACCAAAAACAAGACCTGTCAAAGGGCGGATGAGCTCCTAGCGAGCCAACGGCCATCCACACTTCAGTAGAAGTTGTGATCACTGTCGTACACAGCACTGTAAGGCACCGTGCCCGTTGTTGTATCAACGACGATGATGATGATGGTTATTCCGCTTTCTCATCCACTCCCTACACACTCCCTACAGAGGCCAATTAACCTACAAACCAGCGCATTTTTGGGATGTGTAAGGAAACCAGAGCACCTGTAGGAAAACATGCAAACTCCACACATACAGCTTCCAAGGTCACTGTGAGGCAGTGGCTTTACTAGGTGTGCCACTGTGCAGTTAGATTAGATTGGCATTGTAGTTGGTGGAGAGTGATTTGCCAAAAGACCTGTTCCTCTGCTCTAAACTGCAACAGTCACAGTTTTCAGGTGCTGGGGCACCACCTCTAGACGAGGGGTGTTTTGAGGTAATGTAAAGGCCCTCATTGATCTCCTCCCTGTCCTCAGCACCCTATCTTGTATCCCATCTGGACCAGGGGATAGACACGCTTCAGCTTGCCTTTCTAGTTATCAACCCTTGGTTGGATGTAGAAAAAATGTTTTGTTGCTGTTGTTGCAGGTGTCCTGGAGAACTTGCATGCCGCTGCTTATCGCAATGCCCTGAGCAATCCCCTCTACTGCCCAGATTTCATGATTGGTCAGCACACCACAGAGCAGGTGAGAAGAATATACTGCAGACCATCCACTCAAAAACCTTTGATAGGAACAAATATTGATGTTTGTTGCTAATGTGCCAGTGTGCTGTTGTGTCTCCATAGCTGCATCACTTTGTGCAAAGTAACTTCACAACTGGAAGAATGGCTCTTGTGGGGCTGGGTAAGTGTCATACTTGCACAAAATGTTCCCCATTTAGACCTAGAAATTGCACAAAGTGCTGGAGTAACTCAGCAGGCCAGGCAGCAACTCTACAGAACACGGATAGATGACTTTTCGCTTTGGGACCCGCCTGCAGCCTGAGACTGAAGAAAGGTCCCGACCCGAAACATCAGCCATCCATGTTTTCCAGAAATGCTGGCTGACCCACTGAGTTGCTCCAGTACACTTGTCTTTTTTGTAAACCATCATCTGCAGTTCCGTGGGTCTATATTTTTAAACCTTCTTGATCAAAGTCATAGTATGCAATTTATTAAAAAGTAACCAAATTCAACTGCGATGTGTTTTGTGTTGGAGATCACTGCCGTGTTGGCGAAGTGTCACTCGCTTTGTCCCTGAATCTGAGGTGGAGAGGTTAACATTGACATGGTGCTGCAGGGTGTGGTTGCCCCAGAACCTTGTGTCCAGTGCATTCATATTGTTGATCTTCTCCAACAGGTGTGAGCCACTCAGTTTTGAAGCAGGTGGGCGAGCATTACCTCAACATGAGGAGCGGTACCGGTGTGGCTGGGGCCCCGGCCAAGTTCCGTGGAGGTGAGGTTCGCTATTGGTATGTGCAGGTCGCTGGGCTGGAGGGAACTTTGCATCTCCAGCAGCAGAATCTGTCTGCAGAGAAACTAACAACAGCCCATGGCCTATTTTGGGACATTAACTGTGTCGTCGGGGGGGGGGCAGCTGGTAGAGCAGCTGCCTCATAGCGACAGAGACCTGGGTGTTATCCTGACCTTGGGTGCTGTCTGTGTGGAGTTTGTTTGTTCTCCCTGTGATCGTGTGGGTTTCCTCCGGGTGTTCTGGTTTCCTCGCACATCCCGAAGATTTGCCGGTTTGTAGGTTAATTGGAAATTGAAAGGGGGAATAACATGCAACTAACGTGATCTTGGCCTCTGCTCCAAAGGAGTTTAACAAAATGTCTGTGTAAGGAATGGGCTGCAACAGTTCAGGTCTCAGAGTTTGAAGAGGGGTCCTGACCCAAAATGTCACCTGTCCATTCCCTCCCCAGATGCTGCTTGACATGATGTGTTTAGTGTTTTGCTCAAGATTCCACCATCTGCAGTTCCTTGTGTCTGCGATTACAATAAATTCCAGTCCAAGTGCAACAGATTAAATGAGAAATGTTAGTGAGAATGGTTAATGCTATCTTTCTATACAACTCTATAAATATAGTATGCAAATAACAACATAACTAGATATTTACTTGAAAATATATTCTTTAAAGGTGGGCACGTGACAGATGAAACTGATGTCACGAACATGAGAGATGGCCTTCCATACCTGCAGTAATTTGTTAACCGTGTGCCCACAGGGGAGATCCGTGATCAGAAGAGTGGTCCTCTGGTTCACGCGGCCGTGGTAGCGGAGAGCGCAGCCACTGGGTCGCCCGAGGCTCTGGCATTCGGAGTCTTGCAGCAGGTTCTTGCTGCTGGACCTTACGTCAAGAGGGGCAGCAATGTGTCCAGCAAGTTGTATCAGGCAGCCCTAAAGAAAAACACAGGGCCATTTGAAGTGAGTTTTGCTTCCGTAGTAAAACATTTATTTCAATCTGCATTTGCTACCTCTAACTTTGTTTTGCAACATAATCTTACCAACAGGTTTCAGCATTCAATGCCAGTTACTCTGATTCCGGGCTGTTTGGCATCTACACTATCTCGCAATCTGCTTCTGCAAGTGATGTATGTATCATCCGTGGTGTAACATAGCACAATACATCACAGGAACGGGCCCTTCAGCACACAATGTCCGTGCCGAACATGATGCCAAGATAAACTAATCTCCTCTGCCTGCACGTTATCTATATCCCTCCATTCCCAGCATATCCTTGTGCCAATCTAAAAATCTCTTAGACGTCACTATCGTATCTGCCTCCACCACCACCCTTAGTAGCGTGTTCCAGGCACCCACCACTTTCCTTCACACTTTGTTAAACTTTGCCCCTCTTTCCTTGGAGCTATATCCTCTGGTCTTTGACATTTCAACCCCTTGGGAATGGTCGTGATCATCTACCCTACCTATTGCCTCAATTTTAGTTACGTGTATCAGGTCTCCTGTCAACCTGCAACACTGCAGAGAAAACACTCTGTCCAGCCTCTACATGTAGCTAACACCTTCTAATGCATGCTGCATCTTGGTGAAGCTATGCATCCTCTCCAAGGACTCAACATCCTTCTTGTAATGGGCCTGGAAACAGGGATCCTTGTTGATAATATCCTCAAATCCAGGTAAAATTCTGCCCACTTCCTGCTAGTGTCCAAATCTTTACCCATCTCCTAGTCATACAACATGGAAACAGGTCCTTCGGCCCAACTTGCCCACATCAACCAACGTGTCCCATCTACACGAATTCCACCTACGTGCATTTGGCCCATATCCCTCTAAATCTATCCTATCTAGGTACAGTGCCCTCCATAATGTTTAGGACAACATTTATTTATTTATTTATTGATCATTCATTTATTTGCCTCTGTAATCCACAATTTGAGATTTGTAATAGAAAAAAATCACATGTGGTTAAAATCCACTTTGTCAGATTTTATTAAAGGGTCTTTTTATACATTTTGGTTTCACCATGTAGAAATTACAGCTGTGTTTATACATAGCTGTGTTTATTTCATGACTACCGACTGGTGGCCCTCATCTCGGTAGTCACGAAATGCTTCGAGAGGCTGATCAAGAACCACATCTGCGCCTTCCTCCCTTGCAACATTGTCCCGCTACAGTTTGCATACCGTCCGAACAGATCCACGGATGATGCGGTCTCCCAGGTTTTGCACACCGTTCTCTCTCACCTTGACAGCCAGATGTGAGGATGCTGTTCACTTACTTCAGTTCAGCCTTCAATACGATAGTCCCCACCAGACTTGCTGAGACGCTGCTGGAACTGGGGCTTAACGCTCCCCTGTGTTCCTGGGTCCTGGACTTTCTCACCACCAGGCCCCAGGTAGTCAAGGTGGGAAGAAATACATCAAACACCCTCACCCTGAACACAGGATCCACCAAGGGTTGCATCCTCAGCCCCCTATTGTATTCACTGTACACACATGACTGTGTGGCCAGGTTCAGCTCCAACTCTATAATCAAGTTTGCGTATACGCCACTGGAGATAAATGGGGGTACTGTGGACAGGCTGAGCTGCTTTAAATACCTGGGAGTCCACATCACAGAGGATCTGACATGGACAACACACACTGCCACGCTGGTGAGTAAGGCAAAGCAGTGCCTTTATCACCTCAGGCAGCTGAGGAAATTCAGAGTCTCTCTGAGGATCCTTCAGTGCTTCTACTCGGGGGCTGTAGAAAGCATCTTGTCCAGCAACATCACAATCTGGTTTGGGAACTGCTCTGCCCAGGGCAAAAAGGCTGCAGAGAGTGGTGCGTTCGGCCAAATGCACTATGGGAACTACACTTGCCCCCCTGCAGGAACTATACATCAGAAGGTGCAGATCCAGAGCCAGCAACATTATGGGGGATCCCAACCACCCCAGCAACGGACTTCCAGCTGCTACGGTCAGGCAAACGCCTCCGCTGTCATGCTGTGAAAACAGAGGATGAGACGGAGTTGCTTCCCACAGGCCATTAGGACTGTAAACTCTTATCTCACCGGGGACTTATTTTCTGTACCAATTTACTGTTGTGTCCTTTTAAAATTGCTGGGGTTTTTTCCTAATATGTAAATACTGATTCTGTTCTATTCTGTTCTTTAGTTTTTTTGCACAATCCGCAGGCATTGCCACTTTCATTTCACTGCACATCTTGTATGTGTGTGTGACAAATAAACATGACTTGATAGCCCCCCCATTTCAGGGCACCATAATGTTTGGGACACAGCAATGTCATGTAAATGAAAGTAGTTATGTTTAGTATTTTGTTGCATATCCTTTGCATGCAATGACTGCTTGAAGTCTGCGATTCATGGACATCACCAGCTGCTGGGTGTCTTTTCTGGTGATGCTCTGCCAGGCCTGTATTGCAGCCATCTTTAGCTTATGTTTGTTTTGGGGGCTAGTCCCCTTTGGTTTTCTCTTCAGCATATAAAAGGCTTGCTCAATTAGGTTCAGATCGGGTGATTGACTTGGCCGCTCAAGAATTGACCATTTTTTAGCTTAGAAAAACTCCATTGTTGCTTGAGCAGTATGTTTGCGATCATTGTCTAGCTGTAGAATGAACTGCTGGCCAATGAGTTTTGAGGCATTTGTTTGAACTTGAACAGATAGGATGTGACTAAACAACTTCAGAATTCATTGTGCTACTACCATCAGCAGTTGTATCATCAATGAAGATAAGTGAGACAGTACCTTCAGCAGCCATGCATGCCCAGGCCATAACACCCCCATCACTGTGTTTCACAGATGAGGTGGTATGCTTTGGATCTTGGGTAGTTCCTTCTCTCCTCCATACTTTGCTCTTACCATCACTCTGATATACATTAATCTTCATCTCATCTGTCCACAAGACCTTTTTCCAGAACTGTGGTTGCTCCTTTAAGTACTTCTTGGCAAACTGTAACCTGGCCATCATATTTTTAAAGCTACAAAGTGGTTTGCATCTTGCAGTATAACCACTGTATTTCTGTTCATGAAGTCTTCTGCAAACAGTGGTCATTGACAAATCCACACCTGGCTCCTGAAGAGTGTTTCTGATCTGTCGGACATATGATTGGGGATTTTTCTTTATTATAGAGAGAATTCTTCTGTCATCAGCTGTGGAGGTCTTCCTTGGCCGGTCAGTCCCTTTGCAATTAGTAAGCTCACCAGTGCTCTCTTTCTTCTGCATTGATGTTCCAAACAGTTAATTTTGGTAAGCCTAAGGTTTGGCTGATGTCTAACAGTTTTATTCATGTTTCCCAGTCTCATAATGGCTTCTTTGACTTTCATTGGCACAACTTTGGTCCTCATGTTGATAAACAGCAATAAAAGTTTTCAAAGGTGATGGAAAGACTTGAGGAAAGACTAGGTGCTGAGAGCTCTCTTATACCTGCATTAAGGAGGCAATTAAACACACCTGAGCAATTACAAATACCTGTGAAGCCATGTGTCCCAAACATTATGGTGCCCTGAAATGGGGGAACTGTGTGTAAACGAAGCTGTAATTTCTACATGGTGAAACCAAAATGTATAAAACTACCCTTTAATAAAATCTGACAATGTGCACTTTAACCACATGTGATTTTTTTTCTATTACAAATTTCAAATTGTGGAGTACCGAGGCAAATAAATAAATGATGGGTCTTTGTCCCAAACATGGAGGCCACTGTACTTGTGCAAATGGTTTTTAAACGTCATGTTAGTACCTGCCTCAACTACCTCCTCTGGCAACCTGTTCCATGTACCTACCACCCTTAGTGTAAAAACAAATGTTGCCTATCAGGATCCCTGAAATCTTTTCCCTCTCACCTTCAACCCATATCCTCTGGTCCTTGGTTCCTCTACCCCGAGTAAAAGACTCTATCCATTTACCCCATCTATTCCCCTCATCTGCTGCAACTTGGTTAATGGGAACTGAGAATGTTATGCCACATGAGTTTGGCAATGCCGGAATGATTAGTAACTATCATGATTGTCATAAAAATATTTGCTGCTCTCTTTTGCGTTGAACGAAATGTGTAAACTTTGATTTCCAGACAATCAAGGCTGCGTTGATAGAAGTCCAGAAGGTTGTGGAAGGCATTGTCACTGAGGCTGATGTTGCTCAAGCCAAGTAAGCCCAATAACTTTGACCGTGATCTTGCTGTCATAAGTTCACTAATATCGGGCCACTCACAAAGGAAACACCAAAATCCAGCAACTCTTCCTGGCGGAAAGTTTCAAACTCCACTGCCAAGATAGTTTAGGTTTAGGATGAGTGGATAATAGTGGATACAGGTAAGCTGCAGAATATCCAGTGCCCGGGTCAGGATAGTATAACAGCAGGAGATAGCACCAAGTGCTGGAGGTTGGGTGTATTGGCTGATACTTCCATCATGGTCAACGGCAACTTTTAGTAGGGTTCAGCGATTTAAGTTTATTATATATAGACAAAAATGCTGGAGAAACTCAGCGGGTGAGGCAGCATCTATGGATCGAAGGAAATAGGCGACGTTTTGGGGCGAGACCCTTCTTCAGACTGATGTGCGGGGGGGGGGGGGGGGGGTGAGAAGAAGAAAGGAAGAGGCGGAGGCAGAGGGCTGTGGGAGAGCTGGGGAGGGAAAGAAGGAGAAAGCAGGGACTACCTAAAAGTTAATGTTCATACTGCTGGGTTGTAAACTACCCAAGCGAAATATGAGGTGCTGCTCCTCCAATTTACGGTGGGCCTCACTCTGGCCATGGAGGAGGCCCAGGACAGAAAGGTCGGATTCGGAATGGGAGGGGGAGTTGAAGTGCTGAGCCACCAGGAGATCAGGTTGGTTATTGCGAACCGAGTGGAGGTCTTGGGCGAAGCGATCGCCAAGCCTACGCTTGGAATCGCCGATGTAGAGCAGCTTACACCTAGAGTAGCGGATGCAATAGATGAGGTTGGAGAAGGTGCAGGTGAACCTCTGCCGCACCTGGAAAGACTAATTTATATAATAAGTTTATTATATTCTCACACGTACTGAGGTACAGTGAAAAGGCTTGTTTTGCGTGCTCGCTAATTCAAATTAGGTAATACTATACATAAATACAATAAGCCAAACTCAAATACAAAAGGGGAAGATACAGAGTGTAGAATATAGTCGCAGCATTCTAGTACATCAGTTCCGGAGACAAAGTCCAATGTCCGCAATAGGGTAGAGGTGAATCTGACACTACCCACTGCTGACTGCCAGGTCTGAGTACACAGAATGGCTTTCTCAAGTTAATGTTAGACATCATTGAGAATAAATTCCCTGATGTGAGCAGGAAATGCTTACAGCTAGTACCTTCTAATCCAGGCATTATACTGGTAAACCACTTTTGCACCCTCTCCAAAACCTCCACATCCTTCCTGTAATGGGGCGACCAGAACAACACACAATACTCCAGGTGTGGCCCAATCAAAGTCCTATAAAGTTTCAACGTGACTCCCTGACTCTAGTACTCAAGTTTGATTCCCAGTCACCAGAAACAGGTAGGATGGGCAGGTTTTTGATGGCTGTGCCGAATGTTGAAAAGCCTTTGTTTTGAGCATCTTGTTTGATGGGCGTGGGTTTGTTTTGCAGGAACCAGCTCAGAGCCAAGTGGTTGATGGACGCCGAGACGTCTGACGTGCTGCTGGATGAGATTGGCTGCCAGGCGCTGGAGACGGGCACGTTTGTGCCCATTGTGGATTTGGTTCAGCGGCT
The DNA here is from genome assembly GCA_035221665.1 of Okamejei kenojei. Lineage (NCBI taxonomy): Eukaryota > Metazoa > Chordata > Chondrichthyes > Rajiformes > Rajidae > Okamejei > Okamejei kenojei. The sequence goes on from CM069152.1 coordinate 25,372,334, forward strand.
CAACTCTGTGTCCGTCACCGATGTGGTGAACGTAAGTCATGCTTTGAGTAGCGGCCAATAAGGTTTAATAGTCATACGGACCAACAACAGAACAATGATATTCTTACTTACAGCAGCTTAACAGACCCGTAAACAAATTAACATGGATGATTAAAATCATATTAAAAAATGTAAACGTTAATACCAGAGCAAAACGTCCTTAGTGCAACAAAAGAACATCGATGATGTTCATAGAACATCATAGATGCTGAGGCCAGAGTTGTGTAGTGTTTAATAGCTTGATCGCTGTTGAGAAGAAGCTCTTCTTGACGATAGACACAAAAAGCTGGAGTAACTCAGCGGGTCAGGCAGTGACCCTGAAGAAAAGGATTAGGTGATGTTTCAGGGCCGAAAAGCTCTTCTCAAACTTGGTCATGGTTTTCAGACTTCTGTACCATCTTCCCAGGAGTAAAGTTAGGCACATGGTCAGGGTGGTGTGGGTCTCTGATAATATTGGCTGCCTTTTTGAGGCAGTGTCTTCTATAGTTCTCTTCAATGGTGGGGAGGTCAGTACCTGTGATGGACCGGGCAAACTCCACCACTCTCTGTAATCTCACTAATTCCTGGGCGTTTGAGATGCTGAACCAGGCCGTGATGCAACCAGTCAGTGTGCTCTACCCTACACCTGCAGAAGTTCAAGTATATTCATGGACGTACAATCTGGTAAGGAAGTAAAGGCGCAGTGTTGGTACATTGCTGTCACTGACACTAATGTGTCCCTCACCTCCCTGCTGTTTTCTCCAATTTAAGGATGGTCATTACCCTGCCCAGTTGTCTACATGTGTCTATGCTCAGTCAGTGCAGACAACCGCTGTGTCAGGTGGACATGGGCGCAGGGCCAATCCTTAGTCTGACTCATCTTCCCAGTGAACTGAGTAGGAGGACTCTGCCCACTCCAGGGTTGGGGAAAACAAGAGTCCAGCCAAAGCCAATCCCAAATCAGAGTATTACACTTCATTTACGGGTTGTTTAGATGACAAGGATGTATTGCCCATGAAATAATAAAATACTAGCTACTATACAAATACAGTCACATGTTTTTCTGATCAGATTAGTTTGGGCCTGTTACCCAGGGATGTAGTAGCATCTCTGTGTACACTTGACAGGGGCCATAATCCACTGGGTCACAGGGGACACCTCTCCCAATTGAGCAGTCGGGATTACTCGGTGTCAACCTCTCGATGTAACTGGCTCAGTCTTGGGTGTTGGAGACTGTGAGCACGGTGTCTGACAGTGCGGTAGGTGTCCGATGTTGTGGTTCAGCTACTCCCCTCTACAACACTGCTGGGAGATGTGCATTCACTTAGAGTCACTGCAGTTCCACGAGAGGCTGTAACCCCTCAAGTTTTAGTTCAACCTGTCAATGATGGCTGATGGGACTGGGAAGAATTAACCTTTGGAACAACATTCTGCATTTACACATATCCTTAACTGGGAAAGCCATTGCAATGTAAATTGGGAATTCAAATAGCACTTTAATTTTGAAATGGCTATTTCAGCGGCGTTTCGGAGATGTAAAACCAACCCGAGAAACACTTGTGCCCATTTTCTAATGCAATCCCTCTCTGCTTTGCAGGCTGCGAAAATGTTTGTCTCTGGGAAGAAGTCGATGGCCGCCAGCGGCAACCTGGCGAACACACCGTTTGTTGATGAATTGTAAACTTGTTCTGCCAACCAATCTAATCTGACTGAGTTGTATTGGCACGGTCGCTGCTAATAAAGTATATATCATTGTCCCAGAAAAGTCTCAGTATCCTTTATTAATGCAACAACGAGTCAGAGGAGAACAAATAGCTAATGTTTAAATCTAAAGAATCGTTACAATCCTAACACCTTATGCTCCGTTATATTGGCAAATCGTGAACTACTTTCCTTGGCATTGTGCGGAGCTTTTGTTGAAGACGTTCCTTTAGACTTGAAGGAAACATTGGCCTGTCATGCAACTGAAAAGGGTGAAGAGTCTCACCTGTTTCTAAATGTACACATACACAGGCCATTGATAAAGTTATCGAGAGATCCCTTGGTAATGGGAAAACAGTAAATGCTGGGTAGCTAACAGATTTTTAAATCAAAACAGTACAGTGTAGTTCATTTCAAGGGGCAAAATGTTCAAAAGGAGAGGTTATTCTGCCCATGTGAGTATTTATTTGGATCAGAGTGTGCAAGGTGCTTAATACCTCAAAATGGGATAAGAGAAGATGCAAAGAAATGTATAAAGGTGCAAGAGTTGGGAGGGCAACCATCAGAAGTCCTTTAAATATGTCCTTTAAAAGGTGAAAGTATGTTTGTGTGGAAATTAAATCTCGTGGCTTTGGCCACTGAAGAATTTAAAAGGTAATTCAGGAGGAACTATTTTACCCAGAAAGGGCTTCACAGATAGAATCCTCTCATACTGAATGGTTCAGAGGAAAATCGAGTGATGGAGAAAGGACTAGGGTGTGCTAGTGTTGGACGACATCGGTGGGAGGATTAGGCTGAGGCTGGAGGATTTCTGTGCTCTTAGTCCAATGCTGGAGATGTGCAGCTTGCAGGTCACCTTCGTGTGTGATGTCCTCACGAGTGGTATCCAGGCTTGAAAAGTCCACCATAAAATCCTCGATGGTGGTGAGTGACTGTATGGAAGCGTTGGAGGAAATGCCCTGGGGATGCTGTGGCAAGGATTCAATGCTGGCTGATGTGGAGTTCTCAAGGCTGGAGGTGGAGGCGTAGATTGTGGAGCTGCTGCTCTGGCCCGCTGAATTTCCCGCTGCGGGAGGTGGCAGCTGATTCGGGACTGGGACGGTGTGGGCCGACTCGCCCGCTATTCTCTCATGCAGGCTGGTGCCTCGTTCCAAGTCGGGGTCAGGGGCCTGCAGCTGCCTGATCCACTGAGAATCTGTGGACGATGAGGAGGACGAGGTAGAGCGCACGCCGTCTGACTGCGTGGACCAGATGGCATAGAGCGGCGCGACGTGCTCTTCCCCTTCCCCCTCAGCTGCCATGTAGGTCATCTTCACGCATGTGGTGGAGCACGATGTCACAGCCGGCGTGGAAGCCCACAATCAGGACGTTACTGTTTTTCTTTGGAGTGTGCCAGGTTCTGGAAACGGGTGGGATGGAGATGCTAAGATCATGCCAAAATATGGAAAGGGGCCTAAAGTTCTTGAACCTCACCCTCGAGGTTTCATCATCATCATCACCACCACCATCCTCATCAAGGTCACTGCTGCTCGATATATCAGACTCCCCTTCCTCGCTGCTGTAGAAAACATTAGACAGAAGGAAAGACTTGTCTTTATACAGAACCTTTCTCAATGGCGGTCCTTATCCACTCAGTCATAGAGTCACTGTTGGAGGAAACTCAACGGCCAAGTCTTTCCAAATTGGAAACACTGCATTGATGTATAGTGGGACCTTCGGGGGGTCCAAATCCACAGCTTTCTGAAAGTGGCAACACAAGTAGATAAAGTGGTAAATAAAGCGTATGGTATACTTGCCTGCATCATCAGGGTATAGAGTATGTGTCAGAAAGTCATGCTTTATAACACTCAGGTTAGGTCACTGTCTGGATAGGGATAAGGATCACGGGCAGGCAGAGGGAATTAGTTTATCATAGGGATTGTGGGCTGAAGGGCCTGTTAGTGTGTTCTATATTTACCTCCCCCCTCCCAATGCAGGCTGCATTTCTTGCCATTATTGGAGTATTGCATGTGTTTCTGATTGCCTCATTACAGGAAGGAATGTGGGGGCTTTGGAGTGGTGGCAGAAGAGGTTTACCAGCATGCTGTTTGGATTGGAGGATATTAGCTTTAAGAAAAGGTTGTGACAGACTTGAATTATGTCTCTAGAGCATGAGAGGTTGAGAGATTTGAGAAGTAGATAAAATTAAGAAAGGCAAAGATAGGGTAGACAGTCAGAATATCTTACTCCAGGGTAGAAATATCAAATACTAGAGGGCATAGCTTTAAGCTGAGCGAGGAACAATTCAAAGGAGATGTGCAGGGCAAGTGTTTTTTTACACAGAGGAATATGCTGCCACCGGTGTTGGTGGAGGTAGATACAAGAGAGGCATTTAAGAGGTTTTCAGATAGGCATATATATATATATATATATATATATATTTTTTATATATATATATATATATATATATATATATATATATATATATGTGTGTTATTATATATATATATATATATATATATATATATATATATATATCTTTCCTGCCTGCATGTGATCCATATCTCTGCATTCCCAGCATATATATGCAGAGATATGGATCACATGCAGGCAGGAAAGAGAAGTTTATCCTGGCATCATGTTCATCACATTGTGGGCCGAAGGGCCTGTTTCTAGGTTCATCCCCTTAGGCTGCATAACAACATTTCTTACCCTTCTTGAAACGGGAGAAATGTTACTCTCTCCATTTGTTTTCTTGTTTATTTGCATTCTGGGATCTGGATGTCTCTGGCAAGGCCAGCGATTTTCAGTCATGAGCAAGCAGGATCGGGCGAAGGACCGCAGATTTCCTTCTCAAAAGACCGCAGAAAAATCTGGATATTTTGCTTTAAGGTGTGCTTTTGTGGATAGGTTTACTAATTCCACTTCCTCCACAAGAAAGCTAATGGAATGTTGGCCTTCATAACAAGAGGATTTCAGTATAGGTGTAGAGAGGTTCTTCTGCAGTTGTATGGGGTTCTGGTAAGACCACATCTGGAGTATTGTGTACAGTTTTGGTCTCCTAATTTGTGGAAGGATATCCTTGTGATTGAGGAAGTGCAGCGTAGGTTCACGAGATTGATCCCTGGGATGGCGGGACTGTCATATGAGGAAAGGTTGAAAAGACTAGGCTTGTATTCACTGGAGTTTAGAAGGATGAGAGGGGATCATATAGAAATATATAAAATTATAAAAGGACTGGACAAGCTAGATGCAGGAAAAAATTTCCCAATGTTGGGCAAGTCCAGAACCAGGGGGCACAGTCTTAGAATAAAGGGGAGGCCATTTAAGACTGAGGTGAGAAAAAAACTTTTTCACCCAGAGAGTTGTGAATTTGTGGAATACCCTGCTACAGAGGACAGTGGAGGCCAAACCACTGGATTGATTTAAGAGAGAATTAGACAGAGCTCTAGGGGCTAGTAGAATCAAGGGATATGGGGAGAAGGCAGGCACGGGTTATTGATTGGAGACGATCAGCCATGATCACAATGAATGGCGGTGCTGGCTCGAAGGGCCGATTGACCTCCTCCTGCACCTCTTTGCTATGTTTTTATGTAAGTGCTGTCTGCTCTGCGGTGTGACTCCAGGAATTTTTACTAATTCTAGCACTTCACAGAATCATAGAAACATACAGGGCAGAAACGAGCCGTTTCTACGTTAATCTATGTGTCTGCGTTAGGGTCGTTGCCTACCAAGTATCTGTTCAAATATTTTTTAACAGTTGCAATTTTATCTGCCTCCACCATCTCTGACAGCCCACTGCATATAACCACCACACCTGTGATAAACTTCCCACTCAGATTCTCTTTAAATTTCTCACCTTCAACCTGTGCCCTCTAGTTCTCGCCTTTTCTACCCTGGGGAAAAGACAATTTTTCCTATCTTTTCCCCTTATGATTTTATAAACCTCTACCAGGTCCCAGGGAAATGGACCCAGCCTATCCATCCGTGCCTAACTCAAGCCTTCCTGAGCCACAAACCCGTCACCTTGCTCCTTCTCCAGTTTAACATTCTTCCTGTAGTAGGGAGACAAGAAATGCACACAGTGCTTCAAATGTGGCCTCACCAGCATCTTGCAGTTGTATCATAATTGAATGTGGTTTTGCCAAAGTTTCATACTTACACCTGTAACATTTGTACTGAAATATTTAAAAAAATTACACCCCAATCCTCTCAGTAGTCCCGTGGGACCTTTGCCTCCTATTGCGGCTGTTAGATAAATCCTCTTCAATGCAGTTGCAGGGCATGACACATGCTACTCTCAACAGTGTTACTGAGAGCTAGACCTCCTAAAGTTCCTAAACTCCCCAAAGAACCATGGATGGAGAAATCAGTTTTGCCTCTCTACATAATGAGCAAACTCTAACATAATTTACCACGGAAATTTCATTGACAAGCGCTCCAGCTGTACCTTCTAGTTGAGAGCATTCCTGCCGTGGATTTCCACTGCTCCGGGAGTTCCTTGTAATTCCTGTACACAATAACTTGTAGCCGACTTCCTGTGGGAATTCTCCCCACCAGCCGCCGCAGCTCACGCAGCTTGTAGCCCAAGACATTGGTATTACCGATTTTAACCAGGATATCCCCTGTGAATGAAGAGGAACAGGAACTTACAGCATCCTGACAATGACCAGGGAATCTGTTCTGTAACGTTGCCTCAGGACAAAGCACTGCTGTAACACCAAGGTAACTCTGAATCAAAATTTCAGTGTGAAGAAGCGTCCTGACCCGAAACATCACCTTTAGTTTATTGTGAAAAGCTTTTGTTTGTGTGCTATCCAGTCAAAGACTATACATGAATACAGTCATTGCTGTCCACAGATAAAGGGTACAACATTTATTGCAAAGATATAACATTGAAGACCGAACAATTTGATTATAGAAAGTTCAAATGTCTCCAATGAGATAGATGGGAGGTCAGGACTGCTCTCCAGTGGATGAGAGGATGGTTCAGTTGCCTGATAACAACTGGGAAGATACTGTCTCTGAATCTGGAAGTATGCACTTTCACACTTCTGTACCTCTAGCCTGATGGGAGAGGGGAGAAGAGTGGCGAGGGTGAGGCTGGTCCTTGATTATACTGGCGGCCTATCCATGTTCTCCAAAGATGCTGTCTAACACGCTGAGTTACTCCAGCACTTTGTATCTCTTTTTTCATAAACCACCATCTGCAGTTGATTGGTTTCTACAAGGTAACTTCCTTGTGCTATGTGGAGCAGCGCCTTACATGTTTATATCTGTTTACATGGACACAGTGCTCTGATCTATATCTCATACTACATGTGTTCCTCCCAAATTAGAATGGAGTGTTATTATATGTCAGATTTTAGTGTTCCGTGGAGCGCACAAACTCTCAACTCTTCCACTCAAAATTCCAGCATCTGCAGTTCCTTGTGTTGCAACTCTTTCAATTCAATGGTTAACAATCCCAGCAACTGATCAAAGGGAGAAGATCAATCAACCACTGCCATCACATTTAGCAAACTGGTGCAGCAGGCAATTACAAGGAAAATTACAAGTTTTGACAGATAGGGTTGAAACCGACATGTAAGAGTAATGCATTTTGCAAAGTCAAATCTGGGTAATATAGTAAATGGTAGGGCCCTATGGAATGTTGATGAACAGAGGGACTTTGGGATTCTATCCATAGTTCCCTGAAAGTGACAATGCAGGTCGTTGGGTGGCAAGAAAGGCAAATGGTGTGCTTACCTTCATGGGTTAGGACTCAGAATATAAAAGTTGGGACATTATGTTGAAACATCACAAAACACTGGTTAGTCTGCACTTGGAGCGTTGTGTCTAGTTCTGGTTGCCACGTCATATGAAGGATTAAATTTGTTTATTGTCCACATACATCAGAATGCAATGAAATTACTTGTCCACATGAAGCTCAGAGTGTATGTCAATGTACCACGGCTGGTATATTGTGGAGAATTTTCCACTTGCCTGGATGAGTAGAGATGCTATAAGGTCCTCGAATAGTTTATGGGATACTGAGTTGGATAATCAGCCATGATCATATTGAATGGCGGTGCAGGCTCGAAGGGCCGAATGGCCTGCTCCTGCACCTAATTTCTATGTTTCTATGTTTTTATGTTTATGGGAATCATCATGCAGGGATCACTGAAGATTAAAAAGCAGAAAGGAAGGCAAGTGACAGATTGGTCTTTATGTGATGGGAATGGGCTACAGGAGAGAAACAGAATTAATATTTCAGGCTGAGGATTCTTGACAGAAGGCCTTCTTGAAATGGTTATTCTGTTTCAGAAATTTTAACTGCTTTTGTCTCTCCGCAGATGCTGCCTAATCTGCTGAGTATTACTAGCATTTTTTTTTAATTTTAAACCCTTGGATCCTAGCTTTATTTTCCTAATTGCAGATATTATTGGTATAATTTGTGTGAAAATCATTGAATTCTGTATCACAAATCTTCCCTTTTAAGTGTAATAATTATAGCTCTCCAATTTTTGTTAACAACCAATCACATTTTCAATTATGCGACCATGGCATTTTCTAACCCAATTTGCATGTGTACATTGCAGGCATTAGCATAAGTGAATCATGTTATCGGAACTAACGCATTAATTTTACCCACAAATGTTAAAGATAGGTCTAGAGTCATTAAATGAGAAACTAAATATAGCAAAATAGTAATTTCAATTTATTCTAACCTAGTTAGAAACATGTTGTAAGTCTCTCCTCCCAGACGAAAACGATTTGATTCTTAGCCTTTGCAGAAATCAGATCAATCACATTACTAACTCACTACCATCTCAAGGAACTGCTTGAATCTTGAGTACTTTGTTTTTTTCACCCTCTCTCTTAACTCTGAAATACAAAGAATCCTGGAGTCATCCATCACACCTTCGGCCCACTAAGTTCTCGCTGACCATCGACTGCCCACTTACACTAATCCCATTTTGTTCTCCTATCAACCATGATACGGCGGCACATTGGCACAACAGTAGAGGTGTTGCCCTACAGCGCCAGAGACCCAGGTTCGATCCTGACCACGGATGCTATCTATGCAGAGTTTGTAAATTCTCCCTGTGACCGCGTGGGTTTTCTCCGGGTGCTCCGGTTTCCTCCCACGCTCCAAAGATGTGCAGGTTTGTAGGTTAATAGGCTTCTGTAAATTGTCCTTAGTGTAAAGGATAGAACTAGTGTACGGGTGACTTCTGGTTTGCACAGACTCGGTAGGCGGAAGGGCCTGTTTCCGTGCTGAATCTCTAAAACAATCCATCTGTCCCCTCCCCCCCACCCATATTCCACCACTGACTTACTCACTAAGAGTGTTTAATATTGTCCGACCCTCATCTTTGGGATGCGGGAGGAAACCTGGAGATAACCCATGCAGAGAATGTGCAAACTCCACTGACTGCACCTGAGATGAGGATTGAATCCGTGTCCCTGGAACAGTGACAAAGAAAGTGCTGTGCCAATGGGAGTTGTGTTTTTGATATAAATGTGTTGGAAGCAGTTCCAAGAATACCTGAAATGGGCAGGTCATCGTGAGGAAGAATTGGCTGGGCTATGCTTGCACCTTACATTTGTTGGTGGTGATTTATGAACTTTGCAAGGGGGAGTTTACCTACAAACTTGTAACCCAAACAGCTATAACATGGGGTTCATCTACAGCATTAATGGACAAATTCTAAGATGGCATTCTTGCCATAGAGGGAGTACAGAGAAGGTTCACCAGACTGATTCCTGGGATGTCAGGACTTTCATATGAAGAAAGACTGGATAGACTCGGCTTGTACTCACTAGAATTTAGAAGATTGAGGAGGGATCTTATAGAAACTTACAAAATTCTTAAGGGGTTGAACAGGTTAGATGCAGGAAGATGGTTCCCGATGTTGGGGAAGTCCAGGACAAGGGGTCACAGTTTAAGGATAAGGGGGAAATCTTTTAGGACCGAGATGAGAAAAACATTTTTCACAGAGAGTGGTGAATCTCTGGAATTCTCTGTCACAGAAGGTAGTTGAGGCCAGTTCATTGGCTATATTTAAGAGGGAGTTAGATGTGGCTATTGTGGCTAAAGGGATCAGGGGGTATGGAGAGAAGGCAGGTAAGGGATACTGAGTTCGATGATCAGCCATGATCATATTGAATGGCGGTGCAGGCTCGAAGGGCCGAATGGCTGACTCCTGCACCTATTTTCTATGTTTCTATGTAAATACCTGGCTTCAGGTTTGCCATGGCATCTCCAGGACCACCCTCAACAATTTTCACAACCTGCAGAAAGGATCCGTTTTCGATCAGTACCAAACCTAGGCCTTTAGCTCCCCGCTCGATTAATGTTTTATAGCTGCTCCCTAAGTTATGCTCCAGTTTCTCTTTCTCATCTGCATCTGGCTCTGAAAAACACAATTGCAGAACAATTGTACCAACACACAGGATGCAAGAGGCTGCAGGGAGTGGTTCTCAGCCCAGTCCATTGTGGCCACAATTCTTCCCAACATTGCGAGCATCATGAGGTGCTACTTCATGAAGACAGCATCTATCACCATGGATCCCCACCATCCGGGCCGTGCCCTCTTCTTGCTGCCTCCATCGGGCAGGAGATACAGAATCCTGAAGTCCCACACCACCAGGTTCGGGAACAGCTACTTGCCTATACCATAAGGTTCTTGAATAGACCTGCACAACCCTAATTCAACCTCGACAACAGAATACACTATCTTGCACTATCACATTTTCTAATTATATTTTGCACTCATGCCTTGTTTTTTGTGGTCTTCTTTATTTCAGTCTTGTGGAATTTAATGTAATCTATGTATAATTAATGCTTTTGTGTGTTGTTTGAGACTATGTGCCTGTGATGCTGCTGCAAGATAAAACACTTGCCTTAACGTTAATATCTGCATTTTTAATTCTGGATTTGGGAAGAGGTGATGCAGGCAAAGTGTTATTTACATCTCATTTAAGAAATGAGGCATGAAGATATTTTGAGTTGAAGAATTAAGAAGTCATAATGCAGCTTGGTAAAACTTAGCTCAAGCTGCATTTGCGGTATTGTGTTCAGTTCTGGTTTCCCCATGACGGAGGATGTAGTGGCTTTGGAGAGGGCGCAAAAGAGGTTTACCGGAATGCTGACTGGATTAGGAAGTATTAGCTAAATGGAGAGGTTGGACAAACTTGGATTGTTTTCTCTGGTGGTGGAGACAGATATGACAGTGGCATTTTAGGCTTGTAGATAGGCACATGGAGTGTGCAGGGAAAGGAGGGATATGGATCATGTGGAGTCATTGGAGATTAATTTAACTTGGCATTGTTTGGCATGGCTGTTGTGAGACGAAGGGCCTGTTCCTGTGTGTCCTGTTTTCTGTTCTATCTCCCAGCAGGGTGGCCAGGAACCAAAAGGAACATGGAAGATGGATCGGAATAACAAAATGGGGAGAGGGTTGGGGAAAAGAAGAGGGAGAGGAGAGGTTGGATTGTTTTCTATGAAATGCCAGAGGTTGAAGGGAGACCTGATAGAAATGTATATAATGATGTGGGTGTTAGAATCTGGGAAGAGTAGATAGGAATGTGGGGAGAGTAAAACAGGATTAAAGTAATGGTCGTCATGGACTTGGTAGGCTGAAGGGCCAATTCCTGTGCCATATGAATCTCTGAATTAGCAGAAAGTGTCCCCAGAAGATTTTGTGCAGACACGTCTGCAGTAACAAAGATCACGGTTGGGATTGGAGTCAGGAGGATGTCAGGCCGGAGCAGGGGGTGGGAGGATGAGACAGAGCTGGCGCTTGAGGATGAGATGGGGGTGGAGAGCCTGCAGAGCAAGAAACTGAACTCCAGAAAACCATCCTCATTCCCGTGGGCCTTCTCCACATCATTAAGTGGCCCATTGGCGCTGACTCCCCCACTGTGCAGTGAGCTCTATCAGCAATCTCCAGTACGTCTCTCCCTCCATCCTCACCTTTCTCCGGCCGGATGTTCCAGTCCCTGGGTTCCATGGCAGGGAGGGTTTGATTGGGATTAAGCCGCCCTGGAGAATTGGGTGATGTGCTGCGATCTCCGTGCCCACCGGGACTCATACAACGACAATCCTCAGATCTCCCGGGGCAACAGAGAGCAAAGGCTGAGGATTCTGGAATGTTGCTAGTGAGAGATGAGAGAGTCTCGAGCAACAAGTTCCTGCTAAACCCTAATGTTTATCACTTCTTAGCACTCTCTTTGCTGAGGTTCACTGCTGCATAGAATACATTAATATTAGCTTTAGGTTTATTATTGTCACGTATATCGAGTTACAGTGATTTTAACTGAGATTTATTTGAACTTTGCATTTTATTGATTGATTTAAAGATATAGCATGGAAACAGTCCCTTGGCCCATCGGGTCCATGCTGACCATCGATCACCTGTTCACTCTAGTTCTATGTTATTTCACTTTCTCATCTACTCCCTACACTCTAGGGGCAATTTACAGAGGCCAATTAAGCTACAAACATGCACGTCTTTGGGATGGAGGAGGAAACCGAAGGAGCCAGTGGAAACCCATGTAGTCATTGGGAGAACGTGCAAGCTCCATACAGGCAGCACCTTAGGTCAGAATGGAACCCAGGTCTCTGATGATAAGCCATCCTCTAATATTTACAGCCTTTTTTACTCCATTTATATGGCCAGATCTGCTGGGCAGATGTGCCTCACATTTCACAGCTCTTAGAAATCCCATTGGTTGTTTGCTCCCTCTATCACCTCCCTCATTAGTATCCTCCAGATGCCTTCACCAACATTTATTATGACAGCCTCACCCTATCAGAGATATTCCCTTTGTACTATCCATCCATCCCTCACCCTCTCTCTGTTTACAACAAACTTGTTTCCTCACTTTCCCAGTTTTGATGAAGTCTTCAATCTCATGTCTATTTCCTCTTTGCACCAATGTGACCTGAGCTGTTTAGTGTTTCTAGCATTTTCTGTTTATTATATATTTTCAGTATTTGTAGTACGTACCATCATCAGGTCTCCTCACAGTTCGAGTGCTCTTCATCTGCCAGATCGCTCTGGCGTATCTCTCAGCTCAGCTTTGTCTCTCAGCTTTATATCATCAATAAACTTGTATTTATCACTCCCTGTTCTCTTCAGTGGAGGTGGCAAAAGGCATTGGTGGGAGTCATGGCAACTGGCAGAGCGGGTTTGGGATACTTCCCTAATTCAGGAAGAGGTCTGAGCAGGTGTGGAGGAAGAGCGTGTGAGCAGGACAGTGGGGCTCAGGCCGCAGGGAGCGTGGACAAGGTGGGAGAGACATACCACAGTGCAGGATTACCTGGTCAAATTGAATGAATTGAATTGAATTGAATTTATTTGTCATTCAGACCTTTCGGTCTGAACGGAATTTTGTTCCCCTGCAGTCATACATGTAATAAAAAAAATGACAGAAACACACCATAAACACAAATTTAATATCCACCACAGTGAGTTCGCCAAACACCTCCTCACTGTGATGGAAGGCAAAGTCTTAAAGTCTCTGTCTCTTCCCTCTTTGTTCTCCCTCTGCGCCGAGGCGATCCAGGCTTCAGATGTTGTGACCCCACCGGGTGATGGTAAGTACGTCCCGTGGCTCAACCGTGCTCCGCGAACGGGCCGGTTCAAACTCCGCGGCCCGGGGTGGTCGAAGCTGCCGAAGCTGCCGCCCTCCAGACCAGCAGACGAAGCTGTTGTTGCGGGAGCTCCGGAAAAACATGTCACCAACCTGTGACCTGCGAGCACCCGACGATGTCGTCCACTGGGCCCGCGGCCGAGTGCACCAGGCCCGCGGCCGAGGTCGCGGTCGGGCTGCTGCCGCCGCCACAGCTCCGGGGTCGAGTCGGGTCGCCGCTGCCACTGCCATCGCCACGGTTCCTGGGCCTAGTCTGGTCTCCGCTGCCGCTGCTGCCGCTACAGCTCCGAGGCCGAGTCGGGTCGCCGCTGCCGCCATTAGGCCCTGAGGCCGCCAGCTCCGCCATTAGGCCTCGGCGCAGACGGAGACGAAGACGGGGAATACGACAGAAAAAAGTTGCACCCCCCGAAGGAAGAGACCAAAGACATGTTGCTCCCTCCCCACCCACACAATATAATAAAAGAAAATTAACTAAAAACAGGACAAAGGAACACAAAAAAAGAAAATAACAGACGGACTGCAGGCGAGCCGCAGCTGTTAAGCCAGCGCTGCCATCTTGGATGGCCTATTCCATCATGCATCATGCAGGCAGACTTCCAGTGCGTCCGGTTCCTTGTCCAAGCTGTCTATGATGCCCTACCAAGCCCAGCAAACCTCCACGTCTGGGGCAAGAGCGAGACACCTTCCTGCCCACTTTGCTCTGGAAGAGGATCATTAGAACATCTCCTCAGCAGCTGCCCAAAGTGGATGCTGAGAGCATAGCCACTGCCATTGGTAACCGCAAACACCACCACGCCCCAAAATCAATCACTTTTGTCAAAGCTGGAGAGAAGCCTCGATCACAACCAAAAACAAGGACGGGCCTCCTCTACACAGCCACTGGCTAGCAGCTGCATGTCGATCTGGGCAAACAGCTGAAATTTCCACAGCACATCACAGCAACATCACTCTGGCTAGACATGATCATCACTTCCGAAGTGACAAAACAGCTGATCATTCTGGAGCTGACAGTGCCCTGGTAAGAGCGTATTGAAGAGGCTAATAAGAGGAAACGCGCAAATTATCAGGAACTGGTGGAGATGCGTCAGGACAGCGGCTGGAAGACATACTATGAGCCCATAGAGGTGGGCTGTAGAGGCTTTGCAGGACACTCACTCTGCAAAATCCTCAACCAGTTGGGCATTACGGGGCTGGCAAAGAAGAGGGCATTCAATCCGCAAGCGAAGCCGCAGAGAAAGCCACTAGGTGGCTTTGGATTAAGATGGCTGATCCGTGTGTGGTTGCTGCTGGGACGCAAGTCGGGGCTTGATCAACCCTGGCTGGGTCGCCTGGGCGAGGGTGTCTGATGTTGTGAGACCCGAAACATCCGATGACCCCAGGTCACATCACTGAAGATGCGTCCCAGCGCATCTAAAAGATGTATCTTTCGCACATCAGTCATGCATAAAAACCATATTGCTATAAATCCATTATTGATCCCAGTGGCATATCCTTCTCTCCTCCTGTTGTTCTCCCATCCCCTCAACCTCTCCCTCCCCCATTGTATCTACTCCTTCCCCTCCATCCTGCATCTCTCCCCCTCCCCTCCTCCTTCTCTGACTCCCCTCCATCTCTCCCCACCTGCATCTCTTTCTTCATCTCTCTCTCCTCACTTCCTCTCCTTCTCTATCACTTTTTCTTCCTCTTGAATATCCTCTTCCCACCTCAATATCTCCCTCCCATATTTCTCCCCCTTCCTCCACTTTTCTTCAGTTTCCCTCTTAGCTTCAAGCTGGGGGTGTTTATTGGCCTATTTTTGTCATATGAACCAAGATACAGTGAAATAATTGCTTATCAGAAGATAATACCATTCATGAGTATGTCAGACTCCAAAATATAAAATAAACAGAGTGCATAATATAGTGTTGCAGGTACAAAGAAAGGGCAGGGGCCATTTGAAAGTAGATTGGAAGATCAGGAGTACATCCTTAGCACACGAGAGGTTGGCTTTAAAGTCTGATTACATTAGGGTACAAGCTATTCTTGAATCTGGTGTCAGAGTGATAGTGTGGAAACTCGCCCACACCAGCCAACAGGTCCCAGCTGCACTAGTCCCACCTGCCTGTGCTTGGTGCATATCCCTCCAAACCTGTCCTATCCATGTACCTGTCTAACTGTTTCTTAAAAGTTGGGATAGTCCCAGCCTCAACTATCTTGTCTGGCAGCTTGTTCCATACACCCACCACCTTTGTGTGAAAAAGTCACCCCTCAGATTCCTTTTAAATATTTTCCCCTTCACCTTGAACCTATGTCCTCTGGTCCTCAATTCTCCTACTCTGGGCAAGAGACTCTGTGCATGTACCCAATCTATTCCTCTCATGATTTTGTACATGTGGTATGTACTTTCAAGCTTTTGTAACTTTTATCCGACGGGAGAAGAGAGAATGACCAGGGCGTGAGTGGTCCTGGATTGTGTTGCTGCTTTCCCATGGATATGATGAGGTGGGGAGGCTGTTTTATGTTTTATGTGGCTGCACCCACATCTCTCGACAGTTGCCATATCAAACTGTGACACATCTCAGTAAAATATTTTGTGCATCTGGAGAAATTGGTAAAAGTCATTGGAGACATGCAAAACATCATTGGTCTTGTGAGGAGGTAGAGGCGCTGGTGGGCTTTCTTAGCTTTATTGATGTGATTGAACATGGTCAAATTATTTGCGATACTTAAACCAGGGAATTTGAAGCTCTCGACCATCTACAAAATTGAACAAACTTCTGCAGTTCCCTGTTTCTAAATAAAAAGCTTCACTCTCATGTCAAAGAGTCTCGTTTCAAAAGTTACTTTGTATATCTTAGTTTTGTTCATTCTCGTGAAAATATATTATAATAAAATAAAATTCTTAAGCAGTTGTTCGGTAAAGCCTATTAATAATTTTGTTGAGCAGGATGAAGGGACGGCAAAATATTTCTAAGTCAGGCTGCCGCACGTTTAAAGGGGAACCTGTAGGGGGTGATAGTCTCATGTGTGTAAAACCTTTGTCCTTGGTGATTGAGTTTACTGGTTGAGGAGGTGCTGTCGGAGTAACCCAAGAAAATAACTGCAGGGTTTATTGTAGTTGGTTTACACTACAGCCGCTGTGCACCGCTGACAGAAGGAATAAATGTTTAAATGGTGGATCAGTACAAGTCAAGCAACATGCTTTCTAGATAGTTTCTGCCATTGGGAAGTAGATAGAGGCAGCGTCTGAAATCTGTGAACTCCAGGTTCAAGAACAGCTTCAACCCAACAACCATCAGGCTCTTGAAAACGTCAAACACCAAATAAACTATGAACTATCTTTGTTGCACCAAGATCTTTGGGAGTATTTGCACTGGTAATGTTTTAAATGTATTCAATTGTTGTTTATTATGTTCTCTATGAGTATTGTGTTTACTGAACTATTATGCTGGTGCAAAAAGGAATGTAATTGTTCTGTTTTCTGTACGTGTGACAATTAAACACTCTTGACTTGTTTTGAGTTTCTTGAGTTGTGCTGTACTCCTCTTTAGAGAGCTTCTATCAGGCTCCAAACCTATCTTGTAGATGGGGGAAAGGCTTTGCAGATCAGGTGAGCCACTCACCGCGGAATACCTGCGCTTGTTTCTTTTGTGACTGATTCAGTTGGATTTCTGATCAATTGTGACCCTTAGGACATTTAAGTTGGAGGACTTGGAAATAGCAATGTCATGGGTGGGTTGTTATACACTCTCTTCTTAGAGATGATCATTGCAACACTGTTATATGTTCTCTCCACATCCACCCTGTCAACCCCCCTTTGGACCTCACACATAAGGAAAAACGTTTTCACCTAGAGAGTTGTGAATCTGTGGAATTCTCTGCCACAGAACTATATATATATGGAGGTTAATTCACTGGATGTTTTCAAGAGAGAGTTAGATTTAGCTCTTATGGCTAACGGAATCAAGGGATATGGTGAAAAACCAGGAACGGGGTACTGATTTTGGATGATTAGTGGTGCCGGCTCGAAGGGCCGAATGGCCCACTCCTGCATCTATTTTCTCTGTTTCTCCTCATTCAAGGAGGGCAGCCGCCGACAGGTTTCTATGTTGTTAATGTTCCAGATGAGTTACCTGACTGCATTTGAGTTCCAGAGAGGGTCCGGGCCGCTGGTTCCAGCCAGTCACCCTCCCGGGCTGTGGTAGTTAGTGGGATCTTGCCGTGCATTGCCCGGGCTCCGGCGGGAACAGGGCGCGGACACAACAGGTGGGGGGTGGCGGGCGCGCGCGCGCGCGACAACGGCTGGGCGGAAGGAGAGCGCAGGCGCGGGCGAGGGAGCAAGCTCGCGCGGCCCGCGTGCGCGCGCGTACCCCTCCCCCCCCGGTCCCTCTCGGCGCTGGCGGCGGCGCGCACGCAGCCGCTGCGGTTGCCGCCGAGTGAATGGCCGCCGTCCGCGAGTGAGACGCCACCGGGCCCGAGCGGCTGAGACGCGGATCGGTGTCGCCTCTTCCCCCCGCCACCACCACCACCACCACGCACACACAATGGAGGGAGTAAACTGAGGGCGGGGCCGTCGAGCGAGTCCGCCGCGCTCGCTGTGAGCTGAGGGGCCGAGCCCGGGGGCCAGCTGAGGCGATGCTCCGCGGCACGGGCCGGGCGCTCGCCAGCCGCCGCCGTCTGGCTGCAGAGTGAAGGCGGCCGCGCTCCCGCCATGGACAAACTCACCATCATCTCAGGCTGCCTCTTCCTGGCGGCAGACATCTTCGCCATAGCCAGCCTGGCCAACCCAGACTGGATCAACACCGGGGAGTCCGCAGGTCGGTGCCGCCCCAGCTCTACCCTCACTTCTCATCCCACCCACCACCCTACCTACCTTCACCCTTCATCCCATCCAGTACCCATCCCCAGCTCCTACTCTCACCCCCACCTTCAACCCAGTTCCCCCCCCTTGCCCATCCCACACCTTCACCGTCCCCATCTATCCTCGCCCCATCCAACCCAGCCCCAGCACCTATTTCCACCCAGCTCTCACCCTCTTCCCCAGCTCCTACTCACTCCCCTCCTCCCACCGATATCTCGCCGCTGCACCAATCTTACCCTGCTGCCCCGGCCATCCTCTTCTCCCACCCCGTTTATTATATTCCTCCTCCCGTCCATCCCAGCTGTCACAGAGCCCCACAGTCCACTATGGCTGTCTTATTCCTCCTCTCATCCATTCCGTGGTCATATTCCCTCAACCCTCCTCCAACTGGCTGTCATGTCCTTCCTCCCCATTCACCCCAGTTGTCACATATCCCCTACATTCACCTTGGCTGCTCCCCCCCCATTCACGCCAGCAGTTCATATCCTCCCCACATCCACCCTGGATGCTCACACCTCCCTTTGCCTCTGCGCCCACCTCCCCATCTATTCCTGCTGAGTTTACCTCCACCCAGCCTTCTACTGCATAACCTCCCATCCACCCTGACTGTGCCATAGGTCATCCTGCCTCTGGGCATTCTTTAATCTCATTTCTTTCACTCTCCAACCCACTCCCTCCTGTGTTCCCCAACTCTGCCTGGCTCCTACCCTTTTGTTCACCACAATTTCCCCCATGCCAGTTTCCTCTTTGACACATAAATTAAGCTTGTCAGTGGCAATCATAACTTTTTGACCCGTCAAGTATATTTTCTCTGTTGCAACTTATGAATGCAGGGTTTTTTTTTGGGGGGGGGAGGTAGAAGAAAAATTGTGCTGTGTTGTGTGTATGTTGGAATGAAACACTTCATTGGTTAATGAAAGGACAATAAATAGCCATTTGGTTTCAAATATTACAATGCCTGCTCTAATTTCAGGTTGAGAAAAAAATCCTTTGCTTTTGGATTTAGAAGGATGTGCTGCCTATTTGTGTCGTGTAGCTGTTCAGTATATTTGTAACAAGATTTTCTTTGTTTGCATTTTAAAGCCCATCCTGTCACACTTGCACATTAGCACCTAAACTGAGTTGTAAAATATTTCTCATTTGTACAAAAGGAACCTTCAGGCAGTCATCATGGTTGGTTGCAATTAGAGATGTGTTAGATCCCAGTTTAGAAAATTAAAACCAATTGTTTTGTTTGCTGAATTTTTGAAATACTATATTATGTAGAGGTCTGAAGGAGAACAGGAACAATTCAGTAAGGTGCATATAGTATGACTTGGATGTAACCATGCACTTGGATGAGACTCCACAAGGATGAAAGTGGAGTAATAGCGTGGAAACAGGCCTTCGGCCCAACTCTTCCACACCGGCCAACAATGTCCCATCTACCCTGGTCCCATTTGTCTGCACTTGATCCATAACCCTAAAAACCTTTCCTGTCCATGTACCTGTCCAACTGTTTCTTACACGATGAGATAGTCCCAGCCTCGACTACCTCCTCTGGCAGCTTGTTCCATACACCCACCACCCTCTGTGAAAAAGTACCCCTAGGATTCCTATTAAATCTTTTCCCCTTCCCCTTAAATCTTTTCCCCTCCTCGATTCCCCTACTCTAGGTAAAAGACTCTGTACATCTACCCGATTTATTCCTGTCATGATTTTGTATACCTCCTTAAGATCTCCTCTCATCTTCCTACGCTCCATGGAATAGAGACCTGCTGGATATATTTGATACTTGTGAATAGTTATACCAAGCATTTGAGCGGTCAGTGTGTTTGTGATTCAAAAGATGAAAAGCTAGCGTTGCTTCCTGCCTCCTGAGGATTTGGCAGTAAAATTGTTCTTAAATTTATTTGAGGAACTGGAGTTAACAGTAACTTAGAACAGATGGTGGCAGTTGATCTGTAACTCTGTGGCCTTTGGTTCAAGTAGGCTGAAGATCTTACGCAAATTTGCATGTTACCTATTCTGGTTTGTGCAAAATTTGGAAAAGATGTGGCAAGCATTTGGCATCTAATCATTCTGCATTTATTTATATATGGCAGAGTGTCAGAGTTGGCATTCTTGAATCCAAATACCAGGTACCAAGTTCCAGAGGAATGAGTACGTAACCTAGGGTAATGAGGAGGTGCAGTCTTTTGTATGATGCACTCTGGTGCTCTCATTTTAATATAAAAGATCCAAAGCTTCTGTGTAAAGGAAAGAAACAGATGTTCATCCCACTAACCAGATTACACTATTCCAGCACATTCTGTCCTTTTGTGTAAACCAGCATCTTCAATTGCTTGGTTCTATATCATCGATTCAGTTTGTGTTTACATATCTGTTTGTGTGATCTGGCACAAATTGGCCACAAGGATTTGTCAACAAAACAATAGCAAAGCACAAACAAGCACACACTTTGGATCGTATTCAGGATGTGAAGGTGCTGTATAAATTAAGTTTGTATTTGGCTTCTGTTTTGCATTATTAGCAATCTCTTCCAAGCGTTTTCCATTGCCACCTGTGTTCTCTACTAAGATAATTAATGGGCTCTTGAGAGAGTTGAGAAATGTTCATGCAAGTTACTGTTCTGTGCTGAAATTTGGCAGGTTAAACATTGCATTAGTTCTTCAGACCTAACGCAAAACATAATCTACCCATTTCCAAAGATGCTGAATGACCCGTTGAGTTATTCCAGCACTTTCTGTCCTTTTGTGTAAACCAGCATCTTCAATTGCTTGGTTCTATATCATCGGTTCAGTTTGCTTTTTGACTTAACTTATACCAATAACCATTTGGTGAAATAAGCTAATCAGCAAATGTCAATTTGTAGTAGAAAATATCTTAATGCAGCTAATGAACTTGGAGGTTAATACTGTAGTGGAGCAGTTGCATTCCAAATTCTTTGGAACTAAACAGTATCCAGTTTACTGATAAATTCTGAGTACTGTTAACCGTTATAGATGATAAGGTGATACTTTTGTAATGTGATATAAATGCTGTTTTGTTACTGTTTTTATAAGTAAATAATTCCAGTGAAGCTATGTAAAACATTAAAAAGTCATTGGAATTAGTTATTGAATTTGTTCAATTTAATAAATATTTCATATAAAATCATCTGTTTAATGAAATTCATATTTTGAGACACTTTGGGTTATTGGGATTCAAATTAGAAATATTTTACTGAATCTGAGTGTACGAATAATATTTGTATTTTGACACCATAATCAGCATTGTACATTGGTGGGTCATGTGATTTGTTCTCGCCCCACACTGTGGTTAGTTATATACATTTATCAGTTGTTGAGCAAGATCTAAACTCCCTTCCTGGCCCTTGAAAAAGTTCCAAGTTGACAGATTTAGATAAACTATATTTTTAAGGAGATACACTTGCATTTTAAAGTGATTCTAATTCTGCTTATCCCAGTGTTGCTCTGTAGCCACATACGAACAATTAAGAATCCACATATGGCTAAGTGCATTTCTGAATGCTGTTCATTGATTTATTACCAGGAGCTGTTATTGGTCATGTGACCTCAAAGGCTAAATTCACTCGACATAAGCATGTGAACATTAATCTTCCTGTGTGCTGGTTTTCAAAATGGTGATATGAAAAGCAGGGTTTGGTTTTTGACCAGGGTAAAAGAGAAATGCATTTGTGTGTTTAAAATACAATCCAAGCACAGAATTGATTTGTGTCCTGTCCAGCCATCAGCAGCGATCATGGATGCACAGAGCTGATTCCCTGCCCTATGTTTTGTCATCCTGTGAATAGAAGCTGGGACGAGAAGGTGATGTTTCAAGCTAAGCTGAGTGAAAGGGCTTTAACATAAAACTGACCTAAACAAACTATGCACATTAACAATTTGTTTGGGTAGATATGGATAAACCCAAAAGCAAACACCACACACTCAAATTTAGAACAAGATCATTCAGAGGTGAAATCATAAAGCACTTTGTCAGAAAAAAGTTACTTAATAATTATTTGTACTTATGTAGTATTTCATGCTGAAGTGTCCCTCGTCCAATATTTTTTTACCACTGTGTTCTATACATACCCTTGTATGTATTATAGCAAAATCATGTTAGGTTCAGTGCCCTCCATAATGATTGGGACAAAGACCCATCATTTATTTACTTGCCTCGGTACTCCACAATTTAAGATTTATAATATTAAAAAAATCACACATGGTTAAAGATCACATTGTCATATTTTATTAAAGGCCATTTTAACACATTTGGTTTCACCATGTAGAAATTTTTATGCAGCTAGCAATAAAACAAAGCTGTTAATTGTGGGAGGCACAGCAATTGCGTTGGTCATATTGGATAGCAACAAGGTTCAACCACAACAATTACTGACTATTTTGAATGTAGCCCATTATGTAGAGCTAATAAGATGCAAAGTCCAAACAAATTAATTGTAAAAAGAATTCAAAGACCTTGGTATGATTGAACAGGTTTTATTGGGCTGTCACCCATCATTTTCAAAAAAATATAACAGCTGTTTCCTGTTTATACTCTACCTGAATTTTTTTTTTGGAGCCCCAAGTAAAAGTCAGTATAACAATGTCCCATGTACAGTTTTGTTTTGAATTCAGGCTTCAATCAGTTTGATGCCATGTTTTCCACCCAATGGTTTTTGTCTCTTCCCATTTCATTTGGTTTTGTCTTCCGCTCTGCTTTTTGTTATCGTGTTTGTAACTTGTTTCCCATTTCAGCATTGTGTATTTTTTCTCAATGCCTATCCAGTGTCCTAGAATATGGCTTGTTCCCATGTCAGCGTAATGTATATTTCTCTAATGCATATCTATTCTCCTAGAATAGGCATTAGTGTGTTTTTTTGGTTGTTTAAAATGTCAGGTGCAAAGAGCACTTTTCACATGTTTCAGATTTTCTCATGTACAATATTTCCCACTTTAATCTCTAGAAATTGATGAAAATTTAGTAAATGCAACATTATTCTGCATATGTATTGACACTATTGTGTAGCAGGCACAGATGCTCATTTGGAGAGATACAGATGCTGAAATCTTGAGCAAAATGCTGAAGTAACTCAGTGTGTCAGGCAGTATTTGTGGAGGGAATGGACAGACAATGTTTCGCGTTGGGACCCTTTAGATGCTCGGTCATTTTTTTCAATTCCCATTGGGCCACCTTGGTTTTGCATCTTGTATCAAGCCCATTTGTCAGGATGGTAGCAAAATCTTGTGCTAAGATCTTTCGATGTTGCAATGAAGAGATGGATTTGAGAGGTGTTTTGAGGATGGCTCAAGGTGACCTTCCTCTCTGGGTAGCTGTCTGACTTCCGTTTAGGTTTGGAAAACTAATATTTTGTCGTGGGGAAACAAGACCAGAACCAGGCCATCCCATTAGTATCATCAACATTCACTTGATTGAGGATGACCTCAATACAGATTTTGAGGTGACTCGCGAGTGCGATCCTGGGACGACAATCTTCACAGTAGGATGTACAGATATTTCCTTGCAGACTAACTACTTGCTGGCAAGAGGTTGTTTACCTTGTTTCCTTCTCTTTTCCCTTTCCCTCCAATCTTATTTACTTCTAATAGCAGAAGGAGATGCAAGAGACTGCAGATGCTGGAATCTGCATCTAATAGTGAGTTATTTTGGACCTCGGAGCTGAGAGTTGAATCTCTACTTTTTGTCATTGTATGTACAGTACTGGTTCCAGAGGAAGGTGGCTGTATCATGATCAGTTCACTGCAAACATTATATGAATTGTTAAGGATATATTAGATTTTTTTTTCTGCTTTGCTTAAGGAATCCAAGAAACAATATTAGATACAAGAAATCTTTCTGCACTTGTTCATGGGGGAAGTGGCCCTGCATCTCACATACTATTGTACCCCACTACAGGGAATGTGTGGGAAAGGCTAACTTTATTTCTGAGTCCATTTGTACAACTTTTTATTTGTTTTTATGAGAGCAGAGTTGTGCTAAAGGGTGCAGATCGTGCCTTTGGAAATTAATTGTCAGAGTTCAGTGTTGAAAAAGAATATGAGCAGTGGAATCACTTGCAGTGATAATTGATTTTTTGGAAAATATTAATTTACTGATAACAGAATCTGTATATTACAGGAGGAAAGAAAAGGGTCTTTGTACTTTTGTTTAAAATTCCCAATCATTGACTCATGACTGGCATAAATCATGGATTGGGGTAATTTGTTGGGATATAATTGGTAGTCGGGCCTTTCTTATAATATAGCTATATATCAGTATATGTCCCAGAATGGGTTTTCAGTGCTCAACAGGATGTGCACCTCGTATGGCTAGTTATGTTGGAATGCTGATTTATTTTCTCTTTCAGACTCTTGTGCCCAATTTGCCAACTTCCTGCTGGTTTTCTCTGCTGTGTAAAATAAAATTTCAATGGTTATTATTTATCACTGCCGGAACTGCAGCCTCAGTATGAAAACACCGATCCCAAGAGAACAGTGATTTGTGCTTTTCTTGCAAGTTGTTAATGTTTGTGTAAATTGATGGGCCATGTTTGTGCTCTTCTTGTGAAAGTCGTGCTGGACGATGCTGCTTGCTTGCGATGGCACTGCTGGACTGCATAAACATTTAGTGAAACCTGCCTGCCTTCAGGCATAACGTACCATTAACGCAGGCTCCTTTACACTCCTGAAAGCATGGAATTGCACATAAAATCATCCTGTTCTTGTTACCAAGAACACCCAGTGAATTTGGAACGTGGGTAACACCATAGTAATGCACAACTTGTTCCAATGCAAGCAAGATAAATGGACTGACTGTCTAGGCTTTATCTAAGCACTGCTACTGCTAGGAAACTTTGCAGACCCCTACGATTCTGTTGGTTTTACTCTCTCTGCATCAGATGCCTTTAACACTTGTTTTATTCCAGGTGTAGCCCTTTAAACCTCTCTGTGGGGAGGCATCCAGTGAGAATGCCAAATTCTGAAAAGTCTCCATTGTCTAACTTAGTGCTTTGGCTCATATTGATCATAGAGATGTTTACACTTGACACCCAGTGGACACGTCACTTTCTATACAAAAGTTTTTATCCTGTTTTATTTTACACCTTGATGCAGTAACTATAGTGTTGGAGACATAAGAAACTGGGGATGCTAGAATCTTGAGCAAAGAATCAACAAACTGCTAGAGAAACTCAGCAGGTAAGGCAGCATACTTTTGAAGGAAACTGACAAATTATGTTTCGGGTCTGAAGAAGGTTCCCGACCTGAAATATCGTCAGTCCATTTCACTTCACAAATGCCGACTGACCTGCCAAGTTCCCCCGCAGTTTGATTTTAGCAGTTACGTTAGGTTTTGCTATTGAGGAATGCAGTGATATTTTTGACCCTAGTTTGCGAACGATATTCTTGTGCAACCTCTGTGTATACAATGTGCTGTAAGTACACTGAAGACTCTCTGAATATATTGGGGCTTCAAGCTATTCCTATATGCTGCATTTTTTTAATTAGAATTACACTGATCTCGTTTCTCATCAAAAACTAAATGACAGCTTTCCTTGTCCAAGCCTAGGGCTTTAGTTTAGCCTGTATTGATAGTGTACAAAGTAAAAACAAGTGTAGCACATAGATTGCCATTTGGTAAAATATTAACCTATGACCATTTTTCTATAGAACTGCTGAAACATAGAAACATAGAAACAGAAACATAGAAATTAGGTGCAGGAGTAGGCCATTCAGCCCTTCGAGCCTACACCGCCATTCAATATGATCATGGCTGATCATCCAACTCAGTATCCCGTACCTGCCTTCTCTCCATACCCTCTGATCCCCTTAGCCACAAGGGCCACATCCAACTCACTCTTAAATATAGCCAATGAACTGGCCTCAACTACCCTCTGTGGCAGAGAGTTCCAGAGACTCACCACTCTCTGTGTGAAAAAAGTCTTTCTCATCTCGGTCTTAAAGGACTTCCCCCTTATCCTTAAGCTGTGACCCCTCGTCCTGGACTTCCCCAACATCGGGAACAATCTTCCTGCATCTAGCCTGTCCAACCCCTCAAGAATTTTGTAAGTTTCTATAAGATCCCCTCTCAATCTCCTAAATTCCAGAGAGTATAAACCGAGTCTATCCAGTCTTTCTTCATAAGACAGTCCTGACATCCCAGGAATCAGTCTGGTGAACCTTCTCTGCACTCCCTCTATGGCAATAATGTCCTTCCTCAGATTTGGAGACCAAAACTGTACGCAATACTCCAGGTGTGGTCTCACCAAGACCCTGTACAACTGAAGTAGAACCTCCCTGCTCCTGTACTCAAATCCTTTTGCTATGAAAGCTAACATACCATTCGCTTTTTTCACTGCCTGCTGCACCTGCATGCCTACTTTCAATGACTGGTGTACCATGACACCCAGGTCTCGCTGCATCTCCCTTTTTCCTAATCGGCCACCATTTAAATAATAGTCTGCTTTCCTGTTTTTGCCACCAAAGTGGATAACCTCACATTTATCCACAATAAACTGACTGACGTGGAGAGGGAAGGGGATGAGGGGAGAGACGTTTACCAAAATTAAACACGTAATTTTAGTTGGAGATAATTTTGTAATTAGAATATTTCTATTCAAATCAGTGACTGGAGCAATTGATTCTAACCATGTAAGTTACAGCAGCTTAATCAGAATTTATTAAATACATTTTCAACACTTTAAGCACTGGAAGACCTTCACTAATTCTGCTCCTTGATTGAATTGAAAACAAAACCTGCCATGGTAAAATTTGGATTTTAATTTAACTAAGAGGTTTGAAAGAAATACCAAAATCTGAACGAGGAAAGTGCAAACAAATGGGAATGAGGATCACTCTTTCATAGGCTCACAGGGCTTCTGCTTTGCTTCCATTGGTGTGATTATTATCAGTCTGCAGAAGGATCCTGATCCAAAATGTTAACTGCATATTTCCTTCCATATTTGCTGCCTGACTCGCTGAGTTCCTCCAACTTTTGTTTCTCAAATTTTTGTTTACTTCAAATATTTGTTTTACCCTAAATCCTTTCAAAAATGGATAATATTCAAAATATTAACCGCCAAGAAAAAAATCATTGTGTATGACATCACTTGCTTCGTGCAGCAGGTAGAATAGACTACGAATCTGACAGCACAAAGGCAGCCAGTTGACCCTCTCATTTTAGTGCTGAGTCTCCGTAAACCAATTCAGTTGTCATTGAGTTAGTTTTACAACATGGTAACAGGCTGTTCGGCTCAACTCTTCCATACCAACCAAGGTATCTTCCATTTGCCTGTATTTGATGTAATTCCCTCTTAGGCTTTTTTACCAATGAAGCTGATCAAATATCTTTTAAATGTTGTAATTGTATCTGTGTCCATCACACCCTCTGGTAGCTTGTTCCATCCATTTACCATCATCTGTGTGAAAAACTCCTGTTGGATCCCCTTTATATCCTTTGCCTTCTCACCGTAAACCTATATTTTTAGACCCTCCTCCCCCAAGATAAATATTGAGACAACCCATCGTATTTCCCCTCTTGATTTCATATACCCCTTTTAAAGTCACCCTCTTTTGCTCCAGGATAAAAAAATCCCAGCCATCAGGTTTTCTTTCTAACTAAAACCCTCCAATTCAAGTCTTGTTTTGCTGCAAGATTCAAGGAACATTCTGATAAAAGTCTTAAAAAGATTGTGTTTGTATTTAATGCTAAACATTCCCTTGGCAGCTTAATATTTTGGAGGTGGAACCTGTTTCGAATTAAAAATGGCAACTAAAGTTTTCAAATTGTTATTGAAGGTAAAAGAAAAAATGTCATAAGATGCTCATGTCACATTGATTTTGTTTCCAGCTTGCAATGGCCGACTAAATTTGGAGCATACCCAGTATATAGGCCAATGTGATTCATATACGGTTCTCCTTAGCAAATTCCTAAAGACAAGTGTTTATCTGATAGCTTGCTGTTGCCAAAGTCTGGAAGAAAACAGTTGCCACTTTGTGCTGTTTTAACTATGTTTAGTTGTGGTTGTTCAAACTAGAATTGAATATTTGAACAAAATAAAAATTACAACCTTTGTCTTTTAAAGCTGGCTTTAAAATCTGTGAAAAACAGCAACAGCAGCCAGATCACTAATTTTCACATGTTGAAGTAATTGAATCAGAATAGAATAACACTACAACTTGTTTTACTTGAGAGATGTTTTAAGGCAGGATCTTAATTTATTCACTGCTTTTAATTGACTCCCCATTAGGTTTCACAATTCTCAGTGTGAATATGACAAACTCCAGCAGTGGTCTGAACCGTAGTCATTAACAAATATGACAAGAATTATACTGATGCCTTAATTGTG
Organism: Okamejei kenojei; assembly: GCA_035221665.1. NCBI lineage: Eukaryota > Metazoa > Chordata > Chondrichthyes > Rajiformes > Rajidae > Okamejei > Okamejei kenojei. The sequence goes on from CM069152.1 coordinate 25,400,845, forward strand.
TTGCTCTTATTGTGATGTTGACGTGGAGAAAAAGTGTTCAACTGAAACACATGACCTAGATTTTATTAAATTTCCTTTCACTGTGCAGCATATCTGCCTCAACAAATAACATGTCAACGCTGGGGTTTTCAGTTGCAAAGCGACAGACTAATTATGGCATTTATATCCCTAATCTTAGTACAGTACAGTACAGAAATGTATTTTACTTTGAGATGTCTGCAAAGGATATATTTTAAGAGGAAGCTGATAGCTTGGTGCCATGTATTGATAGTATGTTTTTGCCCATTTTTTGATGAAGCAGCATCTTGGGATTTGAGGTTTCCCCTACCTTGCTCAATGTTGTAGGTATCTGTTTTTAAGGAAGGATATACATATTATAAAGGAATGCGGTGAAGTTTCACCAGCCTGGTTCCTGGGGTGGTAAGTTACGCGTGGGGAGTGAGTAGACTGCATGCATGAAAAAACAACAAGATATATTTATTTTCTTGAGTAAAACACTAAGTGCCAGAGTAACTCAGCGGTGGGCAGCATCTCTGGCGAATAGGGATAGGTGATGTTTTGCTTCGGGACCCCTCTTCAGACACTTCTTCTCTGGCTTTTTATGATGATTTTTTTGCTTTTCTTTGAATAGTAAACAAGTGCTTGGGATTATTTTAATGAAAGTTGCCGTTGGGCCGGAGGTAGAGATGTCTGAGGACTCACCAGGTTCAAGAACAGCTACTTTTCTCGGGTCTCATCTCTTAGGTTCTTGATACGACTTGCACATCTGATCCTACCTAAACAATGGAACAACATGGACCGCTGCTTGCACTACCTTGGATTTGTTTTTCAAATTGTGTTTTGCACTGACGTCTTGTTTTTGCACACACTTTATTTTATTGTGTCAGAATTTATGTGCAATTTATGTATAATTTGCTTTTGTGTATTGTCTGATTCTGTATGCGTGTGCATACTTCACTGTAAATGTGCATGTGAAAATAAACTCAACTTGACTAGATTTGGTTTCCTTGACTGTGAGTTTACACAGTGACAATTTATTGAATTTGCCAAATTTGAAGGTGGAATGTTGATTGAGGTGTTGCAGATGGATTCAACCAGATTAGTATTGCTGCTGGCAAAATTCTTCTCTGTCACAAACGTAGTTTAGTAGTATGCATATTGTTTATGAAATTATGCCCATATTTTCTTAAGTGAGCAGGAGTGTACAGTTTTTGTCATATTATATGCTAAAGAGTTTCCAAATCTGGTGAACTTTGGTGATTGCTACACTTCAAGTTTTGTTTAGCAGTCACGAGTTAAGTGTAAACATGATGACAGCTTGAGTTTTCTGCTGATGGAGATCTTTTAACAAGTTGCATAGTGGAATAATCTGCCAGTTCTTCCTGTTTTAAGAAACAATTGTGGAAGTATCATTGCTTCTGCCTGTGATCTAAAACCCGGTGAGTTGTGCAGTCAGAGGCTGACATCTCTAAAGAAGGTTGCAGCATCTTCACATTGGACATTGTGACACTAGACAATAGGTGCAGGAGTAGGCCATTCGGCCCTTCGAATGGCCAGCACCGCCATTCAATGTGATCATGACTGATCATCCACAATCAATACCCCGTTCCTGCCTTCTCCCCATAGCCCCTGACTGCTATCTTTAAGAGCCCAATCTAGCTCTCTCTTGAAAGTACCCAGAGAACCGGTCTCCACCGCCCTCTGAGGCAGAGAATTCCACAGAATCACAATTCTCTGTGTGAAAAAGTGTTTCCTCATCTCCGTTCTAAATGACTTACCCCTTATTCTTAAACTGTGGCCCCTCGTTCTGGACTCCCCCAACATCGGGAACATGTTTCCTGCCTCTAGCGTGTCCAAACCCTTAATAATCTTATATGTTTCAATAAGATCCCCTCTCATCCTTCTAAATGCCAGAGTGTACAAGCCCAGCCGCTCCATTCTCTCAGCATATGACAGTCCCGCCATCCCGGGAATTAATCTTGCGAACCTACGCTGCACTCCCTCAATAGCAAGAATATCCTTCCTCAAATTTGGGGTCCAAAACTGCACACAATACTCCAGGTGTGGTCTCACTAGGGCCCTGTACAACAGCAGAAGGACCTCTTTGCTCCTAAACTCAACTCCTCTTGTTATGAAGGCCAACATGCCATTCGCTTTCTTTACTGCCTGCAAGCTTACTTGACTGATGAACAAGGACCCCCAGGTCCTGTTGTACTTCCCCTTTTCCCAACTTGACAGCATTTAGATAATAATTTGCCTTCCTGTTTTTGCTAACAAAGTGGATGACCTCACATTTATCCACATTGAACTGCATCTGCCATGCATCTGCTTACTCACCCAACCTGTCCATGTCACCCTCATAGCATGCTCCTCACAGTTCACACTGCCACCCAGCTTTGTGTCATCTGCAAATTTGCTAATGTTACTTTGAATCCCTTCATCTAAATAGCTGCGGTCCCAGCACAGAGCCTTGCGGTGCCCCACTAGTCACTGCCAGCCATTCTGAAAGGGAACCGTTAATCCCTACTCTTTGTTTCCTGTCTGCCAACCAAATTTTCTATCCATGTCAGCACTCTACTCCTAATACCATGTGCCCTAATTTTGCCCACTAATCTCCTATGTGGTACCTTATCAAATGCTTTCTGAAAGTCCAGGTACACTACATCCACTGGCTCTCCCTTATCCATTTTTCTAGTTACATCCTCAAAAAATTCCAGAAGATTAGTCGAGCATGATTTCCCCTTCGTAAATCCATGCTGACTTGATCCGATCCTGTTACTGCTATCCACATGTGCTGCTATTTCCTTTTATGATTGACTCCAGCATCTTCCCCACCACCGAGTCAGACTAACTGGACTATAATTCCCTGTTTTCTCTCTCCCGCCTTTCTTAAAAAGTGGGATAACATTAGCTACCCTCCAATCCACGGGTACTGATCCTGAATCTATAGAACATTGGAAAATGATCACCAATGCATCCACGATTTCTAGAGCCACTTCCGTAAGTACCCTGGGATGCAGACCATCAGGCCCTTGGGATTTATCAGTCCCATGAGTCTACCCAACACCATTTCCTGCTTAATGTGGCCTCAGTTCCCCACTCACGTCTGGCAGTGCTCTCCGTCTGAACACCTCTCTCCTGCTGCATGCCGGCCTCGCTCATGTCAGCTGCTTTCAGCAAATCCTTAAATTTCGACTGCCGCCGGAAGCAGGACATGGCCTCACTTGCTGCGCTGGGTGACACTGCATGGCATTCACTGCCCGGTCCGTGTCTTTCAATGTAAATTTGCGTGGGGACATGGTTTGGACGTGTGTGGCGGTTGTCGGTCAAATGAGAACGGAGAGAATAAGAATGCTGCTGTCTTGTCAACAGACACACACACACGCAGTTGGTATTAGTTTTGAAATTCTCATTCACAGAATTTCTCACGACAGAGCGTGGGAAATTCTGTGATCAGCGTGAGAATTGGGCGAAATGCTGGAGTCTCACGCTCAATGCGTGAGAGTTGGCAGCTCTGCTTAAGAGCTATAGCTAACTCTCTCTTGAATACAGTGAATTGGCCACCAATGTCTTCTGTGGCAGAGAATTCCACAGATTCGCAAATCTTTGGCTGAAAAAGTTTTTCCCCATCTCAGTCCTAAATGGCCTACCACTTATTATTAAACTGTGGCCCCTAGTTCTGGACTTCCCCAACATTGGGAACATTTTTTTTGCATCTAGCATGTCCAATCACTTAAGAATTATATATGTTTCAATAAGATCTCCTCTCGTCCTTGTAAATTCCAGTGAATATAAGCCCAGTCAGTCCATTCTTTCATCATATGCCAGTCCCTCCATCCCGGGAATTAACCTGGTGAACCTACGCTGCACTCCCTCATTAGCGAGAATGTTCTTCCTCAAATTAGGAGACCAAACCTACACACAATACTCCAGGTACGATCTCACCAGGGCCCTGTACAACTGCTGTAAGACCTCCTTGCGCCTATTCTCAAATCCTCTCACTATGAAGGCCAACATACCATTAGCTTTCTTTGCTGCCTGCTGCACCTGCATGCTTACTTTCAGTGCATGATGTACAAGGACACCTAGGTCGAGTTGCACCTCCTCTTTTCCTAATCTGACACTAATCCAATAATCGACCTTCTTGTTCTTGCCACCAAAGTGGTTAACTGCATCGGTCATGCATCTGCCCACTCACCATACCTACCTACAGCCTAATAGCATCCTCCTTGCAGCTCACACTGCCACCCAGCTTTGTGTCATCTGCAAACCTGGAGAAGTTACATTTAATTCCATCGTTTAAATTGTTAATATATATTGTAAATAACTAGGGTCCAGGCACTGAGCCTTGTGGCACCCCACTAGTCACTGCCTGCCATTCTGAAAAGGACTTGTTAATTCCTACTCTTTGATTCTTGCCTGCGAACCAATTCTCTATCCATGTCAATAATCTAACCCCAACAGCATGTGCTCTAATTTTTCACACTAATCTCTTGTGTGGGACCTTGTCAAAGGCTTTTTGAAAGTCCAGATACGCCACATCCACTGGCTCTCCCTAATCCATTCTACTTGTTACATCCTCAAAAAAATCCAGAAGATTAGTCAAGCATTATTTCCCCTTCATAAATCCATGCTGACTTCAACCGATCCTGTCACTGCTTTCCAAATGTGCTGCTATTACATCTTTAATAATCGACTTAATCGTCTTCCCCACTACCGATGTCATAATTCCCTGTTTTCTCTCTCCCTCCTTTCTTAAATAGTGGGGTTACATTAGTTACCCTCCAGTCCACAGGAACTGATCCAGAGTCCAGAAAACATTGGAAAATTATCACCAATGCATCTGTAAATTCTATGGCTACCTCCTTGAGTACTCTGGGATGCAGACCATCAGGCCCTGGGGATTTATCTGCCTTCAGTCCCAACAGTTTACCTAACACCATTTCCTGACTAATGTGAATTTCCTTCAGTTCCTCCGTCATGTTAGATCCTCGGTCTTCTAGTATTTCTGGGAGATTGGTTGTGTCTTCCTTATTGATGACAGAACCAAAGTACTTGTTTAACTGGTCTTCCATTTCCATGTTTTCCATTATAACTTCACCTGTACATTCACAGAATGTACAAGACATGGTTAGTAAGTTTGCAGATCACACTTAAATAGGTGATTTCGTAAATAGCGAAGAAAGTTATCGAGAATTACAGTGGGATCTTGGTCAGCTTGGTAAGTGGGCCGAGGAATGACAAATGGTGTTTAATTCAGATAAGTGTAAGGTATTTTATTTTGGGAAGTTAAACAAACTACCGTTCACTGTGCAAGTTAGGACTTGCACAGTGAACGGTAGCTCCCTGGGAAATGTTGTAGAACAGAGGGATTTAGGAATACAAGTATCAAGTTCCCTGAAAGTGGCTTCACAGGTAGACAGGTTGATGAAGAAGGCGTTTGGCACACTGGCCGTAATCATTCAACGCACTATCGGAGTTGGAATGCAATGTTGCAATTGTGCAATGTGTTCTTGAGGCTGCACTTGGGAGTACTGTGCACAGTTTTGGTAACCCTGGTACAGAAAAGACATCATTAAGCTGCAAGGAGTACGAAGAAGATTTGCGCCAATGTTGCTAGGAGGGCCTGAATATATACTGAGAAGTTGGGCTGGGTAGAACTTTATTCCTTGGAATGTAAGAGACTAAGAGGTGACTTGTAAAGATGACATGAGATCATGAGAGGCAAAAATAATTTGAATGCACTGAGTCTCTTTCCCAGGGAAAGGGAATCAAAAACAACAAAGATATAATAGGAACCTGCGGGGCAACTTCTTCACAAAAAGGGTGGTGCATAAATGGAAAGCTGCCAGAGAAAGTAGTTGAAGCAGTTATAATAACAACATTTGGACAGGTATGTGGATAGGTAAGATTTATAGGGATAAGGGCCAAAAGTGGGCAAATAAGATGGACTCCGATAGCTTCTTGATCGGCATAGGTGAATTGGGCAAAAGGGCCTGTTTCAGTGCTGCATTACTTCTAATTAATTTATGAAATGGTTCCAGAAGATTTATTTGATAATATTTAAAATTCCTGTGTGTGAATGAGATTGTCGCGTCAGATAGTTAATATCTCCAGCTATTTGTCCAGTCATGTGCAATACTTTAATCTACTTTGAATCGGTGTATTTTTCACATTAGCTAAATTTGCATGAAATGTACCAATCTTCTCTCTTAGTTAAACATTTTATGAAAGAGTGTAACCTGCATTTGAGGATTTGTGTCCCTCATTAGCTGCAGGCATTCAGTACTCTGAGTTCAGCTAACTGATGTGTGCACATGAGCACAGTACTGGATATATGTCACACGTTCAGCCATCAGGGTAGTTTCATTACGTCAGGAAACATGGTTATAATGTTTGTAAAGATGAAATTCCCAGGTGATTTCCCCCCCGGTTATTAGAAAAGCCCTGTGATCACTGCAGGAATAGGAAAACATTGGATCTTTGCAGTAATGTCCATTCCATACTCTTGTGTGGAGTGTATAATCTGGTATATTCCCACAGTGTAAGTGACTGTTGATAGTGTATCAGCTACTATCAGCCCAATTGAATAAATGTTGTGGCAGTAATGTTGCCTGGAGCAACATTTAGAGATTTTTTCCGTTTGGATTGTCTGGAAAGTAGTTGGTACCAATGGTGAGCCTGAATGGTGAGCCTGAAGCCGTGAATAAAGTCGTGTAATTGATTTTGTAGTTGCAGAAAATGTGCGTAATGGGTTAGTAGTGGGTTGTGAATTGTCATTTTGTTCGGTGATGCCAATATATCATCACACCATTAGCTGAGATGGATTTTGCACAGCCAGTGATGAGGCATTGTACCACTCTATGTGTGGTGCATAGGAATTGAATGTTGTGTGGGAATGATTGAAACATGGGAATAAAAATAGACTATTCAAAATCTGAGCTTGTTCCATCACTGAATTAGATCTTGGTTCCATTTATTTGAGTTTGTTCCATGTTGTTGATACACTTGCCGAGAATTTCTGTGTTTAAATTTTCAGTTGATGCCCAGCGTCCATATATTTTGGGAGCAAAAATGACATGCTATACCTGCATTTTGGTTTCTATGTCTTCTGACCCAATGCTTTTAAGATCACACTTTATGCCTCGTTTGCTAGTTACAAGTTACTAGTTTAACAAATGAAGAAATTGTTTAGTTTTGAATGCACCTTTATATTTCTATTTTTAATACATTTTGGAAGCCTTTGTATGATGTATTCTTCAGTAACAAAACACCATTTAGTCCAGTTCTACAATGAAAAATGGCTTTATGTAATTAAAACATCAATTTATCAGCAGTCCGGCAGACTGATACCAAGTTCCTCAGTGCTAGATTTTAAGCCTGTTTTGATCAAGGCGTTTTATATCCTTTTCTTTTGAAATTGAGCAGCTAATAAATATTTCAAGGTATATTTCACAGAGAGGATATCCCTTTTAATTTGCTGTTTATCTTGCACAAACTATTCTTTGTGAATGGAATAACAGGAACTTTGTCTTTCCTTGGGCTGTTAATCTTTTTGATGCTCTTTTGGATATTTATTCAGGTTTGCTGTGGATGATAGTTGAGCTGCAAATTGCCACTGAGAGAATTTCAAGTGATTATCCAACTCTCTGCGGCGTCGTGTTGCGTTTGGAGAAGAAAGTGATAGCTGTTCTAATGTTGTGCAATGTGGGATTATGCCATGGCCGAATAGAAATTGAGCCATCTCTTCGCTGTTTGCTCTCTAACCACAAAGATTCATAGGTTGAGTCTTAGAGCTACCTGACATTTGAATTTTGATTCATGACAACTTGGCTGTGCAGTGTGGCTTAACAACCAGATGGGAGATGAAGGGAAATATTTCAGAATAGCAGGTTATTGTGATCTGGAAAGCACTACCGGAAATGGTGACAAAATTGGATTCAATCGAAGCCATCAACAGGATATGTACACCTAAAAAGCGAGGAAAATTGTAGGAGATTGGAAGCTATGAAAGTGTAACTAGCTTTAAAAAAATTATCACAGGTACGTAGGCTTCTCACTTCCTGTGCTTGTATGGTATTGTATGATAGGTGAGGGGAGATGTGAAATGTGCAACATTTTCCTGGAGAAAGGGCCTCAAAACTCAGTACAAGTGGCATTTGTGAATGTTTTGTCCTCTGGGCAGTCCATCATCAGATAAGTGAGCAATCAGCAACCTGTACAAATTGGCACCATTAAAATGCATGTGTCCATCAGTGCTTTTTGTTAATGATTAGATTGATATCATATTGTGATGCAACAACAATTACATAATCCATATTTACTGTACCAACCACATTTCTCTCATTAATATCTTCTGATGCATTTTCAATTACATAATGCAGCATAACAGCTCGGTTGGTATTTTGATTGGTCAGATATTAAATTAAGATTTCTTCTTTAAGGCTATTAATTTTGGTGTTTTATGCTCCTGGTTTTAAATGCTGATTTTTCAACTGCAGTATTTATCCAATTTTTTTTTTTTGGGATGCCACTCCCCATCCACCCTGGCACTGTAACTCCGATCCAAAGCACTTGGTGCCTGAGAAAGCTTATCCACCTATTATTTTTGGTCCTTTTGCCAATTATATTCTGTTTTTAATTGTTCTGCCAGTTTTTGTCATCATCCTGATCGTTCCACAATTTAAAAAATCTCCTTCGGTTCCTCAATTTAAAAAATCTGATGCTTCCTCATTTTCCAAGAACAATCGCAGACTCCCATCTACACTCATAAAATCACTCATTCCTAGCATTATTTAGTAAATCCTTTTTGTGCCCTCATTTTTTCTGATGCTCATAACTGGAACGCGGTTGTTGCTGAACCAGTGCTTATAAGCTTGACATCAGTGGATTATTCTCACATATACCAAGATATTGTGATATCTTTGTTTTGCATGCTATCCAGGCAAATCATACTCTACATGAGTACATCAGATAGTGCAAAAAGAAAAAGGAAATAGTGTGCACAATATAGTGTTACAGTTACAGAGAAAATACAGCTTAAAAAGTACAAAAGCTGCAATGTGGTGGATTGGGAAATCCTTAACATGAGTCAAGAGTATTTAATTTTCAAATGCACTAGGAATTAAACAACAAAATTCTTACTTGCTGCAGCTTTGCAGGCACATTAATGTGACAACTCAGCAAATAAATATACAATAATCAATGATACAATAAATTGTCAGTATTACAACGTAAACAGACAATAATAGTTAAAACCAAGGTACGTGGTGCAACCTGTACAAAGTCCATAATGTATGGTCACAGGTAGGGTTGTGTGGTGTGGTTTAAGAGCCTGGCAGTTCATGGGAACAAGCTGTTCTCGAAACTTGAGGTAATGGATCTCGGGCTCCTGTACCTTCTTCCTAGTGGAAGCAGCGAGATGAGAGCGTGGCCAGGGTGGTGGGGTCTTTGATGATATTGGCTACCATTTTTGAAGCAATGCTCTTTGTAGATGCCTTTGATGATGTGTAGATCAGTCCCAAAGAAGGAACGGACAATACCACCACTTTCTGCAGCCTCCTTCGTTCTTGAGTTATCTTTAGAAGTCAGTTAACAGAGGGGAAGAAGCTCCTTTTGAAACTGGTGGTGTGTGATTTCAGGCTTTTGTATCCAGCCCATTGGGAGAGGGGAGAAGAGAGAATGACTGGAATATGAGTGGTCATTGATTATGTTGGCTGCTGTCCTGAGACATATGCAAATGAAGTCAATACTGGGCATAGACTGGTTTGTGTGAATGCACCAGGGAGGCATTCACAACTGCAATTCTCTGCGGATTATGGCAATGCAATTAACAAACCAAGCTGCGATGCACCTCGACAGGATGTACAGTGGCTTGCAAAAGTATTCATACCCCTTGAACTATTCCACATTTTGTCATGTTACAACCACAAATGTAAATGTATTTTATTGGGATTTTATGTGATAGACCAACACAAAGTGGTGCATAATTGTGAAGTGGAAGGAAAATGATACATGGTTTCCAAATTTTATTACAACTAAAAAACTGAAAAGTGTGGCGTGCAAAAGTATTCAGCCCCCCTGAGTCAATACTTTGTAGAACCACCTTTCACTGCAATTACAGCTGCAAGTCTTTTGGGATATGTCTCTACCAGCTTTGCACATCTAGAGACTGACATTTTTGCCCAATCTTCTTTGCAAAATAGCTCAAGCTCAGTCAGATTGGATGGAGAGCGTCTGTGAACAGCAATTTTCAAGTCTTGCCAGAGATTCTCAATTGGATTTAGGTCTGGACTTTGACTGGGCCATTCTAACACATGAATATGCTTTGATCTAAACCATTCCATTGTAGCTCTGGCTGTATGTTTAGGGTCGTTGTCCTGCTGGAAAGTGAACCTCCGCCCCAGTCTCAAGTCTTTTGCAGACTCCAACAGGTTTTCTTCCGAGATTGCCCTGTATTTGGCTCCATCCATCTTCCCATCAACTCTGACCAGCTTCCCTGCCCCTGCTGAAGAAAAGCATCCCCACAGCATAATGCTGCCACCACCATGTTTCACAGTGGGGATGGTGTGTTCAGGGTGATATGCAGTTTTAGTTTTCCGCCACACATCGCGTTTTGCATTTAGGCCAAAAACTTCAATTTTGGTCTCATCAGACCAGAGCACCTTCCTCCACATGTTTGCTGTGTCCCCCACATGGCTTGTGGCAAACTGCAAACGGGACTTTTTTATGGTTTTGTTTCAACAATGGCTTTCTTCTTGCCACTCTTCCATAAAGGCCCGATTTGTGGAGTGCACGACTAATAGTTGTCCTGTGGACAGATTCTCCCACCTGAGCTGTGGATCTCTGCAGCTCCTCCAAAGTTACCATGGGCCTCTTGGCTGCTTCTCTGGTCAATGCTCTCCTTGCTCGGCCTGTCAGTTTAGGTGGACGGCCATGTCTTGGTAGGTTTGTAGTTGTGCCATACTCTTTCCATTTTCGGATGATGGATTGAACAGTGCTCCGTGAGATGTTCAAAGCTTGGGATATTTTTTTATTACCTAACCCTGCTTTAAACTTCTCCACATCTTTATCCCTGACCTGTCTGGTGTGTTCCTCGGGCTTCATGATGCTGTTTGTTCACTAATGTTCTCTAACAGCTGTATTTATACTGAGATTAGATTACACACAAGTGGACTCTATTTACTAATTTGGTGACTTCTGAAGGCAATTGGTTGCACTGGATTTTATTTAGGGGTATCAGAGTAAAGGGGGCTGAATATTTTTGCACGCCACACTTTTCAGTTTTTTATTTGTAAAAAAATTTGAAAACCATGTATCATTTACCTTCCACTTCACAATTATGCGTCACTTTGTGTTGGTCTATCATAAAAATCCCAATAAAATACATTTACGTTTGTGGTTGTAACGTGACAAAATGTGGAAAAGTTCAAGGGATATGAATACTTTTGCAAGCCACTGCATAGTGGTGCATTTGTAGAAATTAGTTATTTCTTGGCATATCCGCAAACCTTGGCCATCAGTTTGCAGCACCCCTTTCGCTGCTGGTTCTCCATAATGTAATAGCATGTTCCAACTGCTAAGCTAACAGTTGGCCTGTAATCTTTGATTGCACACTATTTTTGTTATCTTGTAATAATATGCTTTGAACATATGGCAATGAAGCAGTTTTGAATTACGGTTGTAAAACACTTAACCTTTTCTGTCCTGATTACACATTTTTTTGACCTCCATTGAGCTACTGTGCTTTAGGTGTTTCATGCAGGTAAGTGAAAGTAAAATTTGGTGATGGTTGAGCTATTGGTCTTATCGATGGTACAATAAATAGATTAAAACTCCTGGTGTGTATTTCAACAACAATTACAACATGAGCACATCCAATATATTACGCACCTTTTGGTGAAAATTAGTTTTTTACTGACCTGGTCCTGGCATATTTTAACTCTCATGCCTATATAGTTCAATTTAGTTTACAGATACAGCATAGAAACAGGCCCTTTGGCCCACCGAGTTCACGCTGACCATCTTTCACACGTCCACACTAATTCTATGTTATCCCACTTTCCAATCCATGCCCTACACACTAGGAACAATTTACAGAGACCAATTAACCTACAAATCCTCATGTCTTTGGGATGTGGGAGGAAACTGGAGCACCAGGAAGAAACCCACATGGTCAAGGAGTACATGCAAACAGCTGATGTAATTTTTATTCAAGAAACTCACTTAAAAAAAGATGCCGAGCATAGGCTGAAAGCTAAATGGATAGATAAAACATATCATTCTTCTTTTACACACAAATCCAGAGGCGTAGCAATATTATTTCGTAAAGGCACTTTATTTAAACATACATCAATTATAACTGACAATGACGGTAGATGCATTATTGTTATAGGAAAATGAAATGCACAAGAAATGATTTTTGTCAATGTATATGGACCACAGTTCTTTAAGAAAATATTTAATAACATCCCGGAAATAGCACAACATAACTTAATAATTGGAGGAGATTTAAATTGTACATTAGATTCTTATTTAGATAGATCCACAAGACAAAGGAAAACCAAATCCCATTCCAGTGACTTATTAAATGCATATATGGATACTAGTAATATTACAGATGTTTGGAGAGTAGAAAATCCAACTGGACGAGAATATTCATTTTATTCACCTGTACATAAAACCTATTCAAGAATAGATTATTTTTTGGTTGACGCTAAACTTATCTCACTTACTTATAATTCAAAATACCATAATATTACAATCTCAGATCGCGCACCTTTAACATTTATGATTAAAATAAATGGTAAAACGGAAAAACAGGGACAATGGAGATTTAACCCACAAATTTTAAAAGACAAAGTAACTCAGGAATATATTATAGAACAGATCAAGATTTTCTTTGAAATAAATGATAAACCGGAAATATCTTCTTCCCTATTATGGGAAACTTTTAAAGCATATGCCCGGGGAATTATGATTTCTTCTCAAGCATTTTATAATAAAGAGAATCGGAGGGAACAACAGGAATTGGAAAAGGAGATTAAACAATTAGACACAGGGAATGCTGCTAATCCATCCATAACAAAACATAACAAAATCGTTGCACTGAAATATAAATTAAATAAATATACTCAGATCAAGTTGTAAAACTCTATCAATACACTAAACAATTACAATTTGAATTTGGAGATAAACCTCAAAAATTATTGGCTCGTCAATTACTGAAAATGGAGGGAGAAAAACTAATCCATAGGATTAAATCATACAATGGCGAACCATTAGTACAACCCAAAGATATTAATGAGAGATTTTTGCAATATTATAAAAATTTATATTCAGCTAAAACGACAGAAAACAGTATAGGAATAGAAGCATTTAAAAAAAATGTAATCTGAATGGGTTGGATTTACAAAATAGAGAATCACTGAACGCTGAAATATCAGTAAAAGAAATTGAAGAATCTATCAGATTATTAAAAAATGGTAAAACACCGGGACCAGATGGTATTGGTTCGGAATTTTATAAAACATTTTATGATCTGATTGCACCACGTTTGAAGATACTCTATGAATACATTTATACCCACCAGAAACTACCAGAAACGTTAAATGAATCTATTATAACACTTATACCTAAAATAGACAAAGATCTGGATGACCCAGGATCATATATAGCTATAGCTCTTTTAAATACTGATCAAAAGATACTAACCAAAATATTAGCACAAAGACTAAGCACAGTTATTAATAAATTAATTCACCTGGATCAAACAGGATATATACCAAAACGATATTTCTCATATAATCTGAGACGATTATTCAATATTATATATTTGAAAAGAGGTATTAATAAAGACCTAGTAATTATATCGTTAGATGCGGAGAAAGCCTTTGACCAGGTGGATTGGTCTTACTTGTTTTCGGTTATGGAAACTTTTAAGTTGGGAGAGAAGTTTATTACTTGGGTTAAATTATTATACACTAATCCAACAGCCAGAATACTAACAAATCAAATGCTATCAACTAAATTTAATTTATTCCGAGGATGCAGACAAGGTTGTCCTTTATCCCCGCAATTGTTTGCACTTGCAATAGAACCATTAGCTCAACATGTGAGATTACATCCTGAAATATATGGGTATGGCACCAGAGATACTGAAAATAAAATCTCCTTATATGCGGATGATGTATTACTTTATATTACAAAGCTGGAAATTAGTATTCCAAACTTACTAAAATTAATAACTGAATTTGGATTATTTTCAGGATATAGTATTAATTGAATAAAAGTGAATTTATGTCAATAATGGTAAATAACTTACATATACTACAACAATTTCCTTTTAAGATAGCAAACGAAAAAATAAAATATCTTGGAATTTATGTAACAAAAAGATTCGATTCTTTATTTAAATCCAATTTTCCACTTTTATTGAATACATTAAATAAGAATATTTTATATTGGAAAACATTACCTATTTCAATGCTAGGTAGAATTAATGCAATAACAATGATTTTTCTCCCACAATTACTATATCTCTTCCAATTGATTCCGATATATCTTCCTAAAAATTTATTTAAGAAGGTTGATTCTATAGTCACCAACTTTATCTGGGATTATAAGAGCCATAGAATAAATAAAAAACATTTATGTAAATCAAAAATAAATGGAGGTCTAGCACTGCCAAACGTTTTATTACTGGGCAGTTAATATTAAAAATATGCATTTGTGGTTAGTAGAGACAGATAAACAACTGATAAACAATCTGGTTAAAAATGGAAAAAGAAGATTGTTCGCCTTTTGAAATTAGCTCGATTTTATTGTCTAATATTAAACTAGGTAACAAAATCTATAGTGAAAATCCTATAATAGAAAGTGGGATTCGTATCTGGAAACAAATAAAGAAAACATTAAAATTGAGATGTATACCACTAGCCCTAACCATTGTAAATAACGTTACATTTAAACCTTCAATCATGGAGAAAGGTTTTTTACAATGGAAAAACTATGGAATTAATAAGATGGGTGATCTCTATAGGGAAAACTCCTTCATGTCATTTCAAGAATTACAACAAATTTATGGATTAGATTCAAAAGATTACTTTAAATATTTACAAATTAGAGACTATGTAAAAGCAAACACACAAGAAATCAGAAATAGAAAGACAGAAATTTTAGATGAATGTCTAAATAAACACCCGAACACAGAAAAATTGATATCATATATTTATAACCTTTTATTGGAAAATGATGTTCCAATGACAGAAATATATAGACAATCATGGGAAAACGAATTAGGTCAATTAATCAGACTAGAAGTATGGGATGAAAGTTTACAACATATACACCATGGTTCATTAAATGCTAGACACTCTATTATGCAATTTAAAATATTACATAGATTACATTATTCAAAATCCAAATTACATAGTATTTTTTCAAATGTATCTGCCATATGTGATAAATGTCAGCACTTAGAAGCTAACTTAACGCATTCATTTACAAATTGTATAAAAATTACTAAATTTTGGACAGAAATATTTAAGATAATTTTGAATGTTGTTAATATGAATCTGATCCCTGACTCAAAATTAATAATATTTGGAATATTAGAAACAGATCAACTAATAACAACGAATCAAAGAATTTTTATTGATTACAGTTTAATAATTGGGAAAAAATTAATGTTGGAATTCTGGAAAGGTCCTACATCCCCCACAACCAAAATGTGGATTACAGGAATGTCGGAGACACTTCATCTGGAAAGATTAAGTTTGTCCTACTGGACAAGTTGGATCTTTTCAGAGGGATATGGTCTCCATTTATTGAATATTTAAAGGGTCAAAATGGCTCGGTGCGAGAGGCTGACTGAAGCCTGAATAAAGGAATGGATGAAGAATCATATATAACAAATCATGGATATATCTCCAATGATGGATAACCTGATGGATACACCACTCATTTTTTATTTTTTTTTATTTTCTATTTTTACTTTATTTTTCTCTATTTTTTCCTATCTGCAATTAAAAAAAATGTATAGAAATACAAATAAGACATAATTGTTAATATTAATAATATTACGAATGTATGTGACAAGTATATTCTTTTAATATGTACTTGCGTCTAATAAAAATATTTAACAAAATAAAACACACTCTCATTTTTATTGCATCTTTTGTGGTTTTAGTGCTTCAAAGACTTCCGAGACTGGAGTCCGGTTCTAATGTAGGAATTATTACAAGCACAGCAATACTTTTTAAGTATTGGTTGAAGAATAATTATTAGCCAGGACCCCTGGGAGAACTTCCCTGCTCTTCAAAGTTGCAGGTAATCTTTTCTGTCCATTGCAGAGGTTGGAAAGGCTTTTCTTCTAATGTCTCATATGAAAGATAGAGGAGCCGGTACGGCAGCACTCCCTCGATATTTTTGCTGGAGCATCTTAATGTGGCAAAACACACGAGTTAGGTTTATTATTGTTACTTGGACAGAGGTAGAGTGAAAAGCTTTGTCTTGCATCCTAACCAATCAGATCGGATAATACGATAAAATACTACTAAATATAATCTAGTCAAACTCAAGTACAGTACGTACAGCAATGTTACAGAGTGTAGAATATAGTTCACAGTATTGTAGTGCATCAGTTCCATAGACATAGTCAATTAGTGCAGTGGGGCAGAGGTGAATCGGACAGTACCCTAGCTTATGGCAAGAATGTTCAAAAGCCTGATAATATAGGGGAAGAAGCTGTTCGTGAATCTGGTGCTGTGCGCTTTCAAGCTTCTGTACCTTCTGCTGGACGGGAGCAGGGAGAAGAAAAAATAAGTGTGGTGGGACAAGTCTATAATTATGTTAACTGCTTTACTGAGGCAGCTTGAAGTGTAGGTGGAGTCAATGGTGGGGAGTCTGGTCTCTGTGATGGCTTGGGCTACATCTACTATTCTCTGCAATTTCTTGCGGTCTTGGTCAGAGCTGTTCCCAAACCAATCTGTGTTGCAACCCGACAGTACTGGCTGCTCTATCTTTCATATGAGATATTAGAAGAAAAGCCATTCCAACCTCTGCAATGGACATAAAAGATTACCTGCCAGTTTGAAGAGCAGGGAAGTTCTCCCAGGGGTCCTGGCTACGAATTATTCTTCAACCAACACTTAAAAACAAAATTCAGTCATTATCCCAATGCTGCATGTGCAAGTTTGCTGTGCTTGCAATAATTCCTACATTAAAACTGGACTCCAGTCTCGGAAGTATTTGAAGCACTTTGGTAATCCTAAAACCACTAAAGATGCAATAAAAATGAGAGGTAGACAAAAATGCTGGAGAAACTCAGCGGGTGAGGCAGCATCTATGGAGCGAAGGAATAGGTGACATTTCGGGTGGAGACCCTTCAACCTGAAGAAAATCAGACTTCAAAAATGAGAGTGCATTAAGTTAAGACAGTAGTGAGCATCATGGTTGTAGATGAAGTGGGTTGCTTCAAACCTCTACCCAGGTCATAAAGATGATTTCAATGGTGTATCTATAGAACTTTGTAAGTCTGTGGAGGCATACCTGGAACCATGTGCAAGGTGATTTTAATGGCTCCTGAAGACAGAAACAGGTTACTAGAATTTTACTTTTGGTATATTGTTCTCTGTAAAGTCATGTGCAGTGAACATACTTCATCTTTCTTTTCTTCCTGTGATAAGTTCAATTCTGCCCTACCAAAAATTGTGAAATTTGGGTCTAGTATTAAAGGGAATTGGACTAACGTGTACAGGACTTCTATAACGAGGCTGGCATTTCTTGGTTCAGCCTCATGAATTAATTTAGTTATTTATTCTTCAGGATCTGGGTATCACTGGCAAGCTCCGTCCTAATTGTTCTTGTACTGGGTAGCTTGCTAGGTTTCCCATCTCAGAGGTCACTTGAGAGACAATCATGTTGGTAGATCTGGAGTCACATAAAGACCTAATGAATCAAGGTAGGTCACTTCCTATCCTGAAAGACCTCAGTGAACCAAGTGAACCGATTGAGTTCCTCCAGAATTTTGTTTTTTGCTCAAAATTTCAGAAAGTGTGTTCCTGTTCCAGATCACAGGAATTCACTCAAAAAAAATTCACATCTCCTCTCTGGGTCTTTAGCGAAATCACCTCAAACCTATGTCTTCTAATAACTGACTCGTTCACTGGAAATGAGTCTCCATTTACTGAATCAAAATCATTTATTTCAACTTCAGCAGTTTTTCTGTTGTAATTGAAGTCCTTCAACCCTGGTACCATTCAAGTTAGTCTCTTCTATACCTATATTATACCTTTTGACTTTAATTAAAGGTGTCAATAATAAAAGTTAAGGATCTCTTCTACACCCTATATAATACCTATCCATTCTTTCTGAAGTGTAATGTCCAGACTAGAAATTATTATGAATGTTGCTTTGATCCTTGACATAATAAAAGATTTGTATTACCTCACAATTCCTCTATTAATAAACCAAGCATCTCATTTTTCAGCTTTCTCAATATTCCCTGTCACCTCCAAATATCAATTGTCATAAGCCCATGTGACTGCACCCTTTTAAAATCACACCATCTGGTTCATATTTCCTCCAATTATTCCCCCAAAATATATTACATTTCACAATCAATCTCATCTGCTGTTTGTATTTCATTAATTTATGTCCAACTAAACACCGGTAATGCTCTCATTATTTGTGCTACATGTCTGAGATCATCAGCATCTGCATGTTTTTAAATTGTATCAAATCAATCCAAAGCCATAATGGGAATATGCATTCAGTGGAGTTTACCCTTATTCCCGAGATGGACACCTCTGTACATCTCCTCTCGATTAAACCTCAGGATATATCATTTACCCACATGTTTAGATTGAAAACTGACTTGATGAAGAATATCTTAATATTTAGATCCAGAATTGCATGCTGAATAATGCTTCTGTAAATGCACTGACACTGGAAAGTTTTGCTAGAAGTTGGCCTTAAACAGCTGGAACCAAAGAAAAGGATGGTATTTACATTTCAGGTATATAACTATTTATGGTCGTCTGAAAACTGCTTTGGTATTTTAGATTGTGTACCAAAATCAGCTGGAGTTGATTTGAGTGCTTGTTTAAAGAATGTTTGGTGTGTCATTAGTTCAGCATTTAATGGAAGAGGTCCATCAGTGAGCGCGGACAATATCGTCTGCTGTGCTGGAAACATGTAGTTTGAGCCAAAGAATACAGGAAAAATGTTGCTTGGCTGAAACTGTACCCGTTTCAGCGTGATTCTACTGAAGTATATTTCTTTCTCTTTTTTTCTTTCTCCCTCTCCCCCCCCCCCCCCCCCCCCCCCCCCCGCCCTCTCTCCCCCCTCTTAAAGGAGATGTGCAGGGCTTTTTTTTACGTAGTGGTAGATGCCTGAAATGCACTGTCCTGGGTTGTGGTGGATACAATAGTGATGGTATATGATAGCTGATATGATAGTGGTGTTTCACGGAGCTATACAAAGGAAAATGAATATGCAGGAAATGGAAGACTATGAATCCAACAGCAGTAAGAAGGGATTTGTTTAATTTAGCATCATGTTCGGCACGGACATCTTTGTTGTCACTGACCCATGTGCTTGCTCTTTCTCTCTTTTTCTGTCCCCTCCCCTCCCACACCCCCCAAAAAATGTTTGATCTCTTGAGCCACAATGGAAGTGTTTGCTATAAAGGGATTGTTGTGAGGATAGATCATACTGATTCTGGCAAAGAGAGTCCATCAAATGTTTAAGTAAACAAGTAAAGGCTTCTATTCCCCAGAGTAGACAAAAATGAGGCCTGACCTCATTGGAGAAGTACAGAATACCTAAGAGGGCTCCACAAATGTGGGATGCAAGTCTCCTCTGGCTAAAGAGTCTACAAGCTGGTGTCACAGTCTCAAATAAAAAGCTAGTCCATTTAAGACCAAAAAAAAGGTGGGATTTCTTTGCTCATAGTTTGATGTATTTTGTAGTTCTCTAGTCAAGATGCTTGTGGGGATTGTTAATGATTGAATTCAAACAGAAGTTGACAAATTTCTGGATATTGGAGGAATCTACGTATGTGGAGATGGGGCATGAGAATGATGTTGGGCAGATGTTCAGTCATGATGCAGTTCAATGGTTGAGTAGTCTTGATGGGTGGATCGGACCACTCTTGCTTTATATGCTCTTGTACATGTAATTAGAGAAGCGTATTTGTGTTATTTGTAATGACTATCTTTGGGGTTTATATTGCTGAACATTTTCATGCAGCATTTGATGATCCAAGCTTTAACCTTACTGTTTATTTCAAATGGACGCAATTTGATTAGTTTTGTGGGAGTACATGGAGAGTACTGGTTTATAAGGATACGGGCCAAATGCGAGCAAATGGGACTAGCTTAGACAGGAAATTTTGGTCGGCATGGACAAGTTGGGCCGAAGGGCCTGTATCTGTGTAGCATGACTCTATCATTTTGTGATTCCTGTGTCGTTAACATGTATAAAACTTTGATTAACTACAGATTTTCTTTGATTGAAATCTGTCTGCCAGCTTTGCAATTCCTGCAAAATTTGTCTATAAACTATTCTTGGCATCTTGATTCTTGATTCTGATTTAGTCGTTAGATTCTTGAATCAGCTTTTGCGGACATCTGTAAGGATATGGTGGTGGTGCTTTGAGCTAATATTCCAGCGGGCGAGTTTATGTCCCAGCACGGCAGACTGAGGATGGAAATTTGGGCTGTTTAACATCTGGGAATTAGGAGAGAGTCTCGGGAAAAGCATTCACAAAGTTGTATGATTGTTGAGAAAAATACAGTTGATTCCCTCATCAAGTTAATGCCATCTGGTGTTTAGGCAAATGAGCATCCTCAGTTATGAGATTGGCTCCTAACTGCTCTCTGAAATTCTTCACCACACAACACGGGCGATTTTACTGTGTTACCAGTTTACATTACAGGTGAAGGGGGGGTGGGGGGGGAAGGCACATTGGCGCAATGTAGAGTTGCTGCCTTATAGCACTATGGACCAAGGTTTCATAGTTCATAAGTGATAGGAGCAGAATTAGGCCATTCGGCCTATCAAGACTATCTGTCCATCTTAACCCCATTCTCTTGCCTTCTCCACATAACCCCTGACACCTGTATGAATCAAGAATCTATCTATCTCTGCCTTAAAAATATCAATTGACGTGGCCTCCACAGCCTTCTGTGGCAATGAATTCCATAGATTCACCACCCTGTGACAAAAGAAATTCTTCCTCATCTTCCTAAAGGACTATCCTTTAATTTTGAGGCTATGCCCTCTGGTCCAAGACTCTCTCTCACTTGTGGAAACATCCTCTCCACATCCACTCTCTCCAGGCCTTACACTATTTGCTAAGTTTCAATTAGGACCCCCCCCCCCCCAATTAAATGAGTGGAGATCCAGTGCCATAAAACACTCATCATTTTTAAACCACTCATTCCTTGGATGATTCTCATAAACCTCCTCTGGACGGACCCTCTGCAGTGCCAGCATATCCTTCCTGAGATATGGATCTTGATTACGGGTGCTGTCTTTACGGAGTTTGTGCATTCTCCCTGCGACCGCGTATTGACCATCTTCACCCACTCATCCCAGAGCACTGAGGCAAGCTTGTGCTGCCTCGGTTGAGTCCAGCTCCTAAGGCAGATTTGTGCTCTGCTGATTTGTATAGCTTAGCTGCTCACAAGCTGAACTCCCTTGCCATGTTCCAGATGTGGTGTTCCCAGTGCATTTTAATGATTGAACACAGGACCAGCTTTTGCTAGTGATGCAGAGAAAAAGCGTTTGGCAGCCGGGGATCTGATATTGTGGCAGTTGCACATTGTATTCTGATTTTTTTTCTGAGTAGTTTCAAGAAACATGGGACAGCTGCACTGATGTGCTGAACACTATAATCTGCTTTCTTTGAGTTCTGCTTTGCTCGGTTGAATTGCTGATATTGTCAGAACAGCTAATTCCTTCTACTATTACTAAAAGTATGGGGGCTTTCTTACCCAGTCTGATGTTGAATGGGATGGTTTGCTTGTAAATCTACGACTGGTTCTTAACAAAAAAAATAAGCCGCTGGAGGACAGTCTATATATTGAATCAAGACCCTTCATCGTGATTGCAAGAGTAGAGGGAAAATAGCCAGTATAAAGAGTTGGGGCAAGAGTTAGCAAGCATTGGGGGGATACAGGTGGGAGTGCTGCTAGACCTCAGCAGATCAGGCACCATCTGTGGAAGGAAATGGACAGGCAATCTTTCGGTTCGAGACCCTTCATCTAGACTGAATGTAGGGAACCCACGAGAGGGAAGGAGGAGGGGTGGGGGCAAGAGCCAGCAGTGGTTGGGTGGAAACAGGCAATGACTGGTAGACAGATAATTGAGTAAAGATTTTCCTGCCCGGCCCGCTGAGTTCCTCCAGCATCTCGCCTTTTATTGCAACGATTCTGCACCTTCAGTCTATTTTGCCTCTGTTTTATTACACCAGTTCTTAACATCGTCCTGGATAAAGCTAGTATATATTTGAGATATTGATATGGACTAAAATATAATTTAAATTGTAATTAAGACCGTTTCAATTATTTTTGCTCTTGCCTTTTCAGAATGGGAAACCTTTTGGATGAGTGTAATGTGTCTGGCATTTTCCTGCCAACATATTGCCCTTCTTTGCACAGAAATCTTGTTCTTTGGCTGAGCTAAATTTACTTTTTTTATTGGCTTGCCATTTACCAAGCATTAGCTGTAAAACAAAGTAAAAAAACTACCTCGACCTTTCCTCGACCCACCTCCTAAAGGAGTCCAAGACTAGAGCACACAGTGAGAGCGGGGAAATTTAATGGCGATCTGAAGATTACGTTTTTCACACCGGTTATCTGGAACAAGCTTCCAAAGGGCAAAAGGTGCTGGAGTAACTTAGCAGGTCATGTAGCATCTCAACTCGTCTCAATTTGAAACATCACCAATTTATGTTCTCCAGAGATGATGCCTGACCTTGAGTTACTCGACCACTTTGTGTCCTTTTGTGTATTAAGAGCATTTGCAGTTCCTTGCTACTACAAGCTGCCAGAAGAGATGGTAGAGATGGATATAACTTTTAAAATGCATTTGAACAGGTACGAATAGGAAAAGCATAACAGGATATGGGTCCAATGCAACAAATGAGTAGCATGGTTAGATCGGCTCCATAGTCGATCTGTTATAATTTATAATATATTTTTCCTTTATAATAAAACAAGTGATGTCAAAATTCCCAGCTCCTGTGAAATCACCACGTGGTAAATGAATGTGTGTATGAAACTCTGGCACGATGGGCATGGAATCAAAGTTGCTAGTTTAAAGAATTGCAAGGCACAGTGAAGAAGTCTGAAAAAGGGTTCTGACCCGAAACATCACCCATCCTGTTTCTCCGGATATGCTGCCTGGCCTGCTAAGTTACTCCAGCATTTTGTGCCCATCTATTTTCGGTATAAACCAGCATCTGCAGTACCATCCTATGCATAGCACAGTACTCATCGCCTTTCACCTATATCCCTCCCTCTGGCTGTATATTTCACTCAGATTCCCCTCGCCCTTTTCTCCATTTCATCTCTAGACTTTGTCCATCCATCTGCCAATTAACCAACCCTACTCACCCGCATCTACTTATCATTACCCAAGCTTTGTCCCAACTACACCCCTCTCAGTTTTGTCCTTCCACCACAATCAGTCTGAAGAAGGGGGTACACAAAATACTGGAGAAACTCAGCGGGTGCAGCAGAAGGAGATAGGTAACGTTTCGGGTCGAAACCCTTCTTCAGACACCTCCTGAGATACTGACTGACCGGCTGACTTAATTCCGCACTTTGTGTTTCACATAGCAGAGTACTCTGTCATACTCATAACATTGTTTAAACAAAGGCAAGCTTGTGAAAGCCATGTTACTGCTTTCCTGCACACTTTGTAAAATAATAGTACACTTATGCAAAATCTGAGCAGGCTACGAAGGCCCAGGTATATATCTGCACGTGTCATACCATAGAAGTAATTTTAGCAGGGAGTGTTAGCACATATTAATTATCAGGTTCCAAGCTCATGTATGTGAGAAAGTGTTTTGTATTGTGCATTGTTTTGCATGTTACTTCATGAACGTGAAATAATTAGTCTGCAATGGAAAAATAAATTGTTATAAAAGAGCAGAAATTTAGATTATGCTTTTTAAAAATAACTTCTTAAAGACTAACATACCTCATACTATGTTTTAACATTTCTTTTCCTAGACACGTTTCCTTTGCAAGGTCATTCATCAATTTTATGCGCAGTGCCATTATTTAGGAAGTGTTTTGTTGTAACTTCCCCAAATTCAGACACTTAATGATTTGTTCTTTGTCAAAACACTGTTGTACAAAAGAAAAATTGACAGCCTAAATTTTTATTCAAATCAAATTCTGAAACAAAATGAAAGACAAGTCTTTGGGATAAATCCCATAGTGCATTGATTTCTTTGATTGCTTGGAACTGTGTTTGTTTTACAGCCAGGATCTTGGCTTCTGATTATCAATGCTTCCAGGTTACTGTTGTCGACAGTAAACCTGGGGCATGTTTAATAGGAGGCAGTGCTTTTGAGGGAATGTGCCTGCTTGTGGATCATTCACTGATAATTGATTCCATTTCAGCTTGTTTTCCATCCCACCTATTGGTATAAAATATCTAAACAGAATGGAGATTGTGTATACCCGAGATAATAAATGACATGATATGTGGAAAAATATGCTGTACCTCTGCAATGTGCAACTCCATAAATCTAATGTCTATTGTCTAATGCTGACATAAAACATCCCAATGCAAAGAGTTTATAGCACTATACAATGCATTGCTATGTTTTACACTTGATACATACTGATTATAAAAATATAACAGGCATACAATTGCTGTACAGCAAACAGTTTTCATTGTAACAATGACAGCTCTTGACATTTTTACAGGAACTGAGATAGAAAATGTTGTTTTCTGTACAGTGGTTTAGCTCAAGTGGGGTGGAGCAGAATAACAGTGCTGTTGTCTGCTGGCCTTAAGTCATGAGTGACACTCCTTCCATTCGATCAATTTTCACAGTGCGTTGCATCAGAAGGATGGAAGTAGTACCAATGATGCCTGCCACCCTGCCCATTTCCTTTTCTCCATTCTACCTAATGGGTGAAAATATTGTGCCTGAACTCCTGAACCAATCATCTCTTTTACATCCACTATCCCAAGGTGTTACCACGGTCTCTTAACTCTACCTCCTTTGGATGCTTATTTATTGCTGTTCACTTTTTTTGCATTACTTCAGTGCACTACAACCTGTGCTTGGCTTTTGTCACTGTATTTATTGTTGTGTCATCGTTACCCATACAGTTTACTTTGTACTTCAGGTGAACTGGGAATTTCATTGCACCTGGTGTGTGTATATAACAGTAAACTAACCTGATCAGAATAAACCTATTATATGATGCACCTTGAAGGTGTAATGCTGAATAATGGGTGCATTGTTCTGATTTAAATGTTACCACAGATTTGCATGTATTGCATGTTTGCAATCCTTGGTATTTCACAGATGAATGAGACTATTATTGTTTTTAAAGGTTAAAATGAAAATAAATTAATTAACTGGCAAAATGATTGTTTGTTAAAATGTGATGTAGCAGTTGACTTTGTCTTTGTTGTTTCTTGCTGCCACATTGATAGTACCTTTCTGATGGTCCACACTACAGGAGGGGATCTGTGAGCCCTGCTACCCCCTGTCCCTTGCTATTCCCAAAAACATTGAGACTGAACACTCTGCAGGTGTTTTTGTACCCTACATTATTGGGATTAAGAGAATCTAACTGAATAGGGCACACATTGTCAAGCCCAGAAATGGTGCCTTCCTGTCAGCACTGCAGTGGTCTTTTTCTTGTGGTTTGCTCTGGCTGTTGGGGAGATGGTTCATGTCTGCGCCAATAAGATCAGCGCAGGCACTGATGATGAGAAGACTGCTGCAGTACTGGTGTCCTTTTGGATTCTTGTCACTAAAGGGAAGAGTGCTGAGAACAGTTGTCTCCAGCATATTTCTCATGCTGCACTGTAAACATGTAAAAAAAGAAAAGCTTGCTGGTTGTCATTATATCAGTTTCAGTTCATGTGCCTAAGTTATTTGAGGTGAATAATTGTCATTATTTTTTAATTTATGAATCGATCTATCGATCTATCGATCTAACTAAAACTCTTCTCTTGTTTGTGTGTATGTATATGTGTGTGTCATCTGGGCACAATCTGGTTAATTCCTATTTTCTTGTGGCCCTGCGGCCGCCCGGTGCCCTGCGGCCGCCCGGTGCCTGGTGGGGAGGCTGCTGCTGCGGGCCGAGCCTGGCGACCGGGCCTGGAGCTGGAGCTGTAGCCGAACCTGGAGCTGGAGTGAGGGCCGAGTCCGGGGCTTAGGATGAGGCCGTGGCCCGGGCCGAAAAAGAAGCCACCGCTGGAACTAAGGACAAGCCTGGGTCTGTGGTCCGGGACGAGCCCGGAGATGCGTTGTACCCTGCACCATAGCCCAGGCGGCGGCTGAGCTGACGGCTGGAGTCTACAGCCAGGGCTGGGCTGAGTACGAGAACCAGGCCGATTTCCAGGCCCTAGCGCTGCTCTATGACCTGCATAGGTCCTGGGGCAGATAATGGGAGTGAGGGGAGGAGGATGAGGGAAATGAGGAGGAGGGGGGAGATTGGGTGGGGTGTGGGGCGATAGAGGGAGATAGAAGGGGGAGGAGGTGTGGAGGAGGGAGATGGGGAGCGGTGGAGGAGGAAAATGCCCCCTCCCTATTTACCCTCACTCCCACCCTCTCTAACTCCGTCCCTTGCCCCTCCCTCTCTACCTTCCCTCCCCCCCCCATTCTACCCCCCTCCATCTCCCTCTACCCCTTCCCTCTCTCTCTCAACCCCCCTTCCTCTCTACCCCTCTCCCTCTCTACCCCCCTCCCTCTCTACTCTCTCTCTCAACCTCTCTACCCCTCCCCCTCCCTCTCTACCCCTTTCCTTCTCTACCCCCCTTCCCTCTCTACCCACCCTCCCTCTCTACCCCCCTTCCCTCTCTACCCCCCTTCCATCTCCACGCCCCTTCCCTCTCTACCCACCCCTCCCCTCTCTACCCCCCTCCCTCTCTAACCCCCCACCTCCCTCCATCTCCCTTGCATTGCTGCACTTGGTCTAGTAGTAACTAAATACTTAGTATTTGGAACAGTTAATGGTCTTGTCCCTTTTGAGCTTTCTTGGTCTTTTTAAGTCTTGTTTCAGAACAACATTTACGTCTGCATAACATCTTTAGTGCAATAAAACATTCCAAAATATGTTGTTGCACGAGAGGAACTTGAAAGTAATGAGCAAAATGTTTGCTTAAATTAGATGTTTTTTAGAAATGTCCCAGAGGAAATAGTGTCAGAAGAGGAAGAGGTTTATGGAGGCGTCTCGATCTTAAACATTGGCTGCCGATTGCAGAGCAGTTAAATGTAGGGATGCATGAGAGGCTAGAATCGGAAAAACACTGAGATTTCCGAGGCTTGGGCTGGGATCGTTAATATGGCACAAGGCCAATGATTTCAAAATATGAGAATTTTGAAAATCAAGATGTTCCACCAGTCGGAATTAGTGAAGGACTGGAAGCGCAGGTGTAGCAATGAATGGGGCTCTGAATGAGCTGAAATCCATGGTGTTGGGCTGCAGTCTGCAGTCTGTTAAACATTTGCTTTTACTTTGCAACTCATCACTTAGCTAATGCTGAAAAATGTCCCAGCAGCACAAAACAGTTTACACTTCTTTAGCTGTTGGAAATAATCACAATTTGCTTCATTTTGTCTAACGGCTGTACTTGCATGAGATGTTGGGGGAATGCTGATGGGATGTTGGTGGAATGTTCCCGTTGTTGGGGGAGTCCAGAACCAGGGGCCACAGTTTAAGAATAAGGGAAGCCGTTTAGAACGGAGATGAGGAAAAACATTTTCACACAGAGGGTTGTGAATCTGTGGAATCCTCTGGATGCTTTCAAGATAGAGTTTGATAGAGCTCTTAAAGATAGCAGAGCCAGGGGATATGGGGAGACGGCAGGAACGGGGTACTAATTGTGGATGACCAGCCATGATCACAGTGAATGGCGGTGCTGGCTCAACGGGCCAAATGACCTACTCCTGCACCTACTGTCTATTATTTTTATGGCTTGGCCACCATTTTATAATTGTAATCTCAATGGGATATCTCCATGGCAATTTGGTAATGTCCTTTTACAATATTGGTATTTCGCATATACCCCATGAGCCACCATTTTCATAAGATGGGTTCATTGTTTTATCATTGTTTTAATCATATAAAATCAACCCAGTCTGTCGTATTATAAACTTCATTAGGATTTTCCCATTAACATTCAGACTGTCAGCTTATATTGTCAAGTATCTAGTGTACTACTCTGTGCTTCACTATGATGGCTTTGGACAGAGTCTCGGGCAGAACTGTTGCCAAACCAAGTTGCTTTACATCCTGATGGGATCCTTTCTTCGGTGCATCTGTAGAAGTTGGTAACAGTTGTTAGAGACACGGCGAGCTTCTTCAGTCTTCTGAGGAAGTAGAGGCATTGACATGCTTTCTTGGCCCTAGCTTCTGTGTGGTTGGTCCAGGACAAATTGTTGGTGATATTTATACACAGTAATTTGAAGCTTTCGACCATTTCCACCTCGGCACCATTTGATGCTAACTGGGGCGTGTACACCATCTTGTCTCTGCTAGTCAATAACCAGCTTCTTGGTGTTGCTGACGTTGAGGGAGGGTTTATATCTTGACACCATGTTACGAGGTTCTCTACCTCCTTCCTGTACTCTGTCTCGTCATGTGCGAGATCAGGCCTACAATGAGTGGGAGCAGAATTGACCGTACAGTCATTAGTGTATAGGAAGTATCTGTAGAGCCTGAGGACGCATCTTGTGGGGCACTTGTGTTGTGAATTATTGTGGAAGACATGTTGTGGTTTATGTGTCCAGTCTGAAAAGACTGGACCATTTCAAACCTCAACCACTCACAGCCTGACCCCAGTCTGCAAATACTGGTCCCTTCCACACCCACTCCTCCCCAATCACCACTTCACACCTACTTAAAGCAAGACTCCAGTTTGAGAAGACTGGACTCTTTCCCACCCACCCCTCTCCAATCACCACTTCACACCCAATTACCCAGCCCCTTCGTGCTGCACAACATCACTTCTCCATCATCAACAATAAAAATAGAGGAGGTGGAGAGGCTGTTCAGAAGTCAGAAAAGCTGGAAATCGCCAGAACCAGACAATGTTTCCCCCTCTACTCTCGAGCTCTGTGCCGAACAACTGGCACCGGTCTACACAGACATTTTCAACCAGTCCCTGCAAACCTGTACTTTCCCTGCCTGCTTCAAAGTCTCCACTATTGTCCCTTTACCCAAAAAGGCAAGAATTACTGATCTTAATGACTACAGGCCTGTCGCACCGACCTCTGTAGTCATGAAGACCCTTGAAAGGCTTGTGCTGGCCAAGCTGAAAAATATCACAAACCCTCTGCAGTTTGCATATCGAGCTAATAGATCTGTGGATGACACAGTCAACCTGGGCCTGCACTTCATCCTCCAGCACCTAGACCACCAGGGGACCTATGCGAGGATTTTGTTTGTTGATTTTAGTACTGCATTCAACACCATTGTGCCAGAGCTACTACACTCCAAACTTTCCAAGTTGACTGTGCCTGAACCCCTCTGTCGGTGGATCACCAGCTTCCTGACAGACAGGAAGCAGCATGTGAGGCGGGGAAAGCACATCTCGGTCCCACAAACCCTCACCATAGGAGCACCCCAAGGCTGCGTACTCTCCCCTCTCCTCTACTCCAATGGCTGCACCTCCACAGACTCCTCTGTCAAGCTTCTCAAGTTTGTGGACGACACAACCCTGATTGGACTGATCCAGGATGGGGAGGAACCTGCCTACATACAGGAAGTGACACAGCTGACGTCCTGATGCCATCGCAACAACCTGGAGCTCAGTGCTCTTAAGACAGTGGAATTGATAGTAGACTTTAGGGGAGCTTCCCCTCCCCTCACCCCACTCACCATCAACAACACCACAGTCACATCAGTGGAGTCTTTTAAGTTCCTGGGAACCATCATCTCCAAGGACCCTTAAATGGGGGGCTACCATCGACTCCACAGTCAAAAAGGCACAACAGAGGATGTACTTCCTGCGGCAGCTGAGGAAGCGCAATCTGCCACAGGCAATGATGGTCCAATTCCATACGGCCATCGTAGAGTCCGTATAGGCCCTGACCACGGGTGAACATAGAGGAAGATGACTGAACTTTTATTGCCTTCCCTCACAGCGGGAAACGTTGATTCCGCAGTGTGGGCATGTTCATGTTAAATTCTATCGTGTGTTGTTCTTTTTATTTGTATGGCTGTATGGCAACCCAAATCTTGCTGTACCAATTGGTACAGTGACAATAAATGTAAACTTAAACTTTAACTTAGAGTCTGTCCTCACCTTCTCCACCATGGTCTGGTTTGGCTCAGCCACCGAGCACGACATCCGGAGGCTGCAGCAAATCGTCCGATCAGCTGAGAAGGTTATTGGCTGCAACCTTCCCTCCATTGACGAACTGTACACTGCAAGGGCCAGGAAGCGAGCGGGTAAGATCATCTCTGACCCCTCTCACCCTGGCCACAAACTATTTGAATCACTTCCCTCTGGAAGACGACTCCAGACCATCAAAGCCACCACAGCCAGACATAAAAACTGCTTTTTTCCACGAGTAGTAGCTCTACTCAATAACAAACAATCTGTAGCCTCCTTTTGCTCTGGTATTTAATTTAATTCACATGTTTAATCAATAATGTTTTATTATTAATGTTTAATGTTTTATGTGTCATTCCTAACTGTCACTGTACGTCATGTTGTCACTTGTGGGTGGAGCACCAAGGCAAATTCCTTGTATGTGAATACTTGACCAATAAACTTATTCATTCATTCATGTGCCAGGAAATCTAGGATCCACATGCAGAGGGGGTTGCTGAGTCCAAGGTCCAGGAGTTTGGATTGAGGAACTGAATTTGTAATCCGAATTGTTTTACAAAACCATCTTCCCATTTGTAATAGATTTGTATTCGTCATATGATTCTGATTCACATATCTTCCTATTGTCTCATCTGTGCGCAGTGACATAATGTAAAATGACCATTGCTTATCTCAGCAATTGATGTCTGCCGGCATTCAAAATAAAGACGCAAAGCAAACATGCACAGATGTAACAGTGCCTGCTGTGGTTCATGAATAATTTAGTTAACCTGAGATTTAAAAGCAAAATATACTGTAATGGGATCTGCTTTGAAGAAATTAATCTGCCCGAGCATTAAGAAAGCAGCGTATTCTGCCATTGTGATAGAAATTAAAAATGTGCATTCAATTTTCCCGATTCTGACGTGTTCTTTATTCAATTATCTAGCCTTTCATTTTGAGATGTTCTCTTCCAACATTTACATGCTGTTCTAATCAAAATAACAGTTCCTGGTATTATCCAATTTAACATAACAGGAAGAGACGGTTCTCCCCTTTGAGCCCACTTCATGTTGATCATATTATGTTGATCATAAACCTCAATTCTACCATCCCTTGCTGTCATCATATCCCTCAGAATCCAAAAACCAATCAATGTCGACTATTCATCATGGCATTCTGTGTTTGAAAGTTTCACAATTTACATCCCTCTTAGTGAAGAAATGTCTCCTTTTCTCTGATCCAAATGGGAAACCTCGTACTCTAAAACTAGAACTCTTTGCCTGGGCACCCCAACTTCTTTGCCGCTTCAGTCGACCCAAAATGTCTGTTCATTTCCCTCCACCTATGCTGTCTGATTTGCTCAGTTCCTCCAGCACTTTGTGTGTTACTCAAGATTCTAGCACCTGCAGTCTCTTGTCTTCTTTCAGAATCTACCTGAAAACCCCTTAAAAAAATGCGTTTGGTTCAATGAGTTCACTTTACGTTCTTCTGAACTTCATGAAGTATAGGCCAGGCTGCTCTCCTTCTTGGACAATCTAAAGAGTCAGACTAGTGTCATAAGTGTACAGCATACCAACAGGCCCTTTGGCCTACCATGTCTTCATCAACCATGACACCTATCAATACTAATCCCACTTGCCTGCATTAATTCCTTATCTTCTAACCAACTCATTCAAGCACCTGTCCAGATATCTCTTAAATGCTGTTACTATTCCTGCTTTCTCCCCTGGCATTTCACTCGAGGGACTAACTACACTTTTTATGAATGATTTGGCCCCCAGATCTCCTTTAAATCACCTCTCACATTAAGCAATGTTTTCTAGCTTTAGACACTCCTATCCTCCATATCTCCTAATTGTGCTTACCTCAGTCGTGTCATCTCTCAGCAAAACATAAAGTGCTGGAGGAACTCAGTCAAGCAGCATCTGTGAAAGAATGGACAGATGATGTTCCAGGTCAGGCCCTTTTTCCCTAACCCAAACCCTCCACTACCACCATGTGATTCCTACCATCAAGTTAATTTTGTATCCAATTGGTCAGTTCAACCTGAATCCTATGTACTAATCTTCTGGACCAGCTTACCATGCTAGAACATTTCAAAGGCCATGTAGACAACATCCCCTGGCCTTCCTCATCATCCCTCTTGCGCATCTCTTCTAAAATAGTCATATTCATGCAGCATGATTTCACACACATAAACCTCTAATCATGTCTTGGCTTTGCAAAAGCAAATAAACATTCCCACCACTGATTGACGGCTCACCGGCCTGCAGTTCCCTTGTTTATCCTTGGATTGCTAGCACAAAGACGCAACATTAGCTGTCCTGTGGTACACTGACTATTTAATCGTTGCAAGGAGAACCTCTAGATATGTTCAAGCCAAGTTCCTACACAATTGGAATTGGTCTTTGTTCTTGTCTTCCAATCACTTTATAATGAAAGTTGAAAATATAATTTGCCATCCTAATTGTTTACTGGATTTGCATGTTAACAACATAACCATTTGACAAGATACTTGGGTCCCTCGTCATAACAATATTTCCTAGACTCTCCGGTTTTACAATAATTGTGCTTTACCAATTTTCTACCAGCGTGGTTAATTTTGTGTTTATTCACCGCGCTTGCCATCTGCATCTTCTTGTTCACTTACTTGTCAATATCCCTTTGAAATTTCCTTTCCTAATTATCTGCCTTTTAAAATTTCTCTTTTTAATGTGCAGGCCATCATTTATCACAGGCTTTGCTGCCTGGCTTTTTTACCTTAACCATGATATCTGGCAGAAAGCCTTTGCGGGAGGAAATTGCTTTTGGCTTGGTAAATTAAGGATCTAAGAAAGAAGATTGAAGAATTGAGGTGTAAGCAAATATGCCCCCACAATCAGCGGGTGAAGTAGTTTACTTTTCACTGGGAGCTTTTGGCTATAATTTTGCTTTCCTTGACAGTGTTGAAATTTCTTGATCTACTTGGACAAATTGTTTGACTTGTTCTGTATATTTGAGTACAAAATATGAAACTCCAAGCTAATTGGAATACATTTTATGCTTTTAATAGCATTTAGCATTACTCTGGAGCTGTTCTGTTGGCATAATGTTTGGTTACCTGTATGTATGCAAGTCAGAACAGATAATTGTTATATATCTGCACATTCCATGACTTGCCAGCAAACTAACTCATATAATAATAATAATTATTATTATAAAAACCATGAATATTTAAAGCCTCATATAAAGCTAAAATATGTTTGAAGTCCATTAAGTATAGATTTCATTATTGAGCTAATTGATAAAGAATCATCAGTCATTCTTCTTAATAAGAGTTTTTTTAAAGACAAATAAGATCATGATTTGTTGGATGATTGAATATTTTTTATGGGGTCCTGATGGTACAATTCCCATTGATTATCATATGACTTTGCATTCTCTTGACCACTCTACAAATTAGAAATGTTAATGCTGCAGCAAATTTTATGATAAATAGTGCAGTTTGAAAAAAACAGCTGAAAATTGTGGCCTTGACGGCACACGGCATAATTGACGGGGTACAATTTGGGTCATCCTTTCAAGGTTTTTTGCAAAGTTGTATCGGTTCCAATGGATGTCAACCCTCAGTTGAAATATTAATGTGCATTATGAAGCAAGATGCCAAATCTATGTGCGGGGCTGTTCTTCCCTTGTCTCTAAGTCCCTCACAGTTTATAATTTTGAGATTAATGTGACATATATTTCTGTTCATTAACTTTGCAGCTTTTATTGAGCTTTCCAGATCCCTCTATTAGGTGACCATCCATCAGGGCTCATTTTTATTGAGGGAAGCTCTTTGAAAGTTGACCCTGACCAGTCTCAGTGCTTCCCTAGTTTCCATTTAGAGCCCTTATTTAGTTTTTCAAATGCTAAAATGTCCACATTTCCACATTTTCACATCTGTCTCTTTACATTTTTTACGGAATGAGTCAATGTTTTTCACATCAGTTTTAACACAAGTAAAATTGTTAATACACGTTCTTTCCGGGTCACAATGGGGTTCCTTTTCAGAGAACTGTTCATGATCTGAATGATTTGTGAGTCAGAAATGTTGCTGCCTAAACTCTCCTAAGCATCTCCTAAATGCTTGTTTGCATGTGCAAACTGCACATAATTCAAATGTACCTAACCTGGGGAGGACCAATATGCATTTCTCAACCAAATCTGCTTTGAAATTTAGCATGGAGTATCATTGGGACACCAGAAGATAATTTACAGCTTACTTTGAGCTGTGATACAACGTTTCCAGCTGTCAAAGAAGTCAGAGGTGGAATGCACTTTCAAAATTCTGAAGCTGCCTGGTCCAAAGTTCCTGCATCTCCCCCCACAGCCCCCACCCTGTCAGTTTCATGTCTATGTCAGTTTCACCAGTTGTTCGCTGTCGTTCAAGAAATCCATGGCAAGCAAATGCCAGTGCCATGCACACTGAAGGGAAAGGTGAGAGACATTTTGCCCTTCATTGAAAATAAACCTCCATGGCAGCTTCACTAGTCCTTTCACTAGTGTGTTGCAGTTGATTCTGTTTGCCAAGAGGCTGCGTGGAGTAATCCACACAATTTCACCAAGCATTACTGTACAGATTTGACTAATTGCAGACGGTGACAAATTTTGGCAAATGTAACTTGGCAGCTGGTGTTTTAGATTTAGAGTGGTTTTAGATTTATCTGCTTTGTGCTCCTGCTCGAGTACGAAGAAGAGTCCCAACCTGAAATGTCACCTATCCATGTTCTCCAGAGATGTTGCCTGACCCGCTGAATTTCTCCAGTGTTTTGTCCTTTTTTTTAAAGCAGCATCTGCAGTTCTTTGTTTCTACTGCTTCAATCTCTGCATGTGCAGAGGTCACCAGTTTTGTGTAAAAAATAGGGTTGTTTCTTTATTGTCACAGAAATGCCAAGCAATGACTGTCCCCATAATGAGAGTCTAAAGGGCCTGTCCCACTTGGCCGTCATTCGCGCGCCATTTACGCGACCTGCTAGCGTGTGGGTAGCGCGGGACGGGCGCATGGAGTGGTGTGGAGGAGTGTTGATTTTGTCCTGCACTAAATCTTCACGTGCCACCAGTCTGTCGTGTAACTGACGGCCAAATTGGGACAGGCCCGGCGCAACGTCTCACCTCCAACAGCAGCAGAAGCAGGCAAACGATCGCCAAGCTCGGCCTGGGGCTCATGGCTGTTGCGGATCCGGATCCGCCCCCACTCCTACTCCCAGAGCGGGGCCAAGACGATTGGAGATAATTACAAAATGCTGGAGTAACTCAGCGGGACCGGCAGCATCTCTGGAGAGAAGCAATGGGTGACGTTTCGGGTCGAGACCCTTCTTCAGACTGATGAAAAGTCTCGACCCGAAACCTCATCCATTCCTTCTCTCCAGAGATGCTGCCGGTCCCGCTGAGTTACTCCTGCATTTTGTGTCTATCTTCAAATGACGTCACACGCTCCAGATGGCTGTGCGGACGCATGATGACACGCGCGACCATCCCGCGTCAATCTCTACCGGCCTGTCTCGTAAATGACAGCCAAGTGGGACAGGCTCTTAACTAGCTACTCTTGACTACAAGGCACTAATCACTGGTGTGATGGATACATTACATCTGTCAGAATGAGTGCAGCTCCAACAACTCTTAAGAAACCTGAAATGATCCAGGGCAAAGCTGTCCACTTGATTGGCATGCCATCAAACACCCTAAATACCTGCAGAAACGAGGAACTGCAGGTGCTGACACACAAAAAGACACAAAGTGCTGGAGTAATTCATCTGCCTCAAGAAGGGTCCCGATCCGAAACGTCACCTGTCCAGGTTCTCCAGAGATGCTCCCTGACTTACTGAATTACTCTAGCACTTTGTGTCTGTTTAAGTAAGTAAGTTTATTGGCCAGAAGTGGGCCATTTGGCCCTTCGAGCCTGCACCGCCATTCAATATGATCATGGCTGATCATCCAACTCAGTATCCTGTACCTGCCTTCTCTCCATACCCCCTGATCCCTTTAGCCACAAGGGCCACATTTAACTCCCTCTTAAATATAGACAATGAACTGGCCTCAACTACCTTCTGTGGCAGAGAATTCCAGAGACTCTCCCCTCTCCTCTCTCCCCTCTACTCTATCTTCCCTTCCCCTCTTCCCCCCCACCTATTCCCCTCTCTCCCCTCTGCACCCCTCCCCACTACCCCCTCCCCTTTCCCCCACTCCCCCTCCTCTCTCCCCCTCCTCTCTTCCCCCTTCCCCTCTCTCCCCCCTTCCTCTCTCATCTCCCTCTCCTCCTCTCCCTCCCCCTCCCCC
Organism: Okamejei kenojei; assembly: GCA_035221665.1. Lineage (NCBI taxonomy): Eukaryota > Metazoa > Chordata > Chondrichthyes > Rajiformes > Rajidae > Okamejei > Okamejei kenojei. The sequence goes on from CM069152.1 coordinate 25,437,673, forward strand.
TCTCCCATCCCCCTCCCCCCTTTCACCCCCCCAACCCCCCAACCCCCCCTCTTACCCCTACAGTACAGGGCCCAACAAACTGGAAACCCGGAGCGGGCGGGGGGGGGGGGGGGGGGGGGGAGCAGGATAGGAGTGGTTAGCAGCAGGAGGGAGGGGGTGGGGGAGGGGCGTGACTTCACACTATGCAGGCCGCAAGAAGAAAGTTCTTCAAATGCAAGCCGGGAAGCTCGTGAGCGCCGTTGACCTCCGGTGACCTCGGGATCTACAGAACTTGCTCGTTTTTCTGCGCCTTCTGAAGAACGGGGGGGGGGTGACGTAACTCGTGGAAAACAGTGGGCCTGCGCGTTGACAGCAGCTGCTTTAATCCAGAGCCGGGGGGGGGGGGGGGGGGGATTTTATTTTTAAAAGTCAGGAAATTAACCAAATTTTTCAGATGAGGGGATTTTTGAAATCATGAGGTAAATCTCTTCGTTACCGCGTCAGGTTTTCTAGAAGATGTGAATCACAGAAAGTTCAAGTTTGAAAAGCAAGAGGGACAAGCGTCCAGAGTTTTAATAAGTATATATGATATATGATATGATTGGGTGACACTGAATTTACATTGGGCAGTAGCTTTAAAAAGGAATCTTGTAAGAGCAAGCTGAAAGCAAATCTCTATAAATATGCAAGATCCATCATTGTAATTTAAATATATTCTGGGAATGACGAATGAGAATATATATTTCTGAAAATACCATAATTATACCCTCTACAAATAGGATAGGGAGGATGACCTACAAATAATATTTCTAGGTATCTTTTCTGACCATAAGAATGTAAATAGAAACAGGAAGTCATTTTGCTTTGCATGCTCGCTGTGCCATTCGATAAGGTCATGACTGATCTGTGACCTGTTGAAATCCTGTCCGCCAGGTAGTGATGGAACTGGGAATTGAATTTAATTTAAATAAGTAGCAGTGCTGGCTTTTAGTCACATTTTCCCAATAGAAAATTCACTATGGAGAAACAGGTTACTTGTTACTCTGTTCACCAGTGCAACAAATACATCTCTACTTACTGCAACAACCTCACTTGTGAAGTTCCAAAGAAATGATCTAGTTACAGTGGGTTTGTGCTCTTGTGTTTGCAGTTACGATTTCTAGATTGAATAAGTATAAGGCTGTATCAGGAATTAAAATGTAAATTAGCAATGTTTGTATTATATCGGCGAACCCCACTATGGGGGGGGGGGGGGGGGTGTTAGCCAATATACTGAACACGTGGAAGAGTTACTAAAGTTAGCTATCAGAAAAATTATGTCAGCCAAAGGTTAAGTACAGTTGTCACCATCTGGTATATGGTTTGCAATTTGATAGTAAAGCTAGATGGATCATAACAGTTGCAGGATAAATGGAGCGCGTCATGGAATTTATATTGTTTTTTAATCGAGGGATAAATTATCCGTTGCTAGAATTTGTTTAAAAGCTTATTGCAGAAAACAAATTTGATAATTTTGAAGTTAATTGTCCTTGGTTTTATTTGTTATCCAATTTGTAAATTTATTCGAATCACTTTTGTTTTCTAACTGGATGTATTAGATTAATCTGTGGTGTCATCCTATGTTGAGGCATTCGTAATGCTCATAGCTCAGCTACAAGCACCTGTGGAAGGTATCCATCAAAATCTAGTTGCAAAGTCTAGATTCTCCTCCCCCAGTCTGAAGAAGGGTCTCAACCCAAAATGTCACCCATCCATGTTGTCCAGAGATAACGCTTGACCTACTGAGATTCTCCAGCACTTTGTGTCCTCTTGTGTATTAGCCGGCATCTGCAATTTCTAGTTACACTCCATTTTCCACCAATATGGTAGTGAGACTAAATCAACTGTTGGAGGAAAGCATTGGGTGGCTTGAAAATTAAAAAAATAACATTCACTATTTATTTTAAGGATGTGCCAAAACTTGTAGGATTGCTGATAATAAGCGAGTTCGGTATTGCGATTGCACATGCGCAGCTTATGGGTCACAAGCGAAACACACTCTCGGCAGCTGTGCCGCGGCATGCACACAGACCTGCGCCTCATCCGCAGCCAGGATCGATCCCGGGTCTCCGGCACCACAATCGCTGCCAAACCGCCACTGGACCAACCCCACCCGGGGGCGGCCATAGACGTCGGGAGTCAGATGGGTGCGGTGCCCACAGCCAGCGCAGAGAAGCAGCGCTAAATCCAGCTCAACTCTGCCTGTCTCGTCAGGTTAACCTACCAACCCTGCCTGGGCTTACGGGAACGACGGCCCAGGCTTACAGCCAGCGCGGAGAAGCAGCACTAACTCCACGGCTCCGGGCTGGTGTCCAGGCAGGGCTGTAGGTTAACCCGGCGAGACAGGCAGAGTGGTGATTGATAGTGTTAGGAGGAGGGAGAGTAATAGAGGAATAGGTGGGATTCTAGATTGGATGTACCTGTCCAAATCCATGGCCATGTGCCTTTTATTGGTGTTATTGTACCTGCCTCAATTACTTCCGCTGGCAGCTCGTTCCATACACATAACAGCCCTATATGGAAAATATTGCCCCTCGGGTTCCCATTTCCCCTCTCACCTTAATCCTATGCCCTCCAGTTCTTTAATTTCCCTACCTTGGGGGAAAAAAACTACCCATGCTCCTCATACACCTCTATGCATTATAGAGGTTTCATACACCTCTATAAAATCATTCTCAGCCACCTATGCCACAAGGAATAAAGTCACAGCCTGCCCATTCTCTCCCAAGAACTCTGCTCCTTGAATCCTGACAACATCCTTATAAATCTTTTCTGTAGTTTTTCCAGCTTAATGGCAACTTTCCTAGGCAGGGTGATGGAAACTTAACACAGTACTCCCAAGTGCGGCCTCACTAGCGTTTTGTGAAACTGCAACATATAACTCCAACTTCTAAACTCAGTGCCTTTGCTGATGAAGGTCAGCGTGTGAAAAGCCTTCTTCACCACACTGGCCACCTATGGGGCCACTTACAGGGAACTGTACTCGTATTCTGAGGTTCCTGTGTTTTACAAAACTCCCCTAGGTCCTATAATTTACTGTGAAAGGCCTACCCTGGTTTGATTTCCAACAATGCAACGTCGCACTTAAATCAATTAAACGTCATTAGTCATCCCTGGCACACTTACCCAGCTGATCAAGATCCTGATGTAATTCTTGATAATGTTCTGAGACACAAAATGCTGGAGTAACTGAGCGGGTCAAGCAGAATCTCTGGAGAGAAGGAATGGGTAACGTTTCGGGTCGAGACCCTTCTTCAGACTGATGCCAGGAGAGTGGGCGATACAGATATAAAATGTAGTCGGAGACAGTAAGGCTGGTGGGGGAACTGGGAAGGGGGAGGGATGGAGAGAGAGGGAAAGCAAGGGCTACTTGAAGTTTGAGAAGTCAATGTTCATACCGCTGGGGTGCAAGCCACCTGAGCTAAATATAAGGTGCCATTCCTCCAATTTACTATGGGCCTCACTCTGACAATGGAGGAGGCCTAGGACAGAAAGGTCAAATTGAGAATGGGAGGGAGAGTTAAAGTGCTGAACAACCAGGATATCAGGTAGGTTTAGGTGGACTGAGCGGAGGTGTTTAGCAAAATGATCGCCGAGCCTGCACTTGGTCTCACCAATATACAGGAATTGACACCTGGAACAGCGGATACCAGTAGATGACGTTAGAAGAGGTGCAAGTGAACCTCTGCCTCACCTGAAAAGAGGGGGGAGGTAAAGGGACAGGTGTTGCATCTCCTGCGGTTGTAGGGGAAAGTACCTGGGGAGGGGGTGGTTTGGGTGGGGAAGGGACAAATTGACCATGGCGTTGCGGAGGGAACGGTCTCTGCGGAAAGCAGAAAGGGGTAGAGATAGGAAGATGTAGCCAGTAGTGGGATCCCGTTGGAGGTGGCCAAAATGTTGGAGGATTATATGCAGTATGCGACTGCTCATGTGAGGTAAGGTGAGGACAAGGGAGACTCTGTCCTTTTACGAATGGGGGGAGGGGGAGCAAGAGAGGAGCTGTGGGATATCGAGGAGACCCTAGTGAGAGCCACATCTATAATGGAAGTGGGGAACCCTTGTTCCCTAAAGAATGAGGACAACTCCGATGACTTGCTATGGGAAAACCTCATCCTGGGTGCAGTTGCGGCATAGACGGAGGAATTGGGAGTAGGGGATAGAGTCTTTACAGGACTTAGGGTGGGAAGAAGTGTAGTCTAGATAGTTATGGAAGTCAATGGGTTTGTAATAGATGTCAGTCAATAGTCTGTCACCTGTGATGGAGACGGTGAGATCTAGAAATGGTAGGGAGATGTCGGAGATGGTCCAAGTGAATTTGAGTGCAGGATGGAAATCAGTCATGAAGTTGATGATGTCAGTAAGTTCTGCATGGGTGCAGGAGGTAGCACCGATGCAGTCATCAATGTAGCGGAGGTAGAGTTCGGAGATAGGGCCAGTGTACCCCTGGAACAGCGATTATTCGCCGTGCCCTACAAAGAGGCAGACATGGCTGGGGCTCATGCGAGTGTCCGTAGCTACGCCTTGGATTTGGAGGAAGTAGGGAATGCGAAGGAGAAGTTATTGAGGGCAAGGACCAGCTCTGCTAGGAGGAGGAAGAGCGTTAGTAGACGGGAATTGGCTGGTTCTGCGGTCGAAGAAGAAACGGAGGGCTTTAAGACCTTCCTGGTGGGGAATGGAGGTGTAGAGTGACTGGACATCCATAGTAAAGATGAGGGAGTGGGAACCTGGAAAGGCTGAGGGAGTGGGAGCCTGGTCACTGAAGAGACGAAGGGCGTGTAAGGTGCTTCACTGTCTACAATATCACCTAATTTAGTGTCATCTGCTAACTTAATGAAAATTCCCCTTTGCCCCAGGGCTCTTTGGAAAACCTTGCTGGAAATGTAGATTTGCAGTCATTGACAGTTTTTTCCCATTGCTGCACACCACCACCCGCAACCCTTGCTGTGTGAAGGGACACCGATGCTTGGAGTCCCAAATTTGAATGTTATTTGCTGGAAATTCTATTTGAAGCTCTATCTCAGGGCTTGCGCACACAATTTGGACAGCGCCAAGGTTGCTGCAGTGCCTGTTTCTGCGTAGTGTACAAAAATAGCACTTTGCAGCATTTGCAAATTTTAAGTTGCATAATTGGAAAAATGTTAAATTGACTCAGTGATGTCAAATTAGTGGGGGAGAGTTTTTAAACAGGTTACCTCACAGCTCCAGGGACCTAGGTTCCATTCTGACCCCAGGTGTGGTCTGTGAAGAGTCTGCATGTTCTCCCCGTGACCTCCGTGTGCTCCGGTTTTCTCCCATATTCCAGAGACATTTTATTAGCTTAATTGCTCCTTGATGTAGGAGGTGCCAAAAGAATCAGAAGCTGATGTGGAACCTGAATGAGTATAGTTTGATGGTTACAAGAGTAAAGGGAAGGGGTATATGACTGATGGGATTGCTCTGCTGAGAACTGACATGAATCCACTGGGCTGAGCAGCCGCCTCTGTGCTGTAATATGTAAATACATTTTGAAAGGTTAACAGTGCAGGATTTTAGAACTATATTTCTGTAAATGTTTCCTACCTGACAGTTTTTATATCCAATTGAGAATCATAAAACTGCAGATGCTAGAAATCTGAAATTGTTTTATGTGTAGGCTGGCTCTTTTCTGAGGCAATTTTAGCAGGGTGGGTGAACTTCAGCTGTCGATAACATCTTGGTTCCTGCAAAGATTATTGCTGAAAAATGATAATTTCATGAATGCGCATCTGTGTTTTGGTTTCTGGACAGATAATAGCATCTCCATGATAGCTATCAGCTTTTTAAATAACATTATCTCTGGTATTTTCCAAAGAAATGTTTCCTTTGGCTCGTCCATCATTCAAGTACTTGCTGTCCCAGACAATATCATCCCAAAACATCATAATTCCCAAAAGATAGGCAATGAATGATGCCCTTGCCTTATCCCAGAAAATGAATAAGTAAAACAAAATGTAGGATTTTCGTGATCTGGCTGGCTGACCAAGTAAAATTACTCTGGCATAGTATTTGCCCCAGAATCACGGACAGATACAATGCCCGGGATTGTACAGTGCAATGGTGAGCATTATTCCCCAACTGCTGATATGAAATTAAAACTGACCTTGCTGCAAATCTGTCAGTGGGAGCATTCACATAACTACGATACAATACGATAGAACTTTATTTATCCCAGGAGGGAAATTGATCTGCCAACAGTCATAAAAACACAAAATACATGAAACATGACATGAAAGTGATGAGTGAAAAGGATTGGGGGGGGGGGGGGGAGTGTCTCAGTCTACCCCACGACAGAAGGGTGAGGATTTGTACTGCTTGATAGCCACAGGGAAGAAAATTATCCTGTGGGGTTCTGTCCTGCATCTTGGTGGAACCAGTCTGTTGCTGAAGGTACTCTTCAGGTTGACCAACTCTGATGGAATCCGTTATGTCAAGGCACAGCGAGTCCAGCAGTCAACAAGCATCCCTCCCATTCACGTGAAAGCCTTGACCACTGACTATTTTCATCACTACCCCCCACTCCCCAGTGATGTGTCATTTAAGACCACTTGCCATTATAGGTGAGATCGAGTGTGGTGTAGCGGTAGAGTTGCTGCCTTACAACGCCAGAGACCTGGGTTCGATCCTTGCTACTGGTGCAGTTTGTACAAAGTTTGTATGTCCTCTTTGTGACCACGTGGGTTTCCTCCCATATTCTCCGCTCCGCTTCCCTCCCATATTCCGAAGACATGCATGTTTGTAGGTTAATTGGATTCTGTAAATTGTCCCTTGTGTAGGATAGCCGTAGTGTACTGGGTGATCGCTGGTCCATGGCCGTCCGAAGGGGAAGTGCAATGGGTGGGGTCGCACCCCCCCATTTCCAGAGTAACAAAAAATCCAGAAAAAAATAAAATAAAAATTGGAGAGCAATCAGTGTTTCCACTTTGAAAGAAATTACCGGAAATTTGGGAAATTCTGGTTCGGGCCCGCGGGATGATTTGGGGGAAAAAAATATTTGCGACCATCCGCACCTGCGCAGCTGGGGGAAGCCGATGACGCAGGAGCGACGCAAAATGACACCGTCTCCGTACGTGCGCAGTGGGCCCGGGCGGGATCTGCTTACCACTATTTTCACGCCTCGTGTCTAGTCTGGGTGAGTCAGTGGGGCCGTGGAATATCGCGTTGCGGAAGGGGGAGTCTGTTTTTTATTGGGGGTGTCAAACTGCACGCCTGGTTCATCGCCTCCATCCGCGGCGTCAAGAGCTTCTCCGCGGGTCCGCTGCCGGCGGTCGGTCCGGGGAGACCGTTCTCCTGTCGCCGGGCGGGAGCGGGAACGACTGAATCTGAACCCAGTCCTGGCAGCAACCATGACCCGACACCAGGCGCCGCTCCGGCCAGACCCACCCCTCGCCCCTCCCCCGCCGGTCCCTCGCCCCTCCCCCGCCGGTCCCTCGCCCCTCCCCCGCCGGTCCCTCGCCTGGCCGCCACCGGTCCCTCGCCGTGGGCCCTCCCCTTCCCCCTTGCGCAAGCCCTCCAACGCTGCGTGGGAGGGAGGCGGGGAAGAGAGAGAGAGAGAGGGGAAGGGGAGGAAGGAAGGGAAAGAGAGATGAAAAAGAGGGAGGGGGAAGAGGCAAAGGGGGATTATCTTTAGTGAGATTGTAAAATTACGGTAGGTTTTAGAGTTATTTTTTCTTCCATATGAATAATATCAAACAGTTGGGACTGCATTCTTTTCCTTGATAACAGTACTGAAAATATGAATTCCATAGTTTATGACTTTCTTTTTGCATTAATTTTAATATTATAAAACTGCATGTTTTCAGGGTCATCCTGGTCATCTGCAGTAATGCAGCAGCCCATTTATGATGTTGCTGCTGAGGAAGCTAGGCAGAAGATGGGGTTGGAAGATCTCCTTGGTGCATTGAAAACCAAAGGTTATCACTTCCGATGCCCAGTGCCATATGATGGCATGGCTGTGCGATGGGTGCTTTATTTCCCAGAGTAAAAAAAAAAATTGGGGCGCAATATATTTTAAAATTCTACAACAGGACAGAGTGAGCCTATCCTTTGGGCCACTGGATGACCCTGGCGTTGAGAGGGCAGAGGGTGGGGGCTTGTTCTTCCCCCGGAACTGCTTGTTGCCACTATTGCTGCTGCTGTGCCGGGACGGCTCGCTCTTCGTATCTGGGCAGCTCAAGGGCCTATCCCACTCTGCGATTTTTTTTGGCGACAGCGAGCGTCAGTGACTGACGACCATAAAACCGTCAAGTTGTACGACATACACGCTGACTTATGCTGCCCTGCGGGTGACGCCTGGTTAAGGTCAGGGTTAGGGTTACGGCTAGGGTTAGGGACCACAGATGGGCTGTAAAATATTCTTCTTTCAATGCATGGATTGCACACAATACACACTCACTGAATCCAACCCTGTGAAAAGTTAGAGATGGTGATTGGATCTGGAAGTGGACCAATACATCTGTAAATAAAACTGCACTCGGACATATTTTCCTTTGCACAATTGGTTTTATTGTATTAATTTTAATATATTAATGTTTAAAATCCATGCATTGAAGGAAGAATAATTTACAGCCCATCTGTGGTCCCTAACCCTAACCCAACCCTAACCGGGCATCATCCGCAGGACAGCATACGTCAGCGTGCGACAGGGCGCACGACATGATAAGACACCCAACTGTGCCCTGGTTATTGAACATTCCAAAATTCAGAGGCGACAGGGAGACACCGCGCGTCATCACGCATCACGCCACGTCACGACCGAACCACAACTCGACAACCTCCAAAAATGTCGCCCAAGTGGGACAGGCCTTTAGCGCTGCGAAACTTGAGGGCAAGGCTTTCGAAGGTGGCGTCGGCGGCAAACTTCACCCTGGCCAGGTTCTCGATCACTTCGGGCTTGAGTCCGCAGTGCTCAAAGAAACTGTCCATGCCCGAGCAGGCTCGGGAGAAGCGGCAGCTGAGGTCCGGGTGCGAGCGACGTAATCTGCCTTCACCAAACTGCCGCTTGAGCGGCTCCTTGGGGCGACCTGCTGCTGCTTCTCGGGGAGCTGCTGGCATGGTTACTTGTGCTTCCTGGGGTGCTGCTGGAGAGGTTACTTGTGCACCCTTGGGTGCTGCTGGTGTAGTTACTTGTGCACCCAGAGGTGTTGATGGCGAGGCTGCTGTTTCTCCCCGGAGTGCTGCTGGTGTGGTTACTTGTGCACCCTCTGTACCCTCTGCTAATTCTCCCCCTTCCGACATTGCTGCTCCCATTGCCGGCCCCTGCTGCTTGTCGCCTCGGCCGCTAGGACCAGGCTGCCAGTGCCCTTGAAACTGCGAGCGCTGCTGGTGGCCGCCGCTCCCCGCACAAACTCGCACTTCTGCGGTACATGACCAGCGAGTCGGGCCTGAGCTGCCTCTTGGTGCTGGAGCGATGTCAAGCGGGAGCCACAGCTACCCGCTCTGCTATGGGGCTGCCGGAGGCCAGGTAAGTCTTCATGTTGCTGCTGGTCCCGCTGCAGCGGCTGCTGCCTTCCTCGGAGGCAGAGCTGCCCAAACTATTGGGTTCCACTTTGCACCCCCTCACCTTCTGGCTCTTCACGTACTTGGCCTTGTCGGCAGCCAGTCTCTCCATGGCACTCTGGCGACCCCGCCTGTCCCCCTCCATTTGTAGCCCAGACCTTTGGTCATGAGCCTGAACGGCAGAGAGACACTTGCTCAGGCGGCATGCTTGCATTGCGCGCAATCTCACTTTGGGAGACCAAACGGGGCACTGCAAGAAGAGGTAGAAGTAGGGCCACCTACATCAGTGTACTGCGGAACGACACATGCTTTGACAGCATTAACAAACTGAGGACTGCCATGCTCGATAAACTGGTCTGAGGTGCTATATTCGTGGAACCAGGGATGGCATGTAGGCTAAGGCCAACGAGTGCCTTTGCATTAGTAAATGTAGTGGTAAATGGCAATGTACATTCAGGAGCACCTGAATGATTTTGCAGCATCATGCCAGCATGCTGTATGCTGAGTGGCAGTGAACTAAGAACTCATTCCAGTCAAGCTAGTCAACAAATGTAACACTGAGTGATTTTTTTAAAATTGTACTTACCATGCTACTCACCTTTACGTGACATTTACCAGGAGCACCTGAATGATTATGCAACATCATGCCAGCATGTTTGATTGTTTGGTAAGCTATATGATGAAGTGTGAATTTTATGTTATGTTATAATATATTTTTATATTTACTAGACCGAGTGGGACCCGTTGGGTCCCTTCCCCTCAACGCGCGTTTGCGAGGAGGGGGGGAGGCGACCTAGTTTCTGTGTAATACGCTCTAAGCATTTATGTGAGAAATACCGATTTCCCCGACAAAATACTGATTTTCAGCCATCAAAATACAGAAATGCTTGGTGAAACTTGGCAACTCTGCAATTATTCACAATCACATTATGTTTGAGAATTCAAAATGTGATTTGTCATCTTGTTTATGAGTCATCATGGAACTAGAATTTGTTATAATAGTATGACAGTAAAATAGGTTAGTTTGAAAGCGATCATAGTAATGTAAATGTACCATTTAGTTTGACTTCCATTTTCATGATGGAATTTGAAGTCGAACTAAATGTTGTATTCACATCACTATTCCATGTTGAAATTGAGTTGATGTGATGTTGTTAGGTCAGGAGGGCTATTAAAGATGCACTGCACACACTAACACAGTCCAACAGTAACAGGCAATCAAAACAATACACAAAACATGTTCTAAGGTTTTCTTTACAGCAAAAACTTACAGTATTTTATTTGCAGTTTTTGCATGCTCCTCTGTAACATTTTACAACAGTACAACCTGATTATTAAAATGAGGGCAACTTTAATTTTTGATTTAAAAAAAAAATCTATACAACAATGACCGCGATCATCCCATTCCACCCACTCATTACTCTTGACTCAACCAAAATTATTTCTGAATTATTGATCATAAATTTGGTGCAAAAATGCTCCAAAATAAGGCTCAGAATGCACCAGGGAGCATCTAAAACCCCAGAGCTTATAGGGCCCACCTGGACCCCGGCCGCGAGGGGCTTCGCACTCGTGATGTGCGTTGCGCGCACATTATTTCAAATAATATTTTCGGCACAGACTTGGTGTGCCGAAGTGCCTGCTTCCACACTGTGTTTCTAAAGTAGAGAAAAAGAGAGAGAGAAAGGAGGGGACAGCAATGTCCCTGATTATTGAAATAATGTGATCTCAGCTGTAACTTTTCAGTGAAGGGTTGGGAATGGCTGGATCGTGCTTAATCCTTTAGTAGGCCCACGAGTCAAATAGAGCCGCAGACCTTGCTGTTCCTCAGGAAGCAGAGCAGGCTGTGGGGTGCAGATCCCAAGACCCTGCCTGTGTTCATCCCTTTCTGTTTCCAGAGCTCTTTTTCACAGTTTCTAAATGGATCTAATTAGAGATTGTTTAAACAATTCAAACAGATTTAAATAATTCACATTCTAAACTATTTTAAATAAATGAGTTCAGAACATTTAAGTTTTAACGGCTAATTGGAAAAAAATTGGAATAAGTAAATGTTTTAAAAAAATACCCTTAGCAATTTAGTCTGGGCAGTGACTTTATTCAAAGGAATGAATTTTGTGTGTAGTCAAGGGTCTGGGTATAAAGTGCATTGAATCCCTCAATCCAGATCTGCCACCTCCAGACTGGACTCATCTGACCTCGGGTGCATCTCATTGTCAGGGATGCTCTGGATCTAACATGGTTATTTTTGCATGGGGTTCAAGAGCCAGATGGTTGCTGGAAGAAGCTGTTCTTGAGCCTTGTGGTCAGGGTTTCAGGCTCCTGTCCTTCCCGATGGTAGGAGTGAAATGAAAGTGTTTGGCCTGGGTGGTGTGGGTACTGCAGGTTTTGACAGTGCTCCACTGAACTAGCTGGCTCTTGTTTCCAGTGTACCCGCTGAATTACTCCAGCATTTTGTCTTTCCATTGTAACTAGCATCTGCAGTTCCTTGTTTCTATCTCGTGACCTGATGGGAGAACTGGAATTGTTAGATCAGTAAACACATTTGCATCAAATTCTGCAGTTCTGCTTTGCAGTGTGAAATGAATCGTTAAAATGAGCCCTGGGATAGACCTGTGGTATTTTACACAAATAGAGGAGCTCAGTGAATTCATAAACTGCACCCAGCAGAAAGAATTAGAAAATTCTTCTGATGAAGGTCAAGAGTCCATAAGAACAGTAAGAAAGTGGAGAAGGCAGTACAAAGAGTGCTCTGGCATAATAATAATGAACCACTCAGTGTTCCTCACAGTCATGGCATTTGGCAACAGTAGAATGGGTTTGTTTTAGTTTGCACTGTTTGCATGGAAACTTCTGTAGTCCTGGAGAAATTACAGTTCCATGTACGACATCCTCAACATTGGAAGGAAATGCTTTGCATTTTGTTTGGCATTGGGGGTGTGGTTGTGAGGAAACCCATCATTTATTTATTTGCCTCTGTACTCCACAATTTGAGATTTGTAATAGAAAAAAAATCACATGTGATTAAAGTGCACATTGTCAGACTTTATTAAGGGGTATTTCTATACATTTTGGTTTCACCATGTAGAAATTACAGCTGTGTTTATACATAGCCCCCCATTTTAGGGCACCATAATGTTTGGGACACATGGCTTCACATGCGTTTGTAATTGCTCAGGTATGTTTAATTGCCTCCTTAATGGTATAAGAGAGCTCTCAGCATCTAGTCTTTCCTCCTGTCTTTCCATCACCGTATTAAACTTTTATTGCTGTTTATCAACATGAAGGCCAAGATTGTGCCAATGAGTCAAATAAGCCATTATGAGACTGAGAAACAAGAATAAAACTGGTAGAGACATCAGCCAAACCTTAGGCTTACCAAAATCAGCTGTTTGGAACATCATTAAGAAGAAAGAGAGCACTGATGAGCTTATTAATTGCAAAGGGATTGGCAGGCCACGGAAGACCTCTACAGCTGATGACAGAAGAATACTCATTAATAAATAAATAAAACAAATGTCTATCCGACAGATCAGAAACTCTCTTCAGGAGTCAGGTGTGGATTTGTCAATGACCACTGTCCGCAGAAGACTTCATGAACTGAAATACAGAGGCTACACTGCAAGATGCAAACCTCTGGTTAGCTACAAAAATAGTTTTAAAGAAGGAAGAAGGGTCTCGACCCGAAACGTCGCCTATCTCCTTCGCTCCTTAGATGCTGCTGCACCCGCTGAGTTTCTCCAGCTTTTTGTGTACCCCAGCTACAAAAATAGGATGGCCAGGTTACAGTTTGCCATGAAGTACTTAAAAGAGCAACCACAGTTCTGGAAAAAGGTCTTTATATCAGAGTGATGGCAAGAGCAAAGTATGGAGGAGAGAAGGAACTGCCCAAGATCCAAAATATACCACCTCATCTATGAAACATGGTGGTGGGGATGTTATGGCCTGGGCATGTATGGCTGCTGAAGGTACTAACTCACTTATCTTCATTGATGACACAACTGCTGATGGTAGTAGCATAATGAATTCTGAAGTGTATTGACACATCCTATCTGTTCATGTTCAAACAAATGCCTCAAAACTCATTGGCCGGTGGTTCATTCTACAGCAAGACTCCAAACATTCTGCTAAAGCAACAAAGGAGTTTTTCAAAGCTAAAAAATTGTCAATACTTGAATAGCCAAGTCAATCACCCGATCAGAACCCAATTGACCATGCCTTTTATATGCTGAAGATAAAACGGAACGGGACAAGCCACCAAAAGAAGCATAAGCTGAAGATGGCTGCAATACAGGCCTGGCAGAGCATCACCAGAGAAGACACCCAGCAACTGGTGATGTCCATGAATCGCAGACTTCAAGCAGTCGTTGCATGCAATGGATATGCAACAAAATACTAAACATGACTACTTTCATTTACATGACATTGCTGTGTCCCACACATCATGGTGCCCTGAAATTGGGGGACTATGTATAAACACTGCTGTAATTTCTACATGGTGAAAGCAAAATGTATAATGGCCTTTATTAAAATCTGATAATGTGCACTTTAATCACATGTGATTTTTACAGATGCAATGTGATTTTTTTTCTATTACAAATCTCAAATGTGGAGTACAGAGGCAAATAAATAAATTATGGGTCTTTGTCCCAAACATTATGGAGGGCACTGTAGTTGTGGAGGAAAATCCCATATTTTAAATTCCACAAATGTATTGCACTTGTAGTTCATTCTTTTTAAGAGATTAATTGCAAGATTATCCAAACTTGCACCCTTGTTACCTGCTGAGTTAACAGAGAACTATTTCTATTCATATGTTGCAGGAATGTTGGGGACTGATAACATTTCTGGGAAAACTAGTCAGTGTCATTTATCTCTCGTCACAGTCTAAAATGGCTCCTTCAAGAATAAATCCAGGAATTTGACAGTTAATTTGGAATTTTGTGTGTACATTTTACAGATGGGAAGCATTTTATTTTGGATGCTGAAGCAACCAAAAGAAATTGCATTTGGCTTTGCAATGCGGAATTTTGTAGCTATGGCTACTGTAGCTTGCATTTATGGAATTGTATCTGCAGCAAACGGATGTTCCTTAATGTTGAGCAGTGCAATCTAAATTTCTACTTTCAATCTTGTGAAGGACTTTGAAATTCTTAATTCTGGCAATGTCAACATTCAGCATTTGTGCTTGATTTGAAATAGAAAAATCTTTGTCATTTTGGTGTTCAATTGCTCATGGCAATACCAGACAGAACAGGAATTATCCTTCGAATAGGGATTATTTTGGAAGCCCCAACGAGAACCATGGACTCATTTATTGGTATCAGGGGAGAGGGAGGCAGCAAATGGAGACATCAGAGACTGCAGCTGTTAGAATCTGGAGTACAAACAATCTGTCAGTCTAGCAGCATTTGTTGGGAGAAAGTAATTGTTGATTTTTAGGGTTGAAACCCTGCATCAGGATAAAGTGGAGAGGGGAGATGGCCGGTACAAAGAGAAGATGGTGCGACAGGAGCCAGAGGAGAACTAAAGAGGGGTGAAGAATGATGGGCAGATGAAGCCAGTTTGGGGATGGTTGGTGGGGAGTGGTATTGGATTATCATTGGTATTTATTATCACACGCACCTAGATACAGTGAAAAGAATGTGTGCCATCTAGTCAAATTATTCCATACAGACTTCTCAGACAGGATGCCTGTGACTTGAGGTGTGCCTCAGGGTTTGGTGCTGGGCCTGTAACTGTTTGTCATCTACAACAATGATTTGGATGAGAACATGCAGGGCAAGATTAGCAAGTTTGCTGATGATACACAAGTTAGTGGTTTTGCAGATTAGTGAAGATGGTTGTGAACGATTGCAGCAGGATCTGGATTGATTCGGCAGGTGGGCGGAGGAATGGTTGATGGAATTTAATACAGAGAAGTGTGAGGTGTTGTGTTTTGGGACGTCGAACAAGGGCAGGATCTACGCGATAAATGGTAGGCCTCTGGGTAGTGTTGTAGAGCAGAGGGATCTAGGAGTACAGGTGCATGGTTCCTTGAAGGTCGAGTCGCAGGTGGATAAGGTGGTCAAAAATGCTTTGGGCACTTTGGGATCATCAGTCAGAATATTGAGTATAGAAGTTGAGAGGTCATGTTGCAGTTGTATAAGACATTAGTGAGACCGCATTTAGAATATTGTGTTCTGTTTTGGGCACCATGTTATAGGAAATATATTGTCAAGCTTAAACGGGTCAGAAACGATTTACGAGGGTGTTGCCAGGACTAGAGGGTGTGAACTATAGGGAGAGGTTCAGTAGGCTGGGTGGTGGGCACCAGGGCGTTTGGTCGTGGCTGCTGGGTGGGGCGGGGGGGTGCGGCTGGCAGTCCCCGGCCTGGTGGTGAGTGGGTTCCTCGGGAGTTGGAGCAGGGTTGGGCTGGAGTTGGCGTTTCTTCTCCACACTGGCTGTGGGCCACAACTGCTCCAGCCCGGTGTCCCGTCGGTCAGGGGCTGTTGGTTGGCCAGGCGAGGTTGAGCTGGGGTTGGCGCTCCTTCTTCGTGCTGGCTGTGGGCCTGGGGTGGTGGTATCCTGACGATCCGGGATCTCTCCCTTGTCTCCCACTCCCAATCGGCCCCCTCTCTCTCGCTGTTACACCCCACTCTCCTGCTATCTGGCACCCCGGTTCCTCAGATTAAATATATTTTTGCATATAAATTATGGATAAAGATAAGAATTTATACACAGTTTACACAGCCAGCGCTTCGTTCGCCTTTTGTTTATTGTGAATGACCTTTGACAAATCCCATGATTCCTTGTGTTTTTCGGAATACCGAACTTGCTTATTGACGGTATACTTAATCTAGTAACTGCATTAAAGCCCTAAAGTTGAAGCATCTTTTCATCAGTTCCACTATCCCCCCCTTATGAGATGCTGCTTGAACTGACTGTGCTATTCACAGTCCAAGATTTAGAAACATCAATTCAATTCAATTCAATCTTTAATTGTCATTGTGCAGTGTACAATACAGTGTACAATCAGCTCTGTTCTCTGCACGCCACTCCTTTTGTTTTAAGTGGGGTTCTAAGGAACTGATTCCAAACTGAGTCCCTATTTCTCTTGGAAAGATTACACAAAAACAGAATTTTTTGTTGAGCACACTGGCTGAACTTGGGCGATATTATTGCAAAATTATTTGGTAAATTAAGATATTTACAATATAGGGACAGGCACGTCCTTTAAACTTCTAACTGTCTCATCGTGGAGCTTTGATTCAAAATAACCAGAGGGCCCAACAATGCTGGAAGAGCAGAGATGTCGTCTTGGGTTCTACTGAACATGTTGCAAGAGACAGCGCTGTATTACGTATCTTGCAAAAACATGTTGGAATATGGGCCTCTTTTCCATGTCTTCGAAGGCTGTTTTGTAATATCTTTTTCATAATTTGAGCAACACTTTCATAGTCAAAGAACTAGACAGCACAGAAGCGGGTCCTTTGGCCCATCTCGTCCTTGCCGACCAAGTTGGCATACTGGGCTAGTCCCATTTGCCTGCATTTGGCCCAGAGCACTGTAAACCCTTCCTATCTATATGTCTGTCCAGATGCCTTTTAACAGTTGTCATTGGAGCCACTTCTAAAGCTTTCTCTGGCAACTCGCTCCAAATATGGACAACCCTCTCATTGTAAAAAGTTGTTCCTGAGGTCACTCATAAATCTCCCCCCCACTCACTTTAATCCTGCACCCGTTAGTTTTTTTACCCAGCACCCTGAGGGGAACAAAGACTATGAATGTTCACTTTATCCATGCTCCTTGTATTGTTGTACACCTCAAAGAGGTCACTCCTTAGCCACCTACATTCCCAAGCAAAATGTCCCAGTCTATCTAACCTTTCCCGGTAACAAGCCCAGCATATATCCTCGTAACCTATTTTGTATCCTCTCCAACTTAATGACACTTTTCTAGAGCTGGGTGACCAGAAGTGCACAGAGTACTTCAAGCGTGGTCTCACCAGTAACCCTTGTTTCTGTAAATAAGGGTACCAACTTGTGACATGGGTGGCCAAATTTGAAAGTTATGAAATCAGAATGAAATATCACAGCATTAAAAAAAGGGCCCACTCAAGATTCTTTTGAGCTAATTTGTGATCAAAGTCGACCAAAATTTGACCAAAATGTAATGCTTTCAAAAAATTTTTGGGGGGGGGGGGGCGGAGGAAAGTATTTATAAATTATTATTTTTTTTAATATATACATAAATGAGAAAGAATATAGTAACCTTTCATCGTATTTGATATTAATTTACTCAACCGTTGCCCGGAAAGGAGAGCATCTGTGTAGACAGGAGCATACTTTCCACGAGACTCGGCGTTATCTGAGCCGATCATTTTCTTCGATTCCCTGTAATGCACACACATTACAACGACTTGGCAACAAGCAATGAAAGTTTCACGGAATTTAAACATATTAAGCAATAATAAAAACTATAGTAAACAAGCAACAACATTAACGAAAAAAGAACAAAAAAGTGCAACAAAGTTTTGACTTACCAATGAGAACAAGCAAAGAACAGTGCTCACGGCGTTATCAGAGCACAGCTCTACCATAACGTGAGCACTTGGACACTGTCTCACAGACTGATTTCTAAGCTCCCTTACAAAATGTCGGCACGTAACCCACCACGAGGCCCATAGTCCACGTCAGGGTCCTTACAATCGTGTTGTTTGAATTTTTTGTAAATTCGCGACGAGTGCAAAAAAAAATCTTAATAGCATTGACGACGTCAGACAACAGGAGGGGCTACAGAATGAGACATCGATAAATTAGGTGAGCAAACTAGATTTTTATTTCAAGTTCTATTCATTATTCATTATTAAGTATTTCAACGGAAAGCTTAAACAAAAATAAACTATAAATACAAAAAACGGTTACTCTGCTTTTGACTCACACATTTAACACGTGACCAAAGGGGCACTGCTACTCACGTCATGCTGCAAAAGCATCAGAAAATCATCTCATCGGGTGATAAATGATAAAAAATCATGAGCATAATCAGAATTTGGCTTATATAGTTATTTAATTGTAAAATTAATGTAATCTTTCTCATATAAAGCCTAAGCATTTGATAAAATCCTGCTTGAAAAATGTCACTAAAATAGGCAAGAAAACACAGGGACACATCTGATATTTTTCTTTGTAAAAACATATTTAATTATTTTTGCTTCATCTCATTATTTTGTCTATACACCATGATCTATACTACCTAAAATACAGGATATGAAACAATGGGAATATTACATTAAAAAAAACAGGAAAATAACCTGGAAGTTTGGAGACCTTCAGTTTCACTACTGAGTGCAATATTTACCGAAACATCATGATGTGCCAACGTATAAACTCAGTACTCTTCTCAATGAAAGCAAACCTGCAAAATGTCACCTTTACCACAGTGTCCACCTGAATCGCCACTTTAAAGGAATGAAAAACGTGTACTCCCAGATCTTTGTTCTCAACACTCCAGGGCTCTACCATTTACTATGTAGGCGCTGCCCTTGTTTGATATCCCAAAGTGCAACACCTCACACTAGTCAGAGTTACATTTTATTTGCCATCCCTTGGTCCACCTTCCGAACTGATCCAGATCCTGTTGACCACCCAATCTTGTCAAAGGACTTACTAAAGTTCATATGGACAGCATCCATTGCCCTGCCCCGATCAGTCCTCTTGGTGAGCTCTTCAACAAACCCTTCTCATGTTTGTGAGACACAATTTCCCAAATGTTGGAAGAACCTGTCCTCAAGAAACCCCTCCACTGATATCAGGTTTGCTGGCCAGTATATTCCTGCTTTCCTCCTTAAATAATGAAACAACATATGTCATCCTCCTGGAATCTCACCTGTGGCTTATGTGAATATCTCTGCAACGGCCCCCACAATTTCCTCTAGCTTCGTACAAGATCAGAGGATACACTTGGTCAGGCCCTGGGGATTATTCCATCTTAAAGTGCTTTAAAACTCCCCAAAACTCTTTGGTAATTTATGTATGATGTAAGACATCACAATATATGCCTCAATTCCTTACATCATGATGATCTCATTAAAGGCAAATGCGAAGTATTCACTAAACAGTGGGGGATGGAGTCCACAATGTGGAACCGTATGTGTGCAGTTAATGGGAAAGAGAGTGTTGGAAAGGTCACGTTTAAACTAACAGGGCAGGGGGATGGGAACCAATGCAAGGAGACAGAGGGACTTAAAAGGAGAACAGAAGCAAAAGGTAGAAGGGAGATAAGAAAAGCAAATCTGAAAGCTTTGTGCCTTAATGCGAGGAGCATTTGTAATAAGGTGGATTAATTGAATTTGCAGTTAGTATTTATGGAATATGATATAGTTGGAATTACAGAGACATTGCTCCAGGGTGACCAAGGCTGGGAGCTGGACATGCAGGGGTATTCAATATTCAGGAAGGATAGACAGAAAGGAAGAGGAGGCATTGCTGGTTAAGGAGGAGATTAATGCAATAGCAAGGAGAGACATTAGCTTGGATGCTGTAGATTCGGTATGGATGGAACTGCGAAATAACAAAGGGCAGAAAAAGCTCGTTGGAGTTGTATACAGACCACCGAACAGTAGGAGGGAGATTGGGGACAGCATCAAGCAGGAAATTAGGGATGCGTGTAGCAAAGGTACAGAAGTTATCATGGGTGACTTTAATCTACATATAGATAGGGCCACCCAAATTGGTAGCAGTGCTGAGGGGGAGGATTTCCTGGAATGTATACGGGATGGTTTTTTAAACTAATATGTAGAAGAACCGACTAGAGGACAGGCCATCCTAGACTGGGTATTGTGTAATGAGGAAGGATTAGTTAGAGATCTTGTTGTGCAAAGCCCCATGGGCAACAGTGACCATAATATGGTGGAAATCTGCATTAGGATGGAAAGTGATAGGGTTCAGAGACTAGGGTCTTGAACTTAAAAGAAAGGAGACTTTGAAGGTATGAGTTGGGAATTGGCGAGGATAGGCTGGCAAATTATACTTAAAGGTTGAATGTGGAGATGCAATGGCAAAGACAATGTCAAAAATTGTTCATCCCTGTCTGCTAAAAAAATTAAACGGGGAAGGTGGCACAACCGTGGCTACCGAGGGAAATCAAGGATAGTGTTAAATCCAAGGAAGAGGCATATAAATTGGCCAGAGGAAGCAGCAAACCGGAGGACTGGGAGAAATTTAGAACTCAACAGAGAAGGACAAAGGGGTTAATTAAGAGGGGGAAAAAGTATAAAAGAAAGTTTGCAGGAATATAAGAACTAACTGTAAAATCTTTGTTAGATGTGTAAAAAGGAAAAGATCAGTGAAGACAAATGTAGGTCCCCCACAATCAGAGATGGGTGAATTTATAATGGGAAACAAAGAAATGGCAGAACAGTTAAATGAGTACTTTGGTTCTGTCTTCCCTAAGGAAGACACAAACAATCTCCCAAAGATACTAGGGGACTGAGGATCTCGTGGGAGGGAGGAACTGAAGGGAATCCACACGTCAGGAAATGGTGTTTGGTAAACTGTTGGGACAGAAGGCAGATAAATCACCGGGGCATAATGGTCTGCATCCCAGAGTACTCAAGGAAGTATCCATAGAAATCGTGGATGCATTGGTGATCATTTTCCAATTTCTCTCGACTCTGGTTCAGTTCCTGTGGACTGGAGGGTAGCCAATGTAACCCCACTTTTGAGAGAGAAAACGGGGAATTATAGACCAGTTAGCCTTACATCGGTAGTGGGGAAGATGCTTGAGGCGATTATTAAAGATGTTATAGCAGCTCATTTGGAAAGCAGTGACGGGATCAGTCAAAGTCAGCATGGATTTATGATGGGGAAATCATGCTTGACTATTCTGGAATTTTCTGAGGATGTATCAAGTAGAATGGATAAGGGAGAGCCAGTGGATATGGTGTATCTGGACTTTCCAAAAGCCTTTGACAAGGTTCCACACAAGAGATTGGTGTGCAAAATTAGAGCGCATGGTATTGGGGATATGGTATTGACTTGGATAGAGAACCGGTTGACAGTCAGGAAGCAGAGAGTAGGAATTAACAGGTCCTTTTCAGAGTGGCAGGCAGTGACTAGTAGGGTGCCGCAAGGCTTGGTGCTGGACCCCAGTTATTTACAATATATATTAACGATTTAGACAAGGGAATTAAATGTGGCATCACCAAGTTTGCGGATGACACAAAACTGGGTGGCAGTGTGAGCTGCGATGAGGATGCTATGAGGCTGCAGGGTGATAGGTTGAGTGAGTACACAGATGCATGGCAGATGCAGTATAATGTAGATAAATGTGAGGTTATCCACTTTGGTGGCAAGAACTGGAAGGCAAATTATTATCTAAATGGTGTCAGATTAGGGAAAAGGGAAGTACAACGAGACCTGGGTGTGCTTGTACATCAGTCACTGAAAGTAAGCCGGCAGGTACAGCAGGCAGTGAAGAAAGCTAATGGCATGTTGGCCTACATTGCGAGAGGATTTGAGTTTAGAAGCAAGGAGGTCCTACTGCAGTTGTCCAGGGCCCTGATGAGACCACACCTGGAGTATTGTGTGCAGGTCTGAGGATTTTGAGGAAGGACATTATTGCTAAAGGGATTGCAGCACAGATTCACCAGGTTAATTCCCGGGATGGCGGGACTGACATATGACAATAGACAAGAGACAATAGGTGCAGGAGTAGGCCATTCGGCCCTTTGAGCCAGCACCGCCATTCAATGTGATCATGGCTGATCATCCCCAATCAATACCCCGTTCTTGCCTTATCCCCTGACTCCGCTATTTTTAAGAGCCCTATATAGCTCTCTCTTGAAAACATCCAGAGAACCTGCCTCCACCACTCTCTGAGGCAGAGAATTCCACAGACTCACCACTCTTTTGTGAAAAAAAGTGTTTCCTCGTCTCCGTTCTAAATGGCTTACTCCTTATTCTTAAACTGTGGCCCCTGGTTCTGGACTCCCCCAACATCGGGAACATGTTTCCTGCCTCTAGTGTGTCCAAACCCTTAACAATCTTATATATTTCAATGAGATCCCCTCTAATCCTTCAAAACTCCAGAGTGTACAAGCCCAGCTGCTCCATTCTCTCAGCATATGACTGTCCCGCCATCCTGGGAATTAACCTTGTAAACCTACCTCAATAGCAAGAACGTCCTTCCTCAAATTAGGGGACCAGAACTGCACACAATACTCCAGGTGTGGTCTCACTAGGGCTCTGTACAACTGCAGAAGGACCTCTTTGCTCCTATCTTCAATTACTCTTGTTATAAAGGCCAACATTCCATTTGTTTTCTTCATTGCCTGCTGTACCTGCATGCTTACTTTCATAGACTGATGTACAAGGACCCCTAGATCCCGTTGTACTTCCCTTTTCACAACTTGACGCCATTGAGATAGTAATCTGCCTTCCTGTTTTTGCTACCAAAGTGGATAACCTCACATTTATCCGCATTAAACTTCATCTGCCATTCATCTGCCCACTCCCCCAACCTGTCCAAGTCACCCTGCATTCTCATAGCATCCTCCTCATAGTTCACACTGCCACCCAGCTTTGTGTCATCTGCAAATTTGCTAATGTTACTTTGAATCCCTTCATCCAAATCATTGAAGTATATTGTAAATAGCTGCGGTCCCAGCACCGAGCCTTGCGGTGCCCCACTAGTCACTGCCTGCCATTCTGAAAGGGACCCGTTAATCCCTACTCTTTGTTTCCTGTCTGCCAACCACTTCTCTATCCATGTCAGCACTCTACCCCCAATACCATGTGCCCTAATTTTGCCCACTAATCTCCTATGTGGGATCTTATCAAATGCTTTCTGAAAGTCCAGGTACACTACATCCACTGGCTCTCCCTTATCCATTTTCCTAGTTACATCTTCAAAAAATTCCAGAAGATTAGTCAAGCATGATTTCCCCTTCGTAATTCCATGCTGACTCGGACCGATCCTGTTACTGCTATCCAAATGCTCGGCTATCTCATCTTCTATAATTTACTCCAGCATCTTCCCCACCACTGATATCAGGCTAACTATAATTCCCTGTTTTCTCTCTCCCGCCTTTCTTAAAAAGTGGGATAACATCAATCCACAGGAACTGATCCTGAGTCTATAGAACATTGGAAAATTATCACCAATGCATCCACGATTTCTAGAGCCACTTCCTTAAGTACCCTGGGATGCAGACCATCAGGCCCTGGGGATTTATCAGCCTTCAGTCCCATCAGTCTATCCAACACCATTTTCTGCCTAATGTGGATTTCCTTCAGTTCCTCCGCCACCCAGATCCTCTGGCCACTACTATATCAGGAAGATTGTTTGTGTCCTCCTTAGTGAAGATGATGATGAAAGGGTGGGTCGACTGGGCTTGTATTCACTGGAATTTAGAAGGATGAGAGGGATCTTATAGAAACATATAAAATTGTTAAAGGATTGGACAGGCCAGATGCAGGAAAAATGTTCCCGATGTTGGGGGAGTCCAGAACCAAGGGTCACAATTTAAGAATGAGGGGAAAGCCATTTAGGACTGAAATGAGGAAAAATGTTTTCACCCAGGGATTTGTGAATCTGTGGAATTCTCTGCCACAAAAGGCAGTGGATGCCATTCACTGGATGTTTTCAAGAGAGAGTTAGATTTAGCTCTTAGGGCTAAAGGAATCGAGGGATATGGGGAAAGAGCAGGAACGGGTTACTCATTTTAGGTGATCAGCCATGATCATATAGAATGGCGGTGCTGGCTCGAAGGGCCGAATAATCTACTCCCGCACCTTTTTTTATCTCTATCTTCCCCTTCACTTGCCATTAATATTCCACCATTTAAAAGTGTTTGTAATGCTCAATTTGTCTTGTCATTCCTATTGGAATATAAAGTCTGAATAGTGCAGTCAAGACTGGTCAAATATTCTCAATTGTGCTTAAGTATTTGGGTTTTGATATTTCCAAGACACAATTCTTGTGGTGCCCAGCACTATCTTGCAGAGGGATTAAGTGGCGCTATTTCAGTAAACATTAATGGATGCAAAATTTTCATGAATTAATAAATAATGTTCCATCAAAGCCACTGTCTTAAAGTGGAAACAAAAAAATATTTTTACTTCAAAGAATAGTTTGTTTCTCCTGTGGTCAGCTAATCTCATGTACGTTTGATATTTTTGTGTCTATTCTGTTATATTACAGGAGTTCACCACCTCCTGAAGTTTTCATGTGAGACAAATCACTATTCATGATTTACTATAAAGTAAAGCTATTTATCATTTGCTTGGACAAGAGATTTGTTGGGATTTTCTGGATATTGCTGTAGGCTTATGGTCCTACAAGCAAACTCTCCAGAGAAGTCTATGGAGTCACACAGCATGGAAACAGGGCCTTCAGCCCAAGTTGCCCATGCCGACCAACATGCCCCATCTAAACTAGTCCCACCTGCCTGCTTTTGGCTCATAATTCCTCTAAACCTACTCTAACCATGTACCTGTCTAAATGATTCTTAAATGTTGCAATAGTACCTGCCTCAACTACCTACGGCAGCTTGTTCCGTACATTCACCACCCTTTGTGTAAAAAATGTTACCCCTCAGGCTCCAATTAAATCTTTCCACCCCACCCCCCACCCTTACCTTAAACCTATGTCCTCTGGGTCTCGATTCCCTTACTCTGGCCAAAATACTCTATGCTTACCTATCTATTCCTCTCATGATTTTGTACACATTTTGTCATTTGTGTCAAAATAGCATAAAATGGCATGTTTATTAAATGACATCAATGTGGCCTGAACATGGTTCCAAATATGCAGGAGTAACCTCGGGCAATTGTTAAATTGTTCAGAATTGTACTCATGCTATTTTCTACTGTTTTGTGACCATGAACTTTGAAGTTGACCAAAAGGCTTCCCTCCCGAACCTTTTCAGAGCCACAACTGAAACAGAAACTATATGAAGGTAGGAGGCTTCGGTATGTGAGTCTCATGGCTTTCCATCTGTGCCTGCCTCTGGCTTCATTTTCCAGCTCCTGTGTGGAATACTGCTGGAACATATGTTCTACCACATCACGATGAGTCATTTTTAGCACATACATATAGCCTTACCGCATTAATCTGTTGCTGAATTGACATTTTTTCAACATACAATTTATTCCTGTTCTTGTCACACTCTAAAAAAGATAGGCTTGCGTTATACAGCACTTTTTAATTATCCAAAGCACTTTACAGCTGCTGAACTCTTTCTGCAGTTCAGTTGCTGTTATACTATAATATGCTGTACTCCAATATAAATAGTTACTGTACGTACAGGATTAAAGAAATATTTACTCTCGGGCAATGACAAGGATGACATTCACCCACGGAATATGAATATTACTTTTGGTTCATTACCTCCTCTTGCACCCCTCGACCACTATCATTCATTCATGAGTTGTGGACATCTCTTAAGGCGTTGTCATGCATCCCCAATTGTCCTTGGGAAGCTGTGGGGGGTTGGTAAATTGTGACAGATCATGTGGCCACAGTTTAATACAAGTAAATCTTGAGGATTGCTGGGTCCATTTGCGAGAGCAACGGTCAAATTAATTGCGGTGATCCTAGGTCATGTCTGGGTAAAGATAATAAAGTCCTATTAAAGATAGTCCGAGGATCTTCAGTGAGGTTGATAGTAGCTCAGGAACAACTCGAGAGCGGACTTTACTGGACTAATCGGACTTTACTGCATTATCTTGCACGAATTGTTATTCCCTTTATCATGTATCTGAACACTGGATGGCTCGAGTGTAATCATGTATAGTCTTTCCACTGACTGGTTAGCGCGCAACAAAAGCTTTTCACTGTACCTCGATACATGTGACAATAAAGTAGACTAAACTCAATTTCTTCCTTTGTGATGTCAACATCTTTTCACATAATGTTTGCTTCATTCCAGCAACCTTGTGGTGAGTAATACCAGCCCTGTTCCAAATATTTTAAAATTTACAAGTTTAAACCCCTCATGTTCATCCATGTCTCTGGTTATGGTAAAGAAACTACTGTTCTCTCTAACCGCACGGTCCCAGAAGGTAATTTCAGCCTTTGTTTTTCTCAACTCTATCTCCATTTTATTTATCTATATCTTCACTCCCAGAAACCTATTTCTTAATTCACAATTCACACAGGGTTCACCATTTTCCATTCATTTTTTTAATATCTCAGCCAAGTGGAGCATGAATCCTTTGGAATTAGTTGACTGGAATAGCTTCTTATCGCAATTGTTTCAAGTGGCAAATACAGATTTGTCATATAGTCCGCTTGTGCTGAATTGTGTAGCTTTGCTTGTGCCTGGGCCATGCTGCTGAAGATTGTGTGTCAGGATAAAGGGATGATGTGGGAAATCATTTCAAATGAGAGCCATCGAGTCACACAGCACGGAAGCAGGTCCTTTGGCCCAACTTATCCATGCCAATCAAGTTGCTAAACTGAGCTTAACGTCTGCCTGTGCCTGGCCCTGGCCCATATCCCACTAAATCACATCTGTGTACTTTAAGTGTCGTAATTGTATCTGCCTCTACCACTTTGCCACTGCACAACTCGGAAACAGGCCCTTCAGACTAACTCGTCCATGCCGACCAATATGTCCCATTTGCCCACATTTAATCCATATCCCTCTAAATCTTTCCTATCCATGTACCTGTCAAAGTGTCTTTTAAATGCTGTTAACTGTTGCCTCAACTACCAGCTTGTTCTATATACCCACCATTCTCTTGACTCCTTGAACAAAAATGTAATGTTTTAGGTTGTTTTTTTAGTCTTTACTAATGATGTATTACAACATGTTTATAGCTGTAATGTTCAAATACTACTGTGCCACTAAGTGCCAGAATAAACAGCTGGGTGCTGTGAGTTTTGTTACGTGGCATACCATTCCTCCATTTATTCCGAGCAAACCGAATGCAACCATACTGGGCATACGCGCACTTCTGCAACTTTTCCAGTAGTTTTTTTTCTGTTTAATAAATTCATGAGTTCCAGAATATGTAACCAGCAGGAAAAAGTTCTGCTTCAAAGTTTCATGAATCACAACATGTTTTTGTAGGGGACACTGCCGCCATTATAGTTAACATAATGGGGACCTGGTGTGGTTTTCCAAACTTTCATTCCTTCAACTGCAACTCACATTGCAAGTCCGGTAAGCAGCCATGTGGAAGGCAAGGCTTTACCACAGGATTCGATGAATAAATAAAGGCTTGCCCAGTTTAGCCGTTTGTTTTGATAGTTCCCTCAACATGTGGGACATTAATAAATCATCTACATACAGCGGATATTTTAGTGATCCTGTAACTAACTGCTGTTTTCCCTTCTGCTTCACACCACATATTTATTTCTTCCCTACCCCATTTTCTCCATCATTTTCTGTTCTAAAGTTAGTGATTGATGCTCTCCCACAACTCTCCCACAGGCTGACGACTGCACTTAAGTACCACGGCCAAAGTAAGAAGATTCTGTTCACAATCTTGGGTGTGGCTATCCAACTGTGGAAAGTGTTGCAGCCTATTTCTGTTTCCACTATCAATACAGCCTTTCATTTTGCATTTTGAGATCCAGACACAGACACAAAGCAATTGCATTTTTAAAAAATTCCTCTTCATTAATATGCCACCTTGCAGACTACCTATCCACTGAGCTGCCTGAACAAGGTTCAGTGCTGTGAGTTGAGGTCGTGGGAAAGCATATATGACTCTTCTGTTGGGAAGAAGATACAAAGGTTTGAAAGCATGTACCATCATATTCTGGAACAGCTTTTTTACCTGCAGACCACTGAGCAGACCTATCCTAAGTTAATCATGTAGTCCCCATCTTCCAACCTACCTCATTGCGGCAGTAGCACTTTTTAAAATCTGTACTTTCTCTGTAGCTGTAGCACTGTAACACTATATTCTGCACTCTGATATTTTTCTTTTTGCTAGTACCTGTTGTACTTGTATGTAGCTTGATTGTCCTTGTATAGTATAATTCGATTGGATAGCGAGCAGACAAAGATTTCCACGATATCTTGGTGCAAGTGACAACAATGTATCCAATGCCAATACATGACGTGTTGAGAGCACGGACGATGTACAGAACTGAAAGGTAATGTGTGCTGTCTGTTTTGCCCCTGCAGGTGCTCTGACGGTTGGCCTCGTTCGCCAGTGTCAAACAATCCACGGGCGTGAACGAACATGTGTCCCTCCTCGCCTTCCACCTGAATGGGTCACCACACTCTTCTTCATTATCATGGGCATTATTTCATTGACGGTAACGTGCGGCTTGCTGGTGGCCTCTCACTGGCGAAGAGAAACCACCAAATACGCCCGCTGGATAGCATTTGCTGGAAGTAAGTCCACTCTCATTCAGATTTCAACACTTGGAGCATGATGAGAAATTGTCATTTGCAGCTTAAAAAATAAAAACGTGACTATTCCAAAAATAACCATTTGTGCTGGTCTTGACAAGATTTATAAGTGCATGATGATTTGATATTTCTCTTCCTCCCTCCTCCCACTGATTCTTGTTTCAACCATTAGTGTTGCTAGTGTAGAATAGGACATAGATCAGTACAGGCAGGTCATGCAGCATCTCTGGAGAAAGAGGATGGCTGACTTTTCGGGTCGGGACCCATCTTCAGTCTGAGGAAGGGTTCTGACCCGAAACATCACCCATCCTTTTTCTCCAGAGATGCTGCCTGATCCGCTGAGTTACTCCAGCATTTTGTGTCTATCTTTGGTTCTATAAGTCAGTACAGCATAGGGAAAGGCACTTCAGCATAGGGAAAGGCAATATCTGTGCTGAACACAATACCAAATTAAACTAATTGCTTTGGGCTGCATGTGATCCATTCCCTGCATATCCATGTGCTGATCTAAAAGCCCCTTAAACACCGCTATATCACCACTACCCCAATATCCACCACTACCCCTGACAGCTGAACATAAACTAAATAGCAGATGCCAAACTTCAAATTTCCCAAGTACAAAGAAGAACACTATAAATTGTTATTAAATTCTTTATAATGCACCTGGGGATTTTATTTAGTTGAAACTTTCATCGGGATACCAGTAATGAGCGAGGCCAACAGATGCTATCACAAAATTAAAATTGACAGTATGTGAGATCAATCAAACTTGTTCCCTAAACAATCAAAGTTTATTCCCGAAACATCCATGCACAAGGGTTCCTCCATGTAAGTAATACGTGTGAACTGCAAACAGGATTTATAAGCAATCTAACTTTCATCCTGTAGAGAAGTTGTTCAGAATACGTATTTAAGGAAAATAAACAGCTTGATCCCTTTTGCTAGAGTAAACCAAATGGACTAAATATTTCTGTAGATGTTCTGCAAGAGGCCAATTTTTTTTCCATGTCGTAATTATAAATGACTGATAGCATTGTTTGACAAAGCATCAATCCTAGCATCCAGATAAGTTTCAATTGAAATTTTAAAAAACCCAGGTGGATTATAAAGAACAATAACAATTTGCACAATTCTTCCTTGTGCTCAAGTAATTTGAGATCCAGCATGTTGTTCATTTCTGTTGAGAATTGTGCGAGGCAGAAAGTTCATGTCTTATCTCATGGGTGAATCGTGAGACGAAGAGAAGTGCCAGAATGTGTATTTGTAAATCCTGTCAACACAAGTAATTATTGTTGGTTTAAATGTACCAAAGGAAGATTTATTAGATTATTAAAGATAAATAACCTTTGACTCTCCAAATGAATCAGGAATATTTTAAAGATTATAACAAGAATATAGAAACTATTTCAGTCATAGAGTCGCAGTAATACAGTGCGGAAGCAGGCCCTTTGGCCCAAGTTGTTCATGCCAACCAACTTGTTAACTGAACTTGTCCCATTTGCATGTGCCTGGTCCATATCCCTCCAAATGTTTTATAGCTATGTACATGTCAAAATGTTCATTAAATGCCGTAACTGTACCTGCCTCTATGACTTCCTCTGGCAGCTCAAACCACAGAATGGTATGCACCATTTCTGTGGAGAAGTTGCTCTTCAGGTCCCTTTTAAATCTTTACTCCCCCCCTGAGCTTAAAGCTCTGCCCTCTAGTTTTTGACTTGTCTACTCTGGGAGAAGCTGTTCACCTTATCTATGCTTTTATATTAGGTTTGCCCCCTTGTGCTTTATCCCTCTATAAGGTCACTCCTTATCCTCTAATGTGCTTGGCAAAATCAGCTCAAATCACTCAGACAGTCATATCCTGATATCTTTTTTGTATCCTTGCCGGTTTAATGGCCTTCTCCCTATAGCAGGGGGACCAGAACCGTACGCAGTACTCCAAACGTGTCCTTGCCAACATCTTGTACTGTTGTAACATGACGTCCCTACTCCTGTCCACAATACCCTGACCAATGAAGGCAGGCATGCCAAATATGTTGGTCACCAGCCGATCCACCTCTCTCGCCATCTTCATGAACTATGCATCTGCATCATACACTAGATCTCTCTATTCGACAGTACTCTCCAGGGCCAAACCATTTACGATACAAGTCTGGTTTGTCCTCCCAAAATGCAACACATCACATTTATCTGAATGAAACTCCATCTGCCATTTGTCAGCCCTTTGGCACAGTTGATCAAGATCCCATGGTAATCATAGATAGCCCTCTCCACTGTCCATGATACCACTAATGTATGTGTCATCTGCAAACTAACCATGCCACCTACATTCATATCCAAATTGTTAATATAAATACTCTTAGCATGTCCTGACCCGTCCTGTCTACTGAACTTGCTCTCTTTAACTTCTCTATTTGCCTGACCATGCTGTGAAGTTTGTGTCCAGCTATAGAGGTCAGACAACAAATGTTTTATCATCAAGTGAACTCCAGCCTGACAAGTATTACCCTGGAGCCAACACTGCTAAAAATGTTTAAAGATTCCCCAGTGCATTTTAAATGGTGGCAGCTAGGAGTAACAACTCTGTTTAACATCAAGTTTCCAACAGTCCCAGCTGACCATAGGTCACCCATTCGCACTAGTTCTATGTGAATGTGAATTCTATGTTTGGATGTGGATGTCGGTGGCATGGTTAGTAAGTTTGCAGATGACACATATTAGTGGTATATACAGTGCAGAGGGCTAACCCGCTTTCTCCTCCAGTTCCTGCACACTAGGGGCAATATACAGAGGCCAATTTACCCACAACACACACATCTTTGGGATGTGAGCAGAAACTGGATCACCTGGAAAAAACCCACACAGCCAGAGGGGGAATGTGCAAACGCCACACAGACAGACATCGCCCGATGTTAGGATCAAACCTGGGTCTCTGACGCTGTGAGGCAGCAGCTTTATCAGTTTTATCTTTCCAACTAATTTTTAAGAGATGTCAAAACAGTCCTAACTAACCTTACCCAGTGCTTTTCCACATATACAATCCATGCACAAAAGTTAAAACCACATCTGCCTACTGCACACAAGGGCGCTGCAGACAGCTACAGCTGGGAAACAAGAAGCAGGACAAAAGGTCAACATCCTTCCTTTGCACTTGCTTCCTCAGTTTGTCTGAGTTCTCTCCTTGGCCAAATACCTTCACTCTCTGTGTTATTATTTCCAACAAAATGCTCAGTGCAGCTTTTAGTCTTTCCAACATTTCAGCAGAAGTATGTCAGCAAGAAGCGAAGGCTCACCTGTGAACCAACAGGTTAATGAAGGAGACAATTTAAAGGCAGCCGGCTGGTCCTTTGCTGATGAAAGTTGTTTAGTGGCTCTGCAGACTGAGTTAAAGTTGTGAGTTCTGCGAAATAGTTTATGAAATCCCACTGGCTAGCTCTACCACCCCTGTGCTTGCACACTGTTGAGAAGCTGGAACTCCATTTAAAGTCTGGCAGCATTTTGAGCTAATCCTTGCTGATTGTATGGACGGGTGAAGGAAGGCATTTTCACAATATCAGAGCAATTTTTTAGCTTGTGGTGTAAAGGATCCATTGTTCCACTGATCAGTGCGGACCGTTGCGAGCTGCCACTGTGTGATCTGTTGCCAGTTCAAGAGCAAGCAGCCCTGGTTATCATTGCGCTGCAAATTTCTTCAACTCCTTAACGAGTCTCCTACTGTGCAGTACTTTGTATTTATTTTCCATCATAAGCGTTCCACCTTTGTATCTGTGCAAATGGAGCCTCCTGTCAGTGTGCCCTTACATCTCTATGAATGAATCCTTTATTCTTCTTTGGATTCATCCCTTTAGGTTGCTGACCGCATATTGGACACTCCAGGCTGAGTCATTTGGACCAGTGTCTGGCTCAGTTACAATGGTGTTGTGTTTCGTACATTGATGCCAGTTTTCCATCAGCTTGGCTATTATCTCTCCAACTTCTGTGGCTTTTGATTCCTTGTGAGGCATTGTGGAAATCCAGTAATAGTTCAACACACACACTTGGATGAACATCTGTGACATTCCCTGTATTCAAAATCATCCAGGGTTCCCTTGGGAGTGGCAGAGGGATATGGATGAGAAAAATGTACTTTCACTGACAAGATGTCTTGGGAAGGGAGAATGAGTCATATCCAGGCTGTTTTGAACTCCCATAGAACATGGAACATAAACAGCACAGGAACAGACCTCAGGCCTCCAGTGTCTGTGCCGAACATGATGCGAAGATAATCTTGTCTGCGCATGATAATTAATTAGGCAGACCAAAGGCACCCTGATCCGAGATAAAAACAAAGTTCAGGAAACACTCAGCAAGTCAGGCAGCATCTGTAGAGTTAAGATTTCAGGTTGATGACCTTTCATAAGAATTGGTAATAGTTAGAAATCAGGCCTGTTGTAAGTTGCAGTCTTGGGGTGAAAAAAGGGGATGTGTCTAACAAGGTGGAGGCTGAGAGATGGAATGACGCAAGTGGTGGTGGTGCTGACTGAGAGTGTGGTGCAGGCTAATTAATTGCTGTTGTTATGTCTGCAGGAGGTTCAGCCTAAGGGCTGTAACATGTCCCGAAAGAAGATGAGATGCTGTTTGTCAAATTTACATTGGAGCAGTGTTAGAAGCCAAAGACACAGACTTGAGAATGAGGTTTAGATTGGGAATGTTAAACTAGAAGCCCCTCTGGTCCAAATGGCGATAGCCTGCATAGTAGTCACCCACTCTGTGTTTGGTGTCTGTGATGTAGAGAAGGCCTTGGGACCCTACGACGGCCTACAAGTTACTGTCAAAGTTAATGCCATTCCGTCATCATCGAGTCAAAATCCTAGAACTCCCTCACCAACAACAAGGAGGTTACCTTCGTCAGAAGAATAATTTGAGAAGGCAACTCATCACTACCTTCTCCAAGGCAATTGGAGATGTTATGTGTGCCAGCACCACACACATCTCCTGCAATGAAAGAATTGTGTCCATGGGGTCCAAGGGTAAAGAACCTGTTCCCAGCGATGAAGAGACTTTGATATCCCGTGAGTAAGCAGCTGGTTTCACCCAACCTGCTCAGTAAATTGGCTGATTTATTCCCCAGTTTCCAATTTTAATTTGACATTTAAGGATAAGGGGGAAGTCTTTTAGGACCGAGATGAGAAAATCATTTTTCACACAGAGAGTGGTGAATCTGTGGAATTCTCTGCACAGAAGGTAGTTGAGGCCAGTTCGTTGGCTATATTTAAGAGGGAGTTAGAAGTAGCCCTTGTGGCTAAAGGGATCAGGGGGTATGGAGAGAAGGCAGGTACAGGATACTGAATTGGATGATCAGCCATGATCATATTGAATGGCAGTGCAGGCTCGAAGGGCCGAATGGCCTACTCCTGCACCTATTTTCTATGTTTCTATGACATATCCCCACTTTCTCTCCAGGCCAGAATTTAACTGCTGATGCCCAGTCTCGAGAGTAAATAAAATCAATTTCTGCCCTTCAGTTGCTGAGGATACAATGGAGATATTTATGGATCACATTTGACTTTGGAATTTATATTGCAGTTAAAACAAACAAGGGGTTGTGTGCAGAACAACAAGAGAAGTGAAGTGTGCTCTGCTTTCTGCAGCATGTACACAGAGCGAGAAGGAAAGGTGGAGGTTTAGTTTAGTTTACAGATACAGCATGGAAACAGGCCCTTCGGCCCACCGAGTCCACACTGACCGTCGATCACCCGTTCACACTAGTTTTATGTTATCCCACTTTCTCATCCACTCCCTGCACATTAGAGGCCCTACAATCCCGCATGTCCCTTGCACGTGGGAGGAAACCGGAGCACCCAGAGGAAACCCACCCCGGTCACAGGGAGAATGTGCAAACTCCACACAGACAGCACCCTTACTCGGGATCAAGCCCAGGTCTCCGGTGCTGTGAGGCAGCGGCTGTACCAGCTGTGCCACTGTGCCGCCCCATACTGTACAGTGGTATGGGGGGCCTGGAGCACCCCACAGGATAACTGTGCGGCAGTCTCAAGCTGCCTCATTCAAGGAATGGTTCTGCTTAGTTACCTTACTGCTGACCATGCCTTTGTTATCCTCAGACCTGACTATTCCAGCGCATGTTGGTGATGAGCTTGTTTCCACGTCGTAAATTTACCTCCTACCCTCTCGAGGTGCTAGCTAACCTGTCAGTGACACTCTAGGTATGACTTACTGTTCGAGTTTACTTTCATGTTCAAGCCCTTGCCATTGAACCTCAAGTTCCTCGAGCAGTCACATGATATGACAGATGGGATCTGGCTGGGAGCCCGGGTAGATGAACAGAGGCTTTGTGTCAATGTGGCAAGACCAAGACCTTACTGCCATGAGAGGTGACGCTCAGGGTCAGAGTGCCTTACCCCAGGTGCTCGGTAAGCCACACGCATCTACTGCTGCAATGTTGGTCCAGTCTTAGAACGAACGGACAGAGCCAGACTGCCACCCCCACCCCCTGGGGTGCAGGAGGAACTCAGCGGTCAGGCAGCATCTGGGGAGGGTATGGACAGGCGATGTTTTGGGTTGGGACCCTTTTCCATTTTACTGGGTCTGCTGTAGAACAGCATCTGTAGGATAGGGAAGGAATGGTCACATTTCAGTGCAAACCCGTGTCAGTCTTGATGCATGGTTTCAACCCTGAATGCTGCCCATTTCTCCCTCCCCCAACCCCCCCAGATGCTGCTCGACCCACTGAATTCTTCCAGCAGATTGTTTGTTGCACCATTAAAGTTCATTTCTCCTTTATTCTCTCCCCTTCAAGGACTGCGCCTCTAGCAGGGCATGCTTTCCCAACTCAAGCTCTGCTTGCCTGCCCCATCCAGAGGTCTGCCTCTCCCTGTACTGTCCCACTGCCTGATGACACCGATAGGCTGCCCGGATGAGCTGGCCTTTCTTGCAGATGAATATAAATGAATCAAACTCACCCTGTGTCTGCACTAACTGGGCACTGGGCATCGACTCGCTTTGGTTGCATGCTTGGGTTGAACTTTTATTTAAAAAACCCGGCGTTCTTTTTTGTGGGGGGAGGCACAGTGGCAGGGTTGCTGCCTTACAGCGCCAGGTACACGGCACCTTACACCTGGGTTTGATCCTGACTACGGGCGCTGTCTGTGCAGAGTTTGTACGTTCTCCCTGTGACCGTGTTGGTGCGGACTCGGTGGGCCGAAGAACCTGTTCCTACGCTGTATCTCTAAAGTAAAGTAAACTAAAAGCCAAGTAAATTTCAAAAGTAAACTTAACTCAGAAAAAATATATACAAGTATAAAAGAGAAAACACTATGCAATGCTCATTACATTCATTGTTGTTGAGAGACACAGAAGTGTGAAAATACATACGTGCGGATTCAGAGACAGTTTCTTTCCAGCTGTTATCAGGCAACTGAGCTATCCTACCAACTTCTAGAGAGCGGTCCTGAGCTACATCAATGAAGACCCTCAGACTATTTTTAACCGGACTTTACTGACTTTATCTTGCGCTAAATGTTATTCCCTTTATCCTGTATCTGTACACTGTGGACAGTTTGATTGTAATCATGTATAATCTTTCCGCTGACTGGTTAGCATGCAACAAAAAGCTTTTCACTGTACCTCGGTACACATTACAAATAAGCTAAACTAATCAATCAGTACATTCAGTGTACACAAAAGGCTGGAGAAACTCAGCGGGTGCAGCAGCATCTAAGGAGCGAAGGAGATAGGCGACGTGTCTGGTCGAGACCCTTCTTCAGCCATTGTAAGCTGTTTATAGTGTGAAAATGAGAAGCTAGTGCGACTAGGATGGGGGAGGGTGGGGTACATTCAGTGTCATGGGTTTATACATTCGTGGTGTAGCACATTTTTGTGCCAAAGCACCATTGCCACTCATACGGCTCCTCTGTAGTGATAGAACCGTCCATCAGTTGAGAGGCTTCCACATCAGACCCAGCCCGTCAATGTCTAGAACCCGAAAGACCCTGGACTGCAGCCCTTCCCCTCGGAACCTTGGCTGCTCTGCGCTTCAGTCCTCCCACAGCCTGGAATGTGCCAGTTGGCCACATTCCCTTACGGCCGTCTCGTTGTGCTGGGAGACCAACAGGTTTCGGACAGACCAAAGAGCGTCTTTCACCAAGCACATGATCTTCCAGCAGCACTTGATGTCTGCCTCTGTGTGTCCCTCACACAGGCTGTCAGCTGCTGCTTCTCTTAACCACTTGTTAACCACTTCGGTCACAAGCCCAACATTGCAATGAACAGCAGTGACAATCAGAGATTGGAGACACAAGAAACTGCAGGTGTTGGAATCTTGAGAAAACACAAAGTGATGGAGGAACTCAACAGGTCAGGCAGCATCTGTGGAAGGAATGCACAGGCAATGTTTTGGGTCCTGTCCTGAAATGTCATCTGTCCTCTGACTCGCTGAGTTCCTCCAGCACTTGGTATTTTGTAAATAAGAGATTGTTGAATTAGCTTATATGACAGAAAACAGCTAAAAATTATTGGCCGTAATGCTCTAAAACAGGAAATGCCTCAAGTGTTCAGCAGATCAGCCAGCATTTCATACAACACGGAGACGAACCCTTCAGCCCAACATTCATGCCATCCAAGAAGCCCCATTTAAGCTAACCTCATTTGCGTTTGTTTGGCCCATATCCATCAAACCCGTGGAAAGAGAAACTGAATGAATGTTTCATCTGCTGGTAGGTTATTTACCTGGATGGTAAACTCAATTTTCCTAGCCCTACATATGCAGGCCAATATGTTCACTATTTGTGGTACTCGTTAATAAATTTCACTTTT
Source organism: Okamejei kenojei (assembly GCA_035221665.1). Lineage (NCBI taxonomy): Eukaryota > Metazoa > Chordata > Chondrichthyes > Rajiformes > Rajidae > Okamejei > Okamejei kenojei. The sequence goes on from CM069152.1 coordinate 25,475,369, forward strand.
CCATCGTCTGTAGCACCTTGGTTTTGGAATGTCATTTTTCATTTGCATTTGAAGATTTTCATTGTAAAATCCCCCACAGAATTGACATGCCTTTTTCTTGGTTTGTTAACAATTCACTCCTTCAGCCGAACTTGGCCGCAGTTTCCATTCCACTCCCTGGTAGAAACTTTGATCTGAATAGAGGTGCTTTGTCTCGATGCATTCTCCAGCCTACGCTTCCTGTGTGTGGGGGGGAACAGCTAACAGGATCAAGCAAATACACACTCTGGACAAGAACAAAGAGAGGTTTTTTATTCAAAAGCAAAATATAGCAGATGCTGGAAATTGGAAGCAGAAAAATGCAGAATGCTCAGCATGTCGGGCAGCGTCTGAGGTGGAAGGAACTGGAGTTAACAATTTGAGTGACTGACTTTTCAATCATTGGGATATATTAAACTGCATTCTGTATTAAGTAGGAGCAGAACAGCCTGTCCCACCAGCATTGGAAAGAAAAGAGCCATTGTCAACGTTCACTGGCCTTGAGCTAAATCCCCTCTGAGCTCCAGCACTCTGCTCACTTCTATCCAATGCCAAGCCGTGACAAGGCAGTGCTGCTGTGGTTTAGCAAAGTGACCTTTACCTTAGAGATCGAGTGCTAACTCTCTGATACTCCGGACCACGGTCTTGCCGTTGTATGTTGGGCTGTTCTCCTTCAGAATCACCCAATTCATTTCCTCCAGAGATCTTCTATCTACAGATTCCGTCGTTGTGGTCTCCCCAGCCATGCAGGGATTAGGTTTATTATATTCACGTGTACCGAGGCGCAATGAAAAGCTATGTTTTGCATGCTAACCAAACAGATCAGATAATACTGTGCGTAAACACAATCAAATCAAACTAGTACAATAGGTAGAGCAAAGGGGAAGATGCAGAGGGCAAAATATATTCTCAGCATTGCAACACACCAGTTGCATAGACAAAGTCCAATGTCCACAATGGGGTAGAGGTGAATCGAACTATATCTGAATGGAAGGACCGTTCAGAAACCTGATAACAGGTTTACTTCTTCCCACCTAGTACGCTGCGTTTGGTCTTTATGCTGTGATAATCTTAATATTGTTGTGGATCCCTCTGCTGGACTGTTCATTTCAGAGATGCAGCCCTGAGTTTCCTCACTTTACTCCCCGATCTCCTCCCTCCCTGACTTCCCTGTCTTTTGACCTCCTCCATCACCCAAGACTGCCGGACATTTGAGGAACAGTGCCCCATCTCCTGACCAAGCACGTTGCAACCCTCTGAACTCAAAATATTCAACAAAAATTCAACAAAAGGGAGGTGCAAGGTTTACAAAGAAAATATGCAAAGTCCAGGAATAACTCAGCCGATCAGGCAGCATCTCTGGAGAACATGGATGGGCGACATTTCGGGTCGGAACACTTCTTTAGACTCATTGGAGTAGAGGGGAGAAAGCTGGAAAAGAGAGTTGGGGTGCGGGAAACTCTGGCCAGTGGCTACAGGTGGGGGATGGATTGGCAGATGGGTGGACAAAGGTTATAGATGATAAGGAGAGAAGATGAGTGAAATGTGAAGCAAGAGGAAGGAGTGTAGGTGGAAGGGGACACGGGGAGAGGGAAAGGTGGGCAGGACGGTGGGACAACCAGGTAGGGCACAGGGATTTCAGATAACCATCTCATCCAGTGTTTATCTGAACTCTGACCAGTTCTAATGTAGGATCACTAAACTGCAAAGTTCCTTCTATTTTTCTCCCTCTGCATTTGCTACTATAACCCGCCTTGTATTTCCGGCATTCTCGTTTATTTCATATTTCCAGCAAGCGCTGTATTTTGTATCTCAGTTCCAGCACTTTGTTTCTGTCCTCTACTCGCATTCATGTCAAGCTAAATTCACCTCAGACTGATCATCTGCAGTGAACAAGCCTCCACAGTGCTCCCTCTCAGCTGGAAACATTGCCACTTGTGTCACTCAGTCACAAACATCCCTTTTTCTCGCTCTCCGCCCCTCTCTCTTTGCAATTTAAAACTGGGTTGATTTCTGACCTTTCCTCATTCTGAAATGTTAACTATTTCTTAACTGATGCATTCTGACCCAAGTATTTCCAACATATAAAAGACAGACACAAAATGCTGGAGTAACTCAGCGGGACAGGAAGCGTTTCTGGAGAGAAGGAATGGGTGACATTTCGGGTCGAGACTTCCAGCATATTCTGTTTTTCGTTCAGATTTTCAACCTTGCAGTTTCTTTTAATTTATTATTCTAATGATGTGTGCTGTGAATTTTGAAGTTTCAGGTTGCTTGTTTTTTTTATCAAGGTTCCAGTCTCCCATTTAACATCAGAGGTTTGATAGCTTTGAAAGCAATTGAGTTCCTGTGGCTACTGTCCATATTCCAGTTAATGCATTTTCTCCAAGATTGTGGAATCTTAAATTCCTTATTTGCAGTACCAGAACTTGGAATTCCTTTGATGTCGAGACTTTGCAAAGCCAGCAAGCTTCCTGCAGAATACTGAGTGCACACTGTAAGTAGGGCAGCAGAGTGTGTATGATGTGCGGTAGCCAGAGCGATGATCTCCTGAGGCTTAGGGACGCCACAAACAACTTGTTCAGCAGATCGTTCAAAGGGCACTGGGAGAGGTTCACCGATGGGTTCTGGAGCCACTGAATCGTCTGCCGTTGGTTGTGTGTCCCCCTTGGTGCATCTCCTTCCATTCATTGATTCAATGGTGCTTTATTGTCACAAGTGCAAAGTGCACGGTCAAACTGCTTTCTTACAAACAGTCCAGTAGAGTATTGCCGTATCTAAGCACATTCCCCCGATGAGCAATGTGTAAGGAAGAACTGCAGATGCTGGTTTAAATCGAAGGTAGGCACAAAATCTCCAGTCTGAAGAAGGGTCTCGACCCGAAACGTCGCCCATTCCTTCTCTCCAGAGATGCTGCCTCACCCGCTGAGTTACTCCAGCATGTTGAGTCTACCCCCGATGAACAAAGTGTACAGAAATAGTCCACTGAGCCAGCATTCAAGGAGTGCCATATTTTGGCGCCGTTTTCAAAGTCCAGTCTATGCTCTAGTTCTCATGAGCAGCGTACGATCCGGACAAACCCCAGGCTGCTGCGAGGCCTCCGCCTTCCTTGGATGTGGAGATCGCCCTCTCCTTGTGCCCTGGGAGCACCTTCTGCTGTCGACCTTGAATGCTAGGTCCCTCTCCTTGCTCCTCGCCCGTCTTGTCTGTAGTCATAGCAGACTTCATCGTCCGGTCTTCAACGAAGGGCAGGCCCCGCTCGGTGGCTTCCACCCCCTAGGATGGTGGAGGCAGGTACGATTGTGGCGTTTGAGAGGCTTTTAGATAGGCACATGGATATGGAGGGGCATGAATCACATGCTGGCAGAGCAGAGTTGGTCTTGGCATCACGTTCAGCACGGACGTAGTGGGCCGAATGGCCTGATCCTGTGCTATACTGTTCAATGTTCTAATGTGTCAGGTAACTGATCTTCCACCAGAACTGGAAACGGTTGGGGAAGATTGTTCTTTGTCACTTAATCTGTCTGCCTTACCACCCAGTGATATGTCTGTGTTGAGTTCTTCTTTCCTTCCCCTCTGCCTTTGTACCAAAAGCAGTTCTGAGCTAAAATATGACTTCCGTTTCTTTTCCCACTGGTCCTGCCTGCACACACTGGTGTTTGCAGCCTTGTATATTCACCTGGGGTTCCAGCATCTGCTATATTTTGTTCCTGTATCAGCTCAGATGCATTAGTTTAATGGTTCATTAGTTTAGTTTATTGTCACGTGTACCGAGGTGCAGTGAAAAGCTTTTGTTGCGTGCTAACCAGTCAGTGGAGAGACAAGACATGATTAGCAGTGGTGCAGTGGCCTTGTATAAAGACAGCAACATCTGCAGCCCATGGGCGTTCACTTTAAACACAAGCATAGCCAGTTTCAAATGCATCCTGCAGCACTTCAAATTGGGATCTAGCAAAATTTGCTGCGTAGATTTTCTATAAAGTCTGCAGTCTCTATAATTCGAGCTCTAAAACAGGATCATTTGCACAGTAGCTGTGTCAGAGTTGCCTTGGCAACAGAAGGGGACTGGTTTAAATTTCCTCGTTGGCTTGTCAGAATAAAATGTCATGCCTGTGCATCTCTCCTTAATGCATCAAACTTAATTATGAGGGAGATGAAATATTTTCCATTCAGATCTCGTTGGCTCAGTTCCTAACCACAAAAGCTGAGAAACCTTTGGCCACTTTGTTGCAGGCACCACAGTTAACCTGTGTTATGCTTTCACAGACAAGGGCGGTACAGTGGTAGAGCCACTGTCTCGCACCATCCGAGACCCGGGTTCAATCCTGACCTCGGGTGTTGACTGTTTGAAGTTTGCACGTTTCCTCCAGGTGTACCAGTTTCCTCCCACAGCCCAAAGACGTGCACGTTTGTTGGTTCATTGGCCAGTTGTGTGTAGGGAGTGGGTGAGAAAGCGCTGCGGGATATCAAGGAGCCCTTAGTGAGAGCCTCATCTATAATGGAAGAGGGGAACCCCCGTTTCCTAAAGAATGAGGACATCTCAGATGCCCTGGTTTGGAACCACATCCTGCGCGCAGTTGCAGCGTAGAGGTAGGAGTTGGGAGTTGGGGATAGAGTCTTTACAGGAGGCAGGGTGGGAAGAAGCGTAGTCAAGATAGCTATGGGAGTCAGTAGGTTTGTAGTAGATGTGATGGAGATGGTGAGATCTAGAAATGGTAGGGAGATGTCGGAGATGGTCCAAGTGAATTTGAGTACAGGATGGAAATTAGTGGTGAAGTTGATGAAGTCAGTGAGTTCTGCATGGGTGCAGGAGGTAGCACCAATGCAGTCATCAATGTAGCGGAGGTAGAGTTTAGGGATAGGGCCAGAGTACGCCTGGAACAGGGATTGTTCAACGTACCCTACAAAGAGGCAGACATAGCTGGGACCCATGCGAGTGCCCATAGCTATGCCTTGGATTTGGAGGAAGTGGGAACATTAGTGGTGATCAATGGACTTGCTGGGCTAAATGAACTGTTTACATGTTGCATCTTTCAATTAGTGCAACTTCTTTGTGAAAATGTTAGAAATACTTAACCAGTCAGACAGCATCTGGGAAAGAGAAACAATTAATGTTTCAGTAGAGAAAAAAGATCAGGGGATAGATGGAAAGCAGGGCAAGAAATAAATAGGATAGACAGGTTTAATGGAGTAAAGAAAGACTTGTTTTATACAATTCTGATGAAAGGTTTCCAACTTGAAACATTAACTAAAACACAGATGCTGCCTGACCTGCTGAGTGTTTCCAGTATTTTTTCTTTTATTTCAGATTTCCACGGCTTGCAGTAATTGTGTTTGTATTTCCATTTACTTGTGCAAAGGCAATGTTGGGTTCAAGTAGGCAAATCCACTATTTTAAAACCCACTTCTTGTTTCACATACTTCAATCTAACCTGGTTAAACAGAATAGAATGCCTTTTATTGTCATTCAAACAACTTGGTTTGAACGAAATTGTATTTTCTACAGTTTTACACTACTAAAAACCTGCCAAGACTCACACTTAACACAGTTTACATAAACATCCATCACAGTGGATCTCCAACATCTCCTCACTGTGATGGAAGGCAAAGTCTTATCTCTTCCCTTTGTTCTTCTCCCGTGGTCCAGCAGTCCAACTGCAGCGTCGAGGCAAACTGGGGCTCCCGATGTTAAAGCCCCCGGCGGGCGATGGTAAGTCCTGTGGCCGTTTATGCCGCGCGGGGCGATGTTTGGCCCCACTCCATGTCCTTTAAACCCCGCGATTCCAGCGGGGGAAGTTGCCGTTGCGGGAGCTCCGAAAAGTGGTCTCAACCCAAAATATCACCTGTCCATTTCCTCCACAGATGCTGCCTGAGCCGCTGAGTTTCTCCAGCACTAGATGTCTATCTCTTTAGTATTGATGGGTACAGGATGGTTGGCATGGACCTGGTGGGCCGAAGGGCCGGTTTCTGTGCTGCATGACTCGATGACTAAAGGTTACAAACAACTAAAATGGAATGTCAATGGAAAGTGTGACAATGCCCCTAACATTTTCTCTCTTCTCTTCCCCCTCGACAGTGATCCTGTTTTGCATGGCGGCCCTCATCTTTCCGATTGGATTCTACATCAATGAGGTTGGTGGCCAGCCTTACAAGTTGCCCAACAACACCCAGGTTGGGTCCTCGTACGTGCTGTTTGTGCTGTCCATCTTCTTCACCATTGTGGGACTCCTGTTCGCAGGGAAGGTCTGTCTCCCCGGGTGAGGGCCTGGCAACATCCACCTGGTTTTTCATCCTTTGGGAAGACCTGGTTACCGCTTCCCGAGTTGCGTTTCTGCAGCCGGAGAACCGTTGGAGCGACCTCTGCCATCGAGGATGGATTAGTTCTTGTCACTACGCACTTTGGAGACGGAGAAGACGAGCTTCCTTCATCCTGTGAGACTCCAGAACCGATGAGCAAACTGCTTTGTCGACCAGGGCGGGACTCTGAGGGTAAGGCGGCCGAAGAGTTACCAAGACCCAGCCGCCGTTCCCACTGTTAACACTAAACCTATCACTGTTTCATCTTAACTGCGGACGTTGGAATCCACATTCGCTCTCTTGCTCTTTACAAAGAGCCTGGGTTTGCGCTGGTAAAGAGGAGGCAAATCTTGTGGGGCAGGCCTCACTGGAAGCACTTGGCATGCTGCAGCATCTCAAAGATGAGAAACCATTCAAAGACCGAGGGAGGGGAGGGGGACACTCACACTACTTAAACTAAAGTGATACCAAAATGGATTTGACCCAGGGTTTGAGTCTCTGGAGTGGCTGTCTGACCAGGGCAAGGCGGGTGAAGCGTACAGATCAAAAGTTGCATTCTAGTCTGTATAAAGCAATTACAGAAAATTATTCCTGCTGGATATTAAAGCCAAATATATCATTATTTTTTAAATAATATCTAAGAGACGCTCCCTTTTCCCGTTTTCTGTTGGCCGATGCAGTCCAATATACAGATGCAGCATGGGAGAGTTGGTCGCAATACTGGAAGACACTACTATGCGGAAGTAGAAACGATTCGAGTCGCTGTTACCTTGAGGTTGGAAGCCCTCAGTTACCTCATTCTTTGTGCTTTGTCTCGTTTTTATTTTGTAGCATCTGACCCTAACTCCGTACCTTCACACAACCACCACCACAGGTCAAAACTTCGCTGGGTGCAATTGTCTTTAAAAGTTGACTAAGCTGAACTAATAGAAAAGAAAGTTATCTTTATTAAATTATTTCTATATGAGGAGAAAATAAGATTGTGACGTCCTTTTCAACACTCCACCGCTTGATATTTTTGTTTGCAATATCGTAGCTTATGTACTGGCTGTGATTGTCTAAAGTTGCTCAGTCATTCTGATGTAGCTTTACCTGCTCTGTGTGTGTGTGTGCGCGCGTGTGTGTGTGAGGGAGAGCGAGAGAGACCCTTGATGTACAGTTTCTCTGGGATGTCCGTCGCTTAACATTACAAGATGGCACCATGTCTAATGGAACTGGTGGTCTGCTTCCAACGGTTGGGGATGGGGGTAGCAAGCAGAACTTTGCTTTAAACTCCCGGCATCACTGTGGAGCTTACTGCGACGTTGGGGTATTCAGCGCTGTGGGAGGGAGCTGCCTGACATAGACAGGCAGAGGGATGCAGCAGTTGTGCAGTTGAACTTGTTAACCATAGTGTTACTGCGCATCGCTCATCGGACCCCGGCGTTGACCTGAACTGACACAGACCTGAACAATGTGCTGGGGGTCCGAATTGCTCTGCAGCTGCTGCCAGGGTGCTTCTCTCTCCTCTCAAAGTGTCCTGCCTGTCTTGGCCATGGTAGACAGGTGCCCCCAGCCACCTCTGTTCCAGCTCTCCCCACTGACAGGGCACAAAGCTGGGGGGGGGGGGGGGGGATGGTGAGCAACTCACTGCCTGTGGTGTGTGTTCACACCGACAGAAGGAGAGAGGGAATGGGGCAGGATGAAAGAATCATGGCTACAAGGAGTTACATCGGCAGCAGCTTCAGTCATCTGCATGGGAACGGGATGTAGGATGTTGGAAAAACTTGTGCATTAAGAAACGATTGTGTTCCAAAGCAATCTTATACCTCAGCTATTTCCTTGCAAGTTCTCTGGGCAGCACGCTGGACGCTGGGCCCCCTGAACCAGGCAGCAGGAAGCAGGTGAGAGTGGCTGGGAACATGAACAGAGAGAACACTAGGTGATTTGAATTACAGCTGGACTTTCGATTGATTAAATCCATATCGTGTACCCTTTGTTCTAAACCAAAAGCTAGAGATTCTTGTAAAAAATGTAGGGAGGTAGTTCATTGAGTTGTAACAAAAGTTTGTTTGGTTGAGTTTGTGTTGTCATCAACTTGATGTAGAACCTCAGGTTTCCATGAACACACCACACTTTTATTTTAGCGTGCATGGTTTCCACTATATAGGCTCTCCAAGCCCACTGAACGCTGCATCGTTCCTCATGCTCAAATACATTCAATCTGTCTAAACCTCCCTCCATCCCTCCCTCCCACCGTCCCTCGCTCTGTCCTCCATATCTCCCTTTTCTTCCCTATCTCCCCCCCCACTCCTATTACTCTCTCGGCTTTGCTCAGTCTTTAGCATTTCCCTTCACTTGCCCTCTACCTCTATCTTTCCTAAGCAAAACAACATGCTGGAGAACTGTGAGGGTATGGACGGGGTTGTTTCAGGTCGGGGCCCTTGGTCAGACTGATAGTGCAGGGGAGGGGTGGGAGCTGGCGAGTGATAGGCGGAGCCATGTGAGGAGGTTGGGAACTGTTGCCCAGCAGATTCCAAGTGCAACCATTTGTGCCGGCTCTTGCCCCACTCCTCTCCCCACAGCTCACTCCCATCTCCCCATAAGGCTGAAGAAGGGGCTTGACCTGAAATGCCGTTTGTTCAGAGAGCATAGTTTGGAGACACAGCACGGAAACAGGCCATTCGGCCCACCGAGTCCATGCCGACCATCAATCGCCCATTCACACTCGCTCGCTCTCTGTTACCCCACTTTCACATCCACTCCCTACTCACAGAGGCAAATCAACGTCTTTGGGATGTGGGAGGAAACTGGAGCACTCGGAGAAAACCCATGCGGTCACAGAGAGAACGAGCAAACTCCACACAGACAGACAGCATCCAAGGTGAGGATCGAACCCAGGTCTCTGGCACTGCGAGGCTGCAGCTCTACCCGCTGTGCAGCCCGTTTCTGACCCGCTGAGTTCCTCCAGCGGTTTGTGTTTTGTTCAAGGTTCCAGCTTCTGCAGTTCCTTGTGTCTCTCCCCTCCCCCTGGTGTTCTTGTTGTACCTTTTCACCTGTTTAAACGTGCGGACTCCACAGGTGTGGAATGTGCCTGACCAGGTGGAAGATCATAGCACAGCTTGGCATTGTTCCTTCTCACACCTTGCTCTCCGATCCAGGCTGCACACTTAACATAACACAAGATACAAGTACATGAAATAACTCACAAGGGACAGTTCAGAATAAAAGTATTTATGGCCGACACCACATATGTGATTGACCGGTGATTTTTAAGTGACAAATCTGTACATAAAAGGTTATATCAAGGTAATGCAAGCAATCCTTAGGATAAATTATCATAAAATGTATTACGGTCTGGTTACTGATTCATAGAGCAAAAATTTTTATATAACTTATTATCTGTCATACATTTTATGGCAAACCCATAACGCAGTCCTTCAGTACAATATCGTAGGAAGGTTATAAATCCTGTTACTTGCCTTTGGAGTGTGCGTTTACGGAGTCACAAGTCTCGTTTATGTTCCAGAAATTTCTTCAATAACACTGTGCTCTGAGAGGCAGAAACTGTCTGTTTCCCACAACCGAGTGATCTTTTTAAATGGCCATCAACGAGAATGCCAAATGATTGATATTCTGGATGACAGTGAGCACAAGGTGACTTCTGAGGCGACCCCTCAGTATTATGTATCCCGAAACCCACTGCACTGGAGCAGAATCAATGCACCACCACCTCTTTCTCCTGTGCCCCACCTGGACTCACACCTACATCTCCCTTTCGACCTACATTCAGTCCTCCAGCTACACAATCTTCAACTCTTCAATCCTTTTGTCTCACACCTCTTCTGACCTCTTACCACTGACCTTTGTCCAACCATCTGCCTATCAACCCTCAACCTCTCACCCCCCCCCCCCCCCCCCCCCCACACCTGTATCAATCTATTATCGGCTAATCTCTGTCCTGCCCCTCCTCTCTTCCAGTTCACTCCCCCAGTCTGAAGAAGAGTCCCGACCCAAAACATCACCTATCTATGTTTTCCAGAAATGCTGCCTGACCCGCTTTTATCTTTTCTTGTAAACCATACCTACAGATCCTTGTGTCCACATTTTCAGACCGTTACACTCACTGACAGCTACGCAAAGGAAGTAAGTAATTGGATGCAACATGATCCAATGAAGGTCCTTGTTATGGTCGGCACAGAAATGAAAAAGTACCTATTCTTTGGACTGAATTTTGTTTTATAAAATTCATCGAGATCAGGCTGTGGTGCAGTTATCCATTTTAACGGTGCTGGATAAAGCAAGGGGAGAAACCCTGATTATAATAACTTTTGTAAAGTGAATGTGATGGGAGACAGTTTCAGGCCGACAGGAAACACTGAAATCATGGCATTCTGTTCTCTGATGTCTCAATTGATGATTGAGTTGTATTATTTCTTGATTTGTGTATAGTTGTTTACATGCATTTCGTCCCTGGCTTCCGGCTCACATCAAACCCTGTCTGAAGGACGTGATCTTGAACAATGACACACAGATCTCTGTGCTTGCTACTAGTCTGTTGGTTAGTCCAAGAATTCCCAGTAGTTTCTTACTATAGAGTCAAAAGGGATTTGGGGGGTTTGTGCAAGGCCTGCACAGTATTCTGTAATAATGTCAATGTTTTATAATTGGTTTTGGCAGTTTTTAAATCCAATAATTTCAGAGGAAGCATTGTTAATATGTCTGTATAAAGAGAACATAATTTTCCTTCACTTGTATTTTTGTTATTGAGCAAGTTTATCAAAATAAAATGATTGCGTACTAAAGGAAGTGGTGCCGGTCTGATTGTTGTGTCAAAATAATAACTGCTACTCTGCTTAGAGCTTTCCACACTTCAAATCCTTATTAAAATCTCCATCCCCTTTTGGAATTTGTCAGTGAGAGTCCACTGTAAGATTTTGCGGGTGGTATGAAACCTAACTAGGTCATACTAAAGAACGTTGGCTGGTGCTCTAGAGAGAAATAATCATCTCTCCTAATGTATGGTGGAAATGTTGCCTGGCTGTGGAGAGAGCAGCCACGGCCATTGTTAACCATCTTTCCTTCATACTTTTAACAAAACTAAGTTAACTACAGGCTCAAAGGACTTGGAATACACTATTTTAATATCAATCGTACTTTATTGTCATGTAGTTAAATGAAGTGCAATTCCTAGTTTTGCATACAATCCACTAAAATCAGTATACATAAGCACGCTCATACATAAGTACAAGCGTTTGATTGCAGTGTAAATATAGATTTCCACTGAGGCAACACCGTCCAACTTAGGTACTAAGTTCTTCAAAATATTGAGTCCTATCTTGGCCATAAAGGCCTGTTGTCCTAGTGGCGGTACTGGGTCAGTGTTTCATGGGTTGGCGATGCGGTCAGTGTCCTCCACCGCCGCTCCGTGCCACTGCAGGCCGCATCAGATCCCTGCATTCGTCCGACTTCTGTGGGGCCTCCAACGGCGACCGACCCACGCTATCCCCCAGCTGCTGCAGGGCCCTCAGCAGCCCACGGACACCTCGTCCCCTCTCCTCCTGCGGCCGCCGCTCACCCTCAGTGCCCCAGAGCACCTCCGAGGGGGCAGGAGGCGAGCCCCAGCCCCTCACCGGCACCAATCCTCCCCTCCATCCACTGCACGCACCTTCTTTGCTGCTGAGTCAGTAGCTTGTATCTCAAGGGTCAATCCAAGCTGGAAAGGGTGCAGAGATGATTTATAAGGATGTTGCCAGGGCAAGGGCCTGAGCTATAGGTAGAGGTAAAGTAGGCAAGTACTTTGTTCCTTGGAGCACAGGAGGATGAGGGGTGATCCTTTGGAGGTGTACAAAATCATGAGAAGAATAGATCGAGTAAACCCATAGTGCCTTGCCCAGGGTAGAGGAATCGTGAACCAGTGGACATAGGTCTGGGGGGGGGGGGGGGGGGGAGAGACACTTAATAGAAACCTGAGCAGTAACACTTTTTACACAACGAGTGGTGCCAATTGAGGCAGGTACTATCGCAACGTTTAAGAAACATTTAGACATGCACGTGGATAGGATATTGGGCCAAATGCAGGCCGATGGTAGTGTAGATGGAGGCGTCTTGGTTGGCGTGGGCAAGTTGAGCCGAAGTGCCTGTTTCCACGCCGTAGGACTCAATAACACAAAAAAGCAAAACATTATCCTTATTTTTCAAGTTGCATTCAAACCCCAGCAAGCATACCATCTCCCCCCCCCCCCCCCCCCCCCCCCCCCCCCATTTATTCACCACTTTGTTTTGCTCAAGATTCCAGCATCTACAATCTCTTATAGACACAAGGAACTGCAGATGCTGCTTTACAAAAAAAAACTCAAAGTGCAGAAGTATCTCAGGTCATAAGTTATAGGAGCAGAATATGCTGGCCCATCAAGTCTGTGCTTCAATCATGGTTGATCTCTCTTTCCCACTCAACCCCATTCTCCTGCCTTCTCCCTATAACACCCATCCTAATCAAGAATCCTATCAATCTCTGTCTTAAAAGTACTCATTGACTTGGCCTCCACAGCAGCCTGTGGCAATGAATTCCACAGATTCACCACCCTCTGGCTAAAGAAATTCTGTATCTTTTTAAAGTTACATCCATTTATTGTGATGCTGTGCCCTCCGGTCTTAGACCCTTTTTACATTTGATATTACTGTGGCCAGAATTACCAAAGAAGGGAACTAACCCGAAACTTCACCTGTCCATGTTCTCCAGAGATGCTGCCTGACCAGCTGAGTTACACCAGCACTTTGTGTCTCTTTCTTTGTTGACCAGCATCTGCAGTTCCGTGTCTTAAATCGAAGCTCGTATCACCCCAGTGTATCGAACATGTCTGGGGTGAGCTTGGAGCTCCCTCTGCTGCCGGCTCTCGGTATTGTTGTCAATGCTGGCAGCGCAATTAATGTCACAAGTTAATCAGTATTCTACTAATTATCGTATTACTCGAGGAATTCTCCTTGATTAGCTTTAATCAGCTTACCCTCACGGTATTTCATAATTCCTCAAATAAAACTATTTCAAATCCCACAAAGGTCCCAGAAAATTGAATTTGTAAAGCTAATTACAATTTATACAATGTTTGCATTTTGACACTGACAGATTTGCAAAATAGTTATGACACGGAAAGAGCCATTTAGGCTGTGGAGTCTGCTTGAGTTTTACCCTCCCCGACCTGTGCTAATTCTTCCACCTCAGCTGCACGCAGTTTGCTCTTTAAACACCCTGGAGATCTTGCTGGCCTTTCTGTCCTGGAGGAACAGCACCTCATATTTCGTTTGGGCAGCTTACAACCCAGTGGTATGAGATTGATTTCTCTAATTTCAAGTAAGCCTTGCCTCCCCTTTCTCTCCCCCACCCAAGTCCTGCTAGTTCCACTGTGTGGTATGCCTTCGTTATCACCTCCTTCACAGCCAACAATGGACCATTGTGGGCTCCACCATTCCTCGCCTATTCCTTTTCTCCAGAGATGCTGCCCGACCCGCTGAGTTACTCTGGCATCTTGTGCCTACTAGGTGTGTAAACCAGCGCTTGCTGATCATTCCTACACTTTAAATTTGACACGGTTCCATTCCAGCCCCAGATTCTCGACGGGCCCGCTGGTATGGTACATCTAGTATTGAAACAGACACCGTGGGCCGAAGGGTCTGTTCATGGGCTGCACCGTTCTTCGCTCTATGTTCCAGTAACGGAGCGGGGTGCTCACCCTCGGACACTGTGTGTGCAGCCCCTCCATGTTAATTTCCAGCATTTGCTCCTTTAGTTTCGGATTTCCAGCGCCTGCACTTTACAGGGAACCGGTCGCTGATTTGCAACATTTTATGAAGTTCTGTAGGAATTGCAGCCGCCGATCCGCTGTTGTCCGCAGCCCGGAGTTGCCAAGTTACAGAAAGTCCAGGCAGAGTTTGGACTCGACCATGCAATCCAATTTAATAAATTGCACGTTTTGGATTGCTTGCATTTGTTTTTTTTGGGTTTTTTTGCAACAGCTAAAATGCAACGTATCCGGCTTCTTCGTGTTAATGTTTTGACTATCCTTCAAGTTTGCAAAGATAATTTGTTCAAAGGGTTGAGAATGAACTCTTCCGTCTCCAGTGGCGACGGAGCAACAGTGGAGCAGGAGGGCAGCGAGGCTGCAGCCGCCTCTGTAACCCGCTCACCAGCGCTCGCTGCACAAGGGCCCCGGCCAGAAACGCCGCCTCTTCATTCCCTCTGCAGACGCTGCCCGACGCGCGGAGTTCCTGCAGCACCTTCCCTTCGCTCAAGATACCGACATCTGCGGCTCCAGCCGTCGATCACCGCGAATCTGGGACCAGACACGTGTGAATCATTCGCTGGCCCGGGACAGAGGTACAGAGAAGATTTGCGAGGATGTTGCCAGGATTGGAGGGTCTGAACCATAGGGAGAGATTGAGTAGGCTGGGACTCTATTCCTTGGAGCACAGGAGGGTGAGGGGTGATCTTGTAGAGGTGTGTAAGATCATGAAAGGAAAAGTAAATGCACCGAGTCTCTTGCCCAGAGTAGGCGAATCAAGGACCAGAGGACATAGGTTCAAGGTGAAGGGGAAAAGATTTAATAGGAATCTGTGGGTAACTTTTTCACATAAAGGGCGGTGGGTGAATGGAACAAGCTGCCAGATGAGGTGGTTGAGGCTGGGACTATCCCATCGCTTAAGAAACAGTTAGACAGGTACATGGATAGGATAGGTTTGGAGGGATATGGGCTAAATGCGGGCAGGTGGGACTAGTGTAGCTGGGACATGTTGGCCGGTGTGGGCAAGTTGGGCTGAAGGGCCTGTTTCCACATTCTTTGACTATGATCTGTCAATCACCATGTATCTGGGAGCAGACTTGTCAACCACTCATTGAAGGGCATGGGTCATTGGTGAGGGTATTGGGGTGATAAGAGGTGGAGAATAATCTGTTCATGTAAATTGTTTAATTTTGTGGAGCAGGAGTTGTCCAGTTTGCTGCGGATAACTTGTTTCTCTGCAGGTCAGCGGCAGTGGCTGGCTGCCTGCACGGTGCCAGCATGAACCAGACCATGGCCGACATCCTGGCAAACCAGCAGTTCCTCCAGAGCGCATTGTAAGTCTCTTCAACCCCACAGCCAGCGGAAGGTGGGGAATGTGTCTGGTCAACCCGGCTCGCCTCGGAGTCAGGGTTAAAGTTCCGAGTTCGCTCCCGCTGAGTTTCCCCGGCACTCTGAGCAAAACACAGAGCAGGAGGAGGCTCAGGGAACTGCAGGTGCTTGAACCTCGAGCAAAACACAAAGTGCTGGAGGAACCCAGCAGGTCTGGCAGCATCTGCAGAGGGTATAAACGAGGTACACAAAAATGCTGGAGAAACTCAGCGGGTGCAGCAGCATCTATGGAGCGAAGGAAATGGGCAACGTTTCGGCCCAAAACGTTGCCTACTTCCTTCGCTCCATAGATGCTGCTGCAGCCGCTGAGTTTCTCCAGCATTTTTGTGTACCTTCGATTTTCCAGCATCTGCAGTTCCTTCTTAAACACGAGGGTATAAACAAGGATCTGCAGATGCCAGTTTACGCAAAGGGACCCAAAGTTCTGGAGTAACTCAGCGGGTCAGGCAGCATCTATGAAGAACACAGATAGTTGATGTTTCAGGTCAGAACCTTTCTCCAGATTGATTCTACATTCTCTCCACTGAAGCTGCCTGCTGAGTACCCGCTGAGTTCCTCCAGCACTCTGTGTTTTGCTCAGTATTGCAGCATCTGCAGTTCCCTGTGTCTCTGAGCCATCTGGCGTGTGCATAGGCAATTTACAGTGATTGCACTCCGTTGGAGAAGTGCTTGAGAAATTCTGAGGGTAGAAACATTGCTTGGAAATCCCAGCCTTTTAATTCATGTTAAAGATTTTGGACATCTTTAAAAAGTGACCACTGAGCCAGGTTTATCGAGGTTGTTCCGCTAGAGAGCGAGAGTGGCGTTACACAGAAACCTCGCATCAGAGACAATCGCCTGATGAAAACAGTTGTGTCGTTGGGGTGGGGGGGGAGGGCAGGGGGTTTTCAAGCTCGCAATCACTAAGTTATTTATTTTACAGGATTATCAAAAAAAGGTATTTTTATTAACTGCAAGTTATTTTTGTTGCTGCTAACAGTACTAAAGGCTGTACGTTACTGAGTTTGTCGATTGAAAGATACAGCATGGAAACGGACCCTTCAGCCCACCAAGTCCGCACCAACCACCAATCACCCCTTCACATTAGCTCCATGTTATCCCACTTTCTCAACCACATAGAAACAGGAAATAGGTGCAGGAGTAGGCCATTCTGCCCTTCGAGCCGACACCGCCATTCAATATCATGGCTGATCACCCAAAATCAGTACCCCGTTCCTGCTTTCTCCCCATATCCATTGATTCCATTAGCCCCTAAGAGCTAAATCTAACTCTTGAAAACATCCAGTGAATTGGCCACCACTGCTTTTTGTGGCGGAGAATTCCACAGATTCCACACATTAGGGACAATTTACAGAGGGCCAATGAACCTGCAAACCCACATGTCTTTGGAGTGTGGGAGGAAACCGGGGCACCTGGAGGAAACCCACACGGAAACAGGGAGGATGTGCAAACTCCTCACAGACACTGAGGTCAGGATTGAACCCGGGTCTCTGGCGCTGTGAGGCAGCAGCTCCACCCGCTGTGCCGCCCCTTCACTAGACGTTAGTGGAGATGGGTTATCAACGGGAACCGTTGGTTCTGCAGGTTTTGTTCTGTCCTGGCCCAGAGACGCGTTGCACAGAAACTGCTGGAGGCCATTCCGCCCTTCCACAGGGAACAGCAGGAGGCCATTCCTCCTTGGATCAGCTAAGGCCTTTCTGCCCCTCGATTAGGAACAGCAGGAGGTTATGACGGTGCACAGGGATTATTGGAGCGAATTATGCCGGTTGGGAGTTGTTGATTTTTGACTAACATTTCTGCTTTACTTTGAGGCCAAAGTTCAGGAAAAGCCCCCAGCTACAGAGGGCAGCGTGGCAGGCCCTGGACACGGCCCACCCTGAACCAGAGGATGGGTTACTGGTGACGCATGTCAATCAAACCCGCCAGCTGCTGGTACGTAAGGCCAGGACCTGCCCACACTGCGATCTCGTGCAGTGATAGTGGGGCAGTGACAATGACCAGTGGGGCAGTGACCAGTGGGGCAGTGACAATGACCAGTGGGGCAGTGACCAGTGGGGCAGTGACAATGACCAGTGGGGCAGTGATGGTGGGGCAGTGACCAGTGGGGCAGTGACAGTGACAGTAGGGGCAGTGACCAGTGGGGCAGTGACTGACAGTGGGGCAGTGACTGACCAGTGGGGCAGTGACCATGGGGCAGTGACCAGTGGGGCAGTGACAGTGACCAGTGGGGCAGTGACGGTGACCAGTGGGGCAGTGACCAGTGGGGCAGTGACCAGTGGGGCAGTGACGGTGACCAGTGGGACAGTGACCAGTGGGGCAGTGACAATGACCAGTGGGACAGTGACCAGTGGGGCAGTGACAATGACCAGTGGGGCAGTGACAATGACCAGTGGGGCAGTGACCAGTGGGGCAGTGACAGTGACCAGTGGGGCAGTGACAATACCAGTGGGGCAGTGACAATGGACCATGGGGCAGTGACAATGACCAGTGGGGCAGTGACAATGACCATGGGCAGTGGGGGGCAGTGACAATGACCAGTGGGGCAGTGACAATGACCATGGGGCAGTGACTAGGCAGTGACAATGACCAGTGGGCAGTGACAATGACCAGTGGGGCAGTGACAATGACCAGTGGGGCAGTGACAATGACCAGTGGGGCAGTGACAATGACCAGTGGGGCAGTGACAATGACCAGTGGGGCAGTGATGGTGGGGCACTGACAATGACCAGTGGGCAGTGACCTGGGGCAGTGACCAGTGGGGCAGTGACAATGA
The DNA here is from genome assembly GCA_035221665.1 of Okamejei kenojei. Classification (NCBI taxonomy): domain Eukaryota; kingdom Metazoa; phylum Chordata; class Chondrichthyes; order Rajiformes; family Rajidae; genus Okamejei; species Okamejei kenojei. The sequence goes on from CM069152.1 coordinate 25,493,603, forward strand.
CATGGGGCAGTGACATGATGACCAGGGCAGTGACCGTGGGCAGTGACAGTGACCAGTGGGGCAGTGACAATGACCAGTGGGGCAGTGACCAGTGGGGCAGTGACAATGACCAGTGGGGCAGTGACAATGACCAGTGGGGCAGTGACCAGTGGGGCAGTGACCAGTGGGACAGTGACCAGTGGGGCAGTGACCAGTGGGACAGTGACCAGTGGGGCAGTGACAATGACCAGTGGGGCAGTGACAATGACCAGTGGGGCAGTGACAGTGACCAGTGGGGCAGTGACAGAGCGGAGTAACAGCAAGCAACTGCAGCTGCTGCTTTACCAAAGAAACAAACAAAGAGCTGGAGTAACTCGGCGGGTCAGGCAGCATGATAGGACTTTTTTCCAATTTCCGGTAGCCCTTGCTGTCTCCTCCCCTTCTCAGCTCTCCCTCAGCCCTCGGGCTCCTCCTCCTCATTTTTCCTTTCTTCTCCTCACCCCACCCTACATCAGTCTGAAGAAGGGTTTGGGCCCGAAACGCTGCCTATTTCCTTCGCTCCATAGATGCTGCTGCACCGCTGGTTTCTCCAGCACTTTTATCTACCTTCGATTTTCCAGCATCTGCAGTTCGTTCTTAAACAACATGATAGGACTTTGGTCAGGCCGCACTTGGAATATTACGTGCAGTTCTGGTCGCCCCCATTACAAGAGGGTGCAGAGGTGATTTGCCAGAATGTTGCTCCCATTTCCCCCATTAGGCCCAGGCCCCTCTGAACTTTTCAATTACCTGTTCATTTGCCTCCACGGATGCTGCCTGACCAGCTGAGTTACAACATAGAAGAGTTATAACCATATAAACCATATAACCATATAACAATTACAGCACGGAAACAGGCCCTCTCGGCCCTTCCAGTCCATGCCGACCATTTGTTTTCCCCTAGTCCCATCTACCTGCACTCAGACCATACCCCTCCATTCCCTTCACGTCCATATACCTATCCACTTTACTCTTAAATGTTAAAATCGATCCTGCCTCCACCACTTCTGCTGGAAGCTCATTCCACACAGCCACCACCCTCTGAGTAAAGAAGTTCCCCCTCACGTTACCCCGAAACCTCTGTCCCTTAATTCTCATGTCATGCCCGTGTTCCCATGTTCAGCACAGGAACAACACAATGTCCATGCTGAACATGATGCCAAGTTAAACTAATCTCCTCTGCCTGCACCTGATCCACGTGCCTATATAAAGCCTCTTAAACACCACTGCCATATCTACCTGCACCACCACCCCTGGCAGCTCGTTCCAGGCACCCACCACCTTCTGAGTTCCTCCAGCAGTCTGCTTTTGGCTCAAGATTCCAAGCTCCCCTCTCTGTCTCGACCTTTGCTTCCCGTTCATTCCACAGCATCTTGCGGCTCTGAAAGGGGGAGGCCATTTGGCCCGCTGTGGCTGTACCAGCTCACTGGGAGCTCTCCCTCTGATCCCACTCCCCCCCCAACCGCACGTGTATGTTGTGGCTCAGCTCCTCCCCCTGCTGTGCAACGCCGGTGTTGCAGCCGACCCACGACTCTCCTCACTTACCCCCCCCCCCCTGATCTCTCCAGCGATTTTCCTCTCTCCCACAGGGAACCCCTGCTTCCCCCGCCGTGCCCGCGACCACCCAAACCTCCGAGGAATGGCTGGCCACTCACGGCCTGGAGCCCCAGCAACTGACCCTTCACCATCTTCTAACTGAAGGCTGTGTCGTCAGGTGAGTCCAGCAGAGAGCTACACTATTGGCTTATTTATTGTTCAGCGATACAGCACAGAAACAGGCCCTTCAGCCCATCGAGTCCATGCCGGCCATTGTACAGAGGGCAATTCACCTACAAAACCCCCACGTCCTTGGAAGAAACCAACACGGTCACATCAGGACATACAAACTCCACACTGACAGCACCCGAGGTCAGGATCGAACCTGGGTCTGAGTCGCTGTGAGGCAGCGGCTCGACCCGCGGCACCACTGCCTTGCTCATGTGTACTGAGGCCAGTGAGAGTTTTTGTTTGAATGTTGATTAATGTTCTGCAGGAGTACAATCCGGCCATACACAAATACAACAAGTACTACACTTCACGCTGCCTCGGCAAGGACGAGCCTCGCCCCGGTCACTCCCTCTCCTCCCCTCTCCCAACAGGCAAGAGGTACAGAAGTGTGAAAACGCACACCTCCAGATTCAGGGATAATTTCTTCCCAGCTGTTATCAGGCAACTGAAACATCCTCTCACCAACTAGAGAGCGGTCCTGACCTCCCATCTCCCTCACTGGAGAGCTTTGAACTTTCTTTAATCAGACTTGAATGTTACACTTTTGCACTAAATGTTGTCCCTTGATCATGTATCTGTGCACTGGATGGCTTGATTATAATCATGTATAGTCTTCTTGGGCTGGTTAGCACGCAACAAAAGCTTTTCACTGTACCTCGGTACACGTGACCATAATAAACTAAACTAAACCGGTGCAAAGAGAAAACGAGCAAAGTGCAGAATGTGAGGAGTTGGAATATGTGTCATTTATTAGGAGTTTGCCGGAGATTTACCCAGAGTTTACCGGGGGGCTGCACTGGCCTCCCCTCTCACCCCCGCTCTTCCCATTCTCAGGAACAAGGACGAGGAGAGGGAGGTGAAGCATTTACAAGTCCGGTTGGACATCATCGAGAGCTTTGAATCCAGGGTCCGAGAGTAAGTCACTCCCTCTGCTTAATCTCTCAGATGGAGGACATTCAGTCCGTTGAATCCTCGCCTTTTTCTCTTTACCGATGTTTGTATATCTCCCCCTCCATCCAACCACCGGTCACTGCGCAAGTGCCGCCCGCCCGCATTGTGCCGGCCACACCAACCTGTCCAACACTTGTCTCATCACGATTCACACATTTGTTTATGACCTGTCCATGTTCTCCACAGATGCTGCCTGACCCGCTGAGTTACTCCAGCACTCTGTGTCCATGTTCTGGAGTACCCTCTGTGCTGGAGTACACTCTGTGTCCATGTTCTCCACAGATGCTGCCTGACCCGCTGAGTTACTCCAGCACTCTGTCTTTTTTTTGTAAACCAGCATGTACAGTTCCTTCTTTCTTCATTTATTTGAGGGCATTTATCTCAGTAACATTTATTTCATGAACATTTATTTGAGGACATCTATTTCTGAACACTTACAACACGAACATTTCTTTCAGAATGATTGACGTCTACCAGAAGCGGATCAATTGGCTGAAGGAAGGGAGCAGAAAGGTTGGTGTTTTGTGTCCGTGGATTGGGGTAACTGGCCACAGAAGAGGCCCTTTGGCCCTCTTGTTTGTGCTATCCCCTGTGAGCCTGCTGTTGTCAGTTCCGTTACCCCATGACTGTACTGAGAGGGCAGAGCATTAGTGAGAGGATCAAATTGTAAAGGAGATGTGAGAGGTGGATTTGTTTTTGTGGAGGGGGGATTTAACGTATCGGAGAGCCCATCGAGTCTGCTGTTCTTTTTCCGGGAGTCACACAGGGATTCTCCCCCTCTCGGAGGGAGTTGGTGTTTCCGGCTGTGACCAGTTGTTTCTGCCCCTCCAGATGTTTGGGTTGGTGAAGGGGGCTCGGCTGGGAGTCCTGGTCGACTGTTCCGACGCCAACTGCGGACTTGGCCGACAGCGGGAGTTCCAGCGAGATCTGCTGGTCAGTGTCCGTCCTCCACGGGGACCACGCGTGTGGCTGGCGTGTCCGGTTTAGCAGTGTATGTGCAGCGTGTAGTGGCCTTGGGAGCTCTCAACATTGACTCCACACACCATGATGTTTAGTTTAGAGATACAGCGTGGAAACAGACCCTTCGGACCACCGCGTCAGCGCCGACCACCGATCACCCCGTACGCTTGCACTATCCTACACACTAAGGACAATTTACAATTTTATTGAAACCAATTAACCTACAAACCTGCACGTCTTTGGCGTGTGGGAGGAAACCGGAGCACCCGGAGAAAACATAATGCGGTCACAGGGAGAACGTACAAACTCTGTACAGACAGCACCTGAGGTCAGGAATAAACCCGGGTCTCTGGCGCTGTAAGGCCGACTGTCCGATGCCTTCAGGCCGTACACGGCGATGGAAAGCTTCTTCTGTTCACCACCTACCATCCTCCCTCAGCTGATGAGCAAGGGGACGAAAGGCCACAGGCTATGGTGTGAGTGGAGGACCACTGTGACCTCCAACAGTAGCATCACACAGCAGCAGCACTAAGCTGGCTGATTCTCAAAGGACATCTCTTCCAGATTGAGTTTCCAGCATCTAGTGAATGAACCAACACAAGGGATAAACCTGCTGCTGTTGGCGTGTTATTGTCACGTGTGTCGAGGTACAGTGAGACAGAGATAGATATAGATTCTTGATTAGTACGGGTGTCCGAGGTTATGGGGAGAAGGCAGGAGAATGGGGTTAGGAAGGAGAGAGAGATCAGCCATGATTGAATGGCGGAGTAAACTTGATGGGCCAAATGGCCTAATTCTACTCCTATCCCTTATGACCTATGACCTTATGACTCCGCTCAGCCACCCTCCCTGTCAATCTCCGCTTTAAATATACCCGATGACTTGGCATCAAATCTGGATGAACTCAGTGGGTCAGGCAGCATCTGTGGAGGGGATTAGAGTTGTGACCCTGGTTCAGATTGTTGGGAGAAAGCTGGAAAAAATATATCAAAGCTTGGCAAGTGATAGGTGGATACAGGGGAGGGGAGCGGTTTGATTGGTAAATGTCACTTCTTTCACCCATCTGCAGTCTGCCTACTCCCTTCCACAGATGCTGCCCGACCCGCTGAGTTTCTCCAGCAGTTTGTGTTTCACCTATACCGTACAACCGTACATGAGGTGGTGCAAAGGAGAAAATGAGCAGAGTGCAGAATAGAGTGTTACAGCTACAGAAAAAATGCAGATTTTTAAAAAAGTGTAAGAGTCACAATGAGGTAGATTGGAAATTCATCCACAGCTTGTGAGAGGACATCCAGTAGTCTCATAGCATTTAGAAAGAAGCTGTTCCTGAGTCTGGTGATGCGCGGTTTCAATCTTCGGTACCTTCTGCCGGACGGGAGCGGGGCGAAGAGGGAATGACCGGGGTGGGACAGGTTCACGTTTTTGATGATGTTGACTATTTTCCCCAAGTCAGCATCAAGTGTAGATGGAGTCAATGGCGGGAGTCTGGTCTGTGTGATGCTCAGGGCTACATCCACAACTTCCTACGGTGTCTTGCGGTCTTGGACAGAGCTGCACCCAAATTAAGATGTTATACATCTGCAGAAGTTTGTAAGAGTCACTGGAGACAAGCTGAATTTCCTCTGTCTCCTGAGGAAGTAGAGGCGTTGCTGGTGCCTTCGAACTGGTGTAGTTGATCCATGACATTGTGTTGGTGATATTAACGTCAGGGAACCTGAAGCTCTGGGAGACCCACTTATCTCCAGCACCAGCACTCACTCCCCTGCCCCCCCCGGCTCCCCCACCCTCTCCCCTCCCCCCCCCCGGCTCCCCCCCTCCCACCCTCTCCCCTCCCCCACCCGGCTCCCCCACCCTCTCCCCTCCACCGGCTCCCCCACCCTCTCCCCTCCCCCCTGGCACGGCCACCCTCTCCCCTCCCGCACCCTCCCCTCCCCCACCCTCTCCTGGCTCCCCCACCCCAGGCACTCATCTACAATCCTTTCCCCACCGTTGGATTAGACTGACCCAGTGTGTGCGCGTGTTCATGTGCGTACTGTATGTCATGTTGTTACTTGTGGGTGGAGCACCAAGGCAAATTCCTTGTATGTGAATACTTGGCCAATAAACTTACTTACTTGCGTGTGTAAGCATGTGTGCCTGCGTGTGTGTGTAAGGGTTTGTACAAGTGTGTATGTGTGTAAGCGTGCGTGTCTGCATGAGTGTGTAAGCGTGCATGTCTGCATGAGTGTGTAAGCGTGCATGTCTGCATGTGTGCGTGCATGTCTGCATGTGTGCGTGCATGTCTGCATGTGTGCGTGCATGTCTGCATGTGTGCGTGCATGTCTGCATGTGTGCGTGCATGTCTGCATGTGTGCGTGCATGTCTGCATGTGTGCGTGCATGTCTGCATGTGTGCGTGCATGTGCGTGTCTCTCCCTCCCTCTGCTCTCCCCTGACACTATGCTCCCCCCCGCAGGCCCTTGTGGATGAGCAGTTGAGTGGAGTTTCACAGCTCTACCTCCTCTCCTTCGGCTCCGAGCTGCACCCGCTGTGGGACACTGCACGGGACCTCAACCTCCACACGTGAGCCCTGCGTGTCGGTGACGCTTGCAGCACGGGTGATGCTTGAGACCCTCGGCTGGACCGCCAGCTCCCGGTCCCCCTCTTTCGCATCCTGAAACACTCGATAACGCCATCCCCGCCCCTCCCCAGCTGCGAGGCTTCAGACTTCACATGGGATGTAGAACAGTCCAGCACGGGAACAAGCCCCTTCGGCCCACAGTGTCCGTGCCGACCAAGTCCCGGCCAATACATTACGGTTGATACTTTAGACTTTAGAGATGCAGCACGAAAATAGGCCCTTCGGCCCACCGGGTCTGCACTGACCAGCGATCTCCCCATACACTAGCACTAACCTACACACTAGGGATAGTTAACACTTTACATAAGCCAATTAACCTGCAAACCTGTACGTCTTTGGAGTGTGGGAGGAAACCAGAGCACCCGGAGAAAACCTACACGGTCACTGGGAGAACGTACAAACTCCATACAGACAGCACCCGTAGTCAGGATCGAAACTGGGTTTCTGGCGCTGTGATACATTACAGGAGATAAATTCCCCCATACATTACCAGCCACACTCCCCCCCCCCTCACAAAAAGACATAGGAGCAGAATCAGGCCATTCAGCCCATCTGGTCTCTGCTGCCATCCGACACTTAATGCATGTCCCCCTACAGGTTGCATGAGGCTCGGCAGTGGGTGCAGGCCCTGCAGCCCGGCGGGAGCTGCAACCTGCTGCAGGCCCTGAAGCGGGCGGTGAAGGTGCGGCGGCTCGACTCTCTGCTGCTCGTCCTGGGAACGTGGTAAGGGCATCGCGGGAGAGACCCGACCCCAGTACCGATCCACGACGCTGGGGGGTGGGAACAGGACAGGGAACGCCACAGGACACAGATCATCATGCAGTTTAGTTTAATTCAGAGATATAACACGGAAACAGGCCCTTCAGCCCACCAAGTCCACACCGACCAGCGCTCCCCCCACATTAGGTCCATGCTACACACTCGGGATAATAATATTTTATAATTGTAATATTATTGCTGAGGTGACCTGTTGTCTTGTCAAACACGTTTCATTGTACCATTGACCCTGTGTTAACCTACATATGACAAATAAAACTGAATTGAATTGACAATTTACAATTTTACCAAAGTCAATTAACCTACAAACCCACATATTTTTGGGATGTGGGATGAAACCGGAGCAGCTGGAGAAACCCCCACGGTCACGGGGAACGAACAAACTCTGTTCAGACAGCGACCATAATCAGGATCGATCCCGGGTTTCGTAGTCAATGCCTACCATGTTCTGTTGTGCTATGCAAAGAAATAATTTCATTGTCCTGTCAGGAAAACTCTTTTGACTTTGACTTGACTTTGTTTCTGGCGTTGTATGGCAGCAACTCTACTGCTGCGCCACCGTGCCGCCATCTTACCCTTCTCCGTTCAATCGGCTGATTGACTGTAAACAATGCCAGGGTGGGTGGGGGGGGGGGGGAGCGACATTGGGATGTGGAAGGCGCTGTACAAATGCAGGTTCTCTCTCTCTCCAGCCCTGACCAACCCCCTGGGATTCTGGTCGACCATCTGCAGCAGTGCATGTTGGGAAGGTCCTTGCCTGTACAAACCGTGGCGTACGACTGCAACCACCACACCGCCCAGGTAAGGCGAGGCCAGGTCTACCCACCGCCCAGGTAAGGCGAGGCCAGGTCTACCCACCGCCCAGGTAAGGCTGGGCCTGGCTCCACACTGCCCAGGTAAGGCTGGGCCTGGGGGTCTACCCACCGCCCAGGTAAGGCTGGGCCTGGCTCCACACTGCCCAGGTAAGGCTGGGCCTGGGGGCCACAGATACAGATACAGAAGCTGGTATCTTGAATGAAACATGAGTGCAAGGAGAAACTCAGCCGGTCAAGGAGCATCTGTGGAGGGAAATGGAGAGTTTGAAGGGTCCCGACCCAAAACGTCACCTGTCCATACCACTCCCTCCACAGATACTGCCTGACCCGCGGAGGTCCTCCTGCACGCAGTGTTCGGCTACAAATTGGAGCTACTGTGCACCGGGGGGGGGTTGTCAATCTGCACCGTCCCGGCTGTTGTCACACTTCCTGAGGGTCGTGGGTGTAGAGTGGAGGTAAATGTGTGGTTGTTGGCCAGCAGCGGCCGGGTGGGCCGAAGTTCCTGTTTCTCTGCTCTATCTCACTCGGTACGTTCTGTTTATCGCTGCCTCTCCCTCCCCGCATGCAGGAGATGCTGAGATCTCTAGCTGAGCTGACCGGCGGTCGACATCACTCCTACTCTATGGGAACACAGGTAAATACTCCCCAGGCCCTTCCTCCCGGCCTGCTAGCATTTTACCCCCCCCAGCCTATCCTGCAATCGCCGAACGTGGCCGGGGTGAGGGGGGGGGGGGGATAGGGTCACATGTACTGGGGATTTATTTAGGGTCACGTACTGGGGATCGGTGAAAAACCTTTTTTGGATGCTCTCCAAACAGATCAGATACAGAGACAGATAATGATATAATTATTAATAATATAATATATCACAATAGATTATAATATAATAGATAGTAGATAGTAGACACAAAAGTTGGAGTAACTCAGCGGGACAGGCAGCATCTCTGGAGAGACAAATGGGTGACGTTCTGGGTCGAGGCCCTTCTTCAGACCGGTTAGGGATTAGGAAAAATGAGAGATATAGAAGATGATTCAAAAAAGTAACAATGATAGAGGAAACAGGCCATTAATGGTTAGCTGTTTGTGGGGTGAAAACGAGAAGCTGGTGCGACTTGCGTGGGGGAGGGATAGAGAGAGAGGGAATGCAGTGGCTACCTAAAGTTGGAGAAATCAAATTCTTACCACTGGGCTGTAAGCTGCCCAAGCGAAATATGAGATGCTCCAATTTGCGTTTAGCCTCACTCTGACAATGGAGGAGGCCTAAGACAGAAAGGTCTGTGGGAATGGGAAGGGGAACTAAAGTGCACTTGAGCAACAGCTAACAATTGCCTGTTTCCTCTATCGTTAAATTTTTGCATTTCTTTCATTCATTGTTCTTTATTTTGCTACATCGCCATCTACAGTGGCTTGCAAAAGTATTCATACCCCGTGAACTTTTCCACATTTTGTCACATTACAACCACAAGCGTAAATGTATTTTAGTGGGATTTTATGTGATAGACCAACACAAAGTGGTGCATAATTGTGAAGTGGAAGGAAAATGTTACATGGTTTCCAAATTTTTTTACAAATAAAAAACAGAAAAATGTGATGTGCAAAAGTATTCAGCCCCCTTTACTCTGATACCCCTAAATAAAATCCATTGCAACCAATTGCCTTCAGAAGTCACCTAATTATTAAATAGAGTCCACTTGTGTGTAATCTAATCTCAGTATAAATACAGCTGTTCTGTGAAGGCCTCAGAGGTTTGTTAGAAAACATTAGTGAACAAACAGCATCATGAAGCCCAAGGAACACACCAGACAGGTCAGGGATAAAGTTGTGGAGAAGTTTAAAGCAGGGTTAGGTTATAAAAAAATATCCCAAGCTTTGAACATCTCATGGAGCACTGTTCAATCCATCATCCGAAAATGGAAAGAGTATGGCACAACTGCAAACCTACCAAGACATGGCTGTCCACCTAAACTGACAGGCCGGGCAAGGAGAGCATTGATCAGAGAAGCAGCCAAGAGGCCCATGGTAACTCTGGAGGAGCTGCAGAGATCCACAGCTCAGGTGGGAGTATCTGTCCACAGGACAACTATTAGTCATGCACTCCACAAATTGGGCCTTTATGGAAGAGTGGCAAGAAGAAAGCCATTGTTGAAACAAAGCCATAAGAAGTCCCGTTTGCAGTTTTCCACAAGCCATGTGGGGGACACAGCAAACATGTGGAGGAAGGTGCTCTGGTCTGATAAGACCGAAATTGAAGTTTTTGGCCTAAATGCAAAACACTATGTGTGGCGGAAAACTAACACTGCACATCACCCTGAACACACCATCCCCACTGTGAAACATGGTGGTGGCAGCATCATGCTGTGGGGGTGCTTTTCTTCAGCAGGGACAGGGAAGCTGGTCAGAGTTGATGGGAAGATGGATGGACCCAAATACAGGGCAATCTTGGAAGAAAACCTGTTAGAGTCTGCAAAAGACTTGAGACTGGGGCGGAGGTTCACCTTCCAGCAGGACAACGACCCTAAACATACAGCCAGAGCTACAATGGAATGCTTTAGATCAAAGCATATTCATGTGTTAGAATGGCCCAGTCAAAGTCCAGACCTAAATCCAATTGAGAATCTCTGGCAAGACTTGAAAATTGCTGTTCACAGACGCTCTCCATCCAATCTGACTGAGCTTGAGCTATTTTGCAAAGAAGAATGGGCAACATTTCAGTCTCTAGATGTTCAAAGCTGGTAGAGACATACCCCAAAAGACTTGCAGCTGTAATTGCAGCAAAAGGTGGAATTTTTTCAGGGGGGCTGAATACTTTTGCACGCCACACTTTTCAGTTTTTGATTTGTAATAAAATTTGGAAACCATGTATAATTTTCCTTCCTCTTCACAATTATGCACCACTTTGTGTTGGTCTATCACATAAAATCCCAATAAAATACATTTACGTTTGTGGTTGTAACGTGACAAAATGTGGAAATGTTCAAGGGGTATGAATACTTTTGCAAGCCACTGTATATCTCTCGTTTTCCTTATCCCTAACCAGTCTGAAGAAGGGTCTTGACCCAAAACATCACCCATTCCTTCTCTCCAGAGATGCTGCCTGTCCCGCTGAGTTACTCCAGCGTTTTGTGTCTATCTTCGGTTTAAACCAGCATCTGCAGTTCCTTCCTCCACAGAATAGATAGTAGAGTCAAACACCACGGAAACAGGCCCTTCTGCCCAAGCGACCACGATGCCCGTCTATAGTCCCACCTGCCCAAATTTGTCCCATATCGCTCTAAACCTTGTGTCCGATGGAACTGTAGATGCTGGTTTATATCCAAGGTAGACAAAGTGCTGGAAGTCTGAAGAAGGGTCCTGACCCAAAATGTCAACCATCCTTTTTCTCTAGAGATGCTGCCTGACCTGCTGAGTTACTCCAGCACTTTGTGTCTATCTTCCTTCTAACCTTATCCTGCTCACCTATGTGTCCAAGTGTCTTCTAAATGTTTTTACATAGTACCTGCCTCAACTACCTTCCCCGGCAGCTCGTTCCAAATATATACCCACCACTCTCTGTGCGAAAAAGCTGCCCCTCGGGTTCCTGTTAAATCTTTCCCTCCCCTCACCTTAAATCAATGCCCTCTGGTTCTTGATTTCTCTACTCTGGGTAAAAAACTCTGTGCATGCACCCTATTCATTCCGTGGAAGGTGGAATTCCCGGAGAGGGACAGGGAGTGGGGAGGGGGGAGGGGAGTGGGAGAGTTATGGGGATGCAGCAGTTGTGGGGGGCAGGGGCGCGGAGCAGGTCAGGGGAGGGCACGGAGTGAGGGGCAAAGGGGGTGGGGAGTGAGGGGGTTGGGCAGGTGAGATGGTAGGGGTTAGGAGAAGGGCAGATCTGGAGAGATGGGGCAGGTGAGGGAGCAGGGGTGGACCGGGGGAGGGATTGTCAGGAGAGGAGAGGGAAGGGGCAAGGATGGGGGGGGGGGGGGGGGGCGGGAGGTGAGGGGGAAGGGGCGGTCAGTCATATCTTGGTGCATTTCCCCGGCAGCAGTGCTGGGGGCAGCGATGTCGCTGCGCTGGGGCAGGAGCTGCAGGGAGCAGCACAGCTGCTGCAGTCGGTGGCGGAGATGCGGCGAGGGCTGGTGGACGGGGCTGTCAGCTCCCTGCTGAGAGAGGTGAGGGGTTGCGGGGGATCATGGGGAGGGGTCACAGGGAGGAGATGTGGGGGGTGACATCGGGGTACATGCAGGGGGGTATGGGGTGTGATGGAGGGGCCCGGGGGATCGGGGCGGGGTCACAACATCAGGGCTGTGTGAACCTCTCTCTCTCTCTCTCTCTCTCTCTCTCTCTCTCGCTGATCCGCGGCAGGTGTGGACGGAAGTCTCCGGAAGGCGGCCACCCCGGCGGTCAGAGCTGGAGGCACCGCTGACCATTGAGGCCCCCGGCGTCCGGCCCCGACCCTCGGCCCAGTGGCTGCAACGCAATGGCCTGAGAGGTGCCTGTCTCATCCCCCCTTGCCCCCGCGCACCCCCCCCCCAGCGACTCCTTGCACCCCTCCCCCCCGCAGCACACACCGCCCAACCAGGACACCCTCGCCCCACCCCCCCGCGACACCTTGCACCCCAGCAACACCCCGCCTGACCGCGACCCCTCACCCCACCCCCCCGCGACACCTCACCCAACCACGACTCGTCGCTCCCCTGTGATCCCACACCTCTCCCATTCCCCACCTCCCCCCGTAACTCTGCACCCCCCCCCCCCCGTGACCCTTTCACCCCATGTGATCTCCCCTTGTTACCTTTCCCCATCACCCTTCCCCTCTCGGCGACCCTTCGCCCCCCGGGATCGTGCCGTGCTCTCTGACCCCTCTTCTCCTCTAGCCCACGGGCTGGGTCTCTACCAGGTTCTGGCCCCCAACGCCTTCCCCCGGTGCGAGCAGTTCGTGCCCATCCTGCGCAAGACCGTCCGATCCACCCTGCACCAGGTAGGCCCCATCTTTCAGAACCTTCCGGCCCTCGGCATCGCCCAGGCCGTACATCTCGGCTTTGGTCAGCATGGAGTGGTTGTGCCAATGGGTCTCGTCTCCCTGCTGTCGGCCGGGATGGACACTGGGGTTGTGAAGCTGGGGGTTTTTCGGGTGAAGTTACGCTGAAGGATCGAATCCCACGGATTGCAGCCCTGAAACAAGGTCAGGGTCAGGTTTATTATTGTCACGTGCACCGAGGTACAGTGAAACTCTTTGTTTTGCAAGCTGTCCAAACAGATCAGATAATACTGTACATAAATACAATTATGTCAAACTCAAGTACAATAGAGAGAGCAAAGGGGAAGATACAGAGAGCAGAATATAGTTCTCAGCATTGTAGCGCATCAGTTCTAGAGACATAGTCCAATGTCCGCAAAAGGGTAGAGGTGAATCGGACAGTACCCTAGCTTATGGAAGGACCATTCAGAAGCTTGATAACAGAGGGGAAGAAGCTGTTCCTGAGTCAGATAGCACAGTAAACCCTTTTTATAAAGCACCATGGGATGGCGGTGGGGGGTGGAGGGGGGGTCGTAGTTGGGTGGGGTGGGGTATGGTGTTGCCGAGTTATTGCCGAGCGTCCACTATAACCGAGTCTGGTAACATCATTGTATAAGCAGTAGAAACAAACAACTACAGATGCTGGATAATACACAAAGTGCAGGAGTAACTCAGTGGGTCAGGCAGCATCTCTGGAGAACATGGGTAGATGACAGTTCTTCAGACTGGTTGTAGGGGGAGAAAGCTGGAAAATAAGTTCTTCAGACTGAAGAAGGGTCCAGAACCGAAACGTCCATTCCCTCCACAGATGCTGCCTGACCCGCTGAGTTCCTCCAGCACTTTGTGTTTTGCTAAAGATTCCAACGTCTGCGGTTCCTAGTGACGGCACTCGGTGTAACCGTGCCAGGGTGAGCGGCGCACGGGTTACAGTGTCGGGGAGGGGTGTGAAATGGAGGGGTGGGTTGGCGATGAGGTGAGGGGTGAAGGGAAGGGTGAGAGGTGATGTGAGGGGTTCGGGAGGCACTAACTGGCTGGGTGCTCTGTAGAAAGCCATGATGCAGCTGGAGTGGTTCGACGGGACGGTGAGGAATCTTCATGTGGACCCACCCCAACTCTACCAGTATCAGGTGAGGCTTCCCCACCCCACCCTCCGCCATCCCTCTCCACTCCCCAGGGCAATCCCTGCCTGAAACCCCACCCGATCCCCACTGCCGTTCCCTCCGTCACACCCCACCCTGGGTTGTCCCCCACCGGGGCTGGTTCCTGACCGCTCTCTCCCAGTGACCCCTGTCTCTCTCCCCCATGGGCCCGTCACCACTCGTGGCCGTTCCCTGACCTCTCTCTCCCCTTGGCCCCTGTCTCTCTCCCCCTGACCTGTGCCTTTCTCCCCCTGACCCCATCTCTCTGTCTCCCCAGGGCTCCCTGTCCCGTGCGGTCAGGGGCTTCCAGCGTCGTCTCAGCTGGTTGTGTTCGGGTAGCAGACGGGTCTGGGGCAACCTGTGTGAGGAGAGGTCAGTATTGAACACCCTGACCCCGGCTCGTTACCCTCGCGCCGTGACCCTGGTTTCCGTGGTGACATTGGGCGGTTGCCCTAGCGACGTGTTTCCCCTGGCGGTGACCCCAAGAGGTTGCCGTGGTAATGTATGACCCCGGTAGGTGACCCCTGCATTGCCATGGCGACATGTGCCCCTGGGCGGTTGCTGTGGTTACGAGTGACCCCAGTGTTGCCTTGGCGACGTGTGACCCTGGGCAGTGACCTTGTGGATTAGCCCTGCGTTGCCATGGTGATGAGTGACCCAGGGTGGTGACCCCCGAGGGGCGGTGCCGGTGCGACGTGTGACACAGGCGGTGACCCCTGCGTTGCCATGGTGATATGTGATGTCCGCTCTCCCACAGGGTGCTGCTGATGGTGGACACTTCGACCCTCTCCCCCGGCACCGACCCCGACCCCCCCCTCAAGCTGCTCCGGCCCCTTCTCCAGCAACAGCTGCCCCGGACACAGGCCTTCAACCTGCTGGCGTGAGTGACCGCTGACCGCGGGGGGGGGAGGGGAGAGGTCTGTGGAGGGGTGGATTTGGGCGAGGGGAGGGTTTGGAGCAGGAGGGTGTTGGGGGAACAGGGGGGTTGGGAGGGCGGGGATTGGGGAAGGGAAGAAGAGGTTCTGGGGAGGGGGCGCTACCGCTGGTGCCGGTTTTTGACCCGTTCTCCTGGCGATCTCCTCCCTCCAGGTTCGGCTCCGGGGTCCAACGCTACGGGCCGGGCCTAGTGCCCACCACACCCGCCAGTCTGCAGGCTGCCTGGAGGTGGGTTCCTGCAGCCCCCTCGCCCCTTTCACCTGGACTCTCCCTCCCTTCCTGCAGCCCCCTCACCCCTTCCTCCCTCTGTGCTCCCTGTGTCCTCCCTTCCTCCTTTGCCCCTCCCTCACCCCTGCCTACCTCCCTTGCCCCTGCCACTCTCACTCCTTCCCTCCCACGCTCGCCCCTCCCTCAGAAGGGAGACATAGTGTGGGACGGTCAGAATATTCCAGTCAGTTTACGGCTTCAGGAACTTCTCCTTCCCCTCTGTTATCAAGCTTCTGAACGGTCCTTCCATCAGCTAGGGTACTGACCGATTCACCTCTACCGCCTTGTGGTCTCTGGAACTGATGCGTTACAATGATGAGAACTAGATTCTGCACTCAGTATCTTCTGATTTGTACTACCTATTGTATTGATAGTATTTATTTTTAGTATTGGAGTCTAGAAGAATGAGGGGGACCTCATTGAAAGGTACCAAATAGTGAAATGCTTGGATAGAGAGGATGTGGGGAGCATGTTTCCACCAGTGGGAGAGTCTCCCACTAGAATTAAAGGATGTTTCTTTAGGAAGAAGACGATGAGGAATTTCTTTAGTCATAGGGTGGTGAATCTGTGGAATTATTTGCCACAGAAGGCTGTGGAGGTCAAGTCAATAGATACTTTATTGATAGATAGATTCTTGATTAATACGAGTGTCAGGGGTTATGGGTTAGAAGGCAGGAGAATGGGGTTAGGAGGGAGAGATAGATCAGCCTTGATTGAATGGCGGAGTAGACTTGATGAGCCAAAAGGCTTAATTCTGCTCCTATCATTCATGACCTTATGACCTTTTCACCGTAGCCCTGTACACGTGATAATAAACTAAACAAAATCATGGAGCCCACATGCAAGAGTCGCCAGGTTTGGGTGCCATTGCACAGTTCCACCTGTAGGTGATAATGAAGGCCTGTTGCAGCCGTCGCCTCTGTCCGGATTGCCCTGCGATCCGTCATCCCTCTCCTCGCCCGGCCACCCTCAGCCTCTGTGCCCCTGGGTAGAGGTGAGGATAACAAACCTGAGGCCGTGTCTGTGCCCCTGGCAGGTGGTGCCTGTCGCTGCAGCGTGAGGGCAGCCGCAACCTGCTGGCCGCGCTGAGGGCAGCGATGGAGACCGACCTCTGCAGTCTCAGCGGACCATGTGGGATCTACCTCCTCATCGACGGCGCTCCCGACCAGGCCCTGGTAAGGCTTCACCGGAGAGCTGAGTGCGGCAGACACTGTGCGGCCGGTCTGTAATAACGGATGGACAGGCCGGGCGGGCGGCATCTGAGGGGGGAGAAGTGGAAAATGTTTCCCGCACCGGGAGGGAGGGTCAGACAGGGTTTGAGTGGAGTATTCCTCAGGGCGAGGTCTACACTCGGTGAAACAGGCACGTCGAGAATAGCTGGGGTTACTGCAGGTGTGGTTTCCAGATGTGTACAGGTGTGGGTTACAGATATAGAGATGTGGGCCCCAGATGTGGTGAAATCATTGGACAAAGTCAGCATGGATTTACAAAAGGTAAATCATGTCTGACGAATCTTGTGGAATTTTTCGAGGATGTAACTAGTAGCGTGGATAAGGGAGAACCAGTGGATGTGGTATATCTGGACTTCCAGAAGGCTTTCGACAAGGTCCCACATAAGAGATTAGTATACAAACTTAAAGCATACGGTATTAGGGGTTCAGTATTGATGTGGATAGAGAACTGGCTGGCAAACAGGAAGCAAAGAGTAGGAGTAAACGGGTCCTTTTCACAATGGCAGGCAGTAACTAGTGGGGTACCGCAGGGCTCAGTGCTGGGACCCCAGCTATTTACAATATATATTAATGATCTGGATGAGGGAATTGAAGGCAATATCTCCAAGTTTGCGGATGACACTAAGCTGGGGGGCAGTGTTCGCTGTGAGGAGGATGCTAGGAGACTGCAAGGTGACTTGGATAGGCTGGGTGAGTGGGCAAATGTTTGGCAGATGCAGTATAATGTGGATAAATGTGAGGTTATCCACTTTGGTGGCAAAAAACAGGAAAGCAGACTGTTATTTAAATGGTGGCCGATTAGGAAAAGGGGAGATGCAGCGAGACCTGGGTGTCATGGTACACCAGTCATTGAAAGTAGGCATGCAGGTGCAGCAGGCAGTGAAAAAAGCGAATGGTATGTTAGCTTTCATAGCAAAAGGATTTGAGTACAGGAGCAGGGAGGTTCTACTTCAGTTGTACAGGATCTTGGTGAGACCACACCTGGAGTATTGCGTACAGCTTTGGTCTCCAAATCTGAGGAAGGACATTATTGTCATAGAGGGAGTGCAGAGAAGGTTCACCAGACTGATTCCTGGGATGTCAGGACTGTCTTATGAAGAAAGACTGGATAGACTCGGTTTATACTCTCTGGAATTTAGGAGATTGAGAGGGGATCTTATAGAAACTTACAAAATTCTTAAGGGGTTGGACAGGCTAGATGCAGGAAGATTGTTCCCGATGTTGGGGAAGTCCAGGACAAGGGGTCACAGCTTAAGGATAAGGGGGAAATCCTTTAAGACCGAGATGAGAAAGACTTTTTTTCACACAGAGAGTGGTGAGTCTCTGGAACTCTCTGCCACAGAGGGTAGTTGAGGCCAGTTCATTGGCTATATTTAAGAGTGAGTTGGATGTGGCCCTTGTGGCTAAGGGGATCAGAGGGTATGGAGAGAAGGCAGGTACGGGATACTGAGTTGGATGATCAGCCATGATCATATTGAATGGCGGTGCAGGCTCGAAGGGCTGAATGGCCTACTCCTGCACCTAATTTCTATGTTTCTATGTTTCTATGTGATGTGTGGGCTCCAGATGTTCAGAGGTGTGTGGGCCCCAGATGTGGAGGTGTGGGTTCCAAATGAGGAGAGCCATGGGCTCCATGTGTGAACCCTGGACTTTAAACAGGGAGAAGCATGGATTCCAGATGTGAAAAATCATGGCGTCCAGATGCAAAGAACCGTGGGCTCCAGATGTGGAAAGATGTATCATGATTACAAGCGAGCCTTCCACAGTGTACAGTTGAAGTTCAGTTGCGATCTCGTGGGATAGCAGGGTGGGCACGATGGGATGAGCGGCCTCCGCCCGTCCCCCCCTTCCTATCGTCTGTGCCTCAGATCCATGACCCCTCACCGCCTCTCTCTCTCTCTCTCTCTCTCTCTCTCTCTGTTGTCCTCAGGACTCTCTCGCCAGCTATGTTGCTGAGGTCACCGGGGGTCGTGAACTCCGACTCCACGTCTGCCTCTACGACCCTGAACCCGACCATGACCTCGGGGAGTCGGCCCCTCCCCCCCGCTACGCCTCTCCCAGGGAGATGGGGGACATCATGAGGAGTCTGGCGCGGTCGGGAGGCGGCCGGTTCCTCTGGTCCCGCGAGTCGGGTGAGTGAGAGTTGGCTTGGGGGAGACTGTAAGACACAGGAACAGACCATTCAGCCCATCCCGTCTTCTCTGCCATTCAATCATGGCTTTCATTCCCACACAGCCTTCCATCACACAGACCAGACTCCCCACTGTTTCCATCTACACTTCAAGCTGCCTCAGGAAAGCAGCCAACATACTCAAAGACATCCTTGTCCCACCCCGGCCATTCCTTCTTCACCCCACTCCCGTCTGGCAGAAGGTACAAAAGCTTGAAAGCGCGCACCATCAGACTCGGCAACAGCTTCTTCCACTCTGTTATCAGGCATCTCAATTGTCCTTCCATGGCTGCCCTCACCCTACCTTGGAAGACTTACACAATTCCCGCTGCATTAAAAAATCCCAGCATATTATAAAGGACATTTCTCACCCCGGACACTCCCTGTTTGAACTGTTGCCGTCAGGCAGACGGTACAGATCTACAAGGACAAGGACAAACAGACTTAAAAACAGTTTTTACCCCACGGCTGTAAAGGCACTAAATGTAGCGCGGAGGAACGCAGGGACTAAGGGACTGTGGTTGGTACACTGTGAAACCGACAGAACGATGTAGGGTTGGGTGTTTATGCGTGCTATTTTCATATTTATTTTGGTTGTTTAATTTTTTTTAATATTTACCTTGTATGTATCGCTAGCTTTTAGAAATGTTTGAATGGTGCACTGACGGGCTGACATTTTTTAAATTTCGTTGTACATGGTTCATGTTACAATGACAATAAAGAAACTATTCTATTCTATTTCATAAGCTTCCATAAAATTTGATACGGTGGCACAGCGGGAGAGTTGCTGCCTGACAGCGCCAGACACCCGGGTTCGATCCTGACTGCCGGTCCTTGTCTGTACAGAGTTTGTACATTCTCCCCATGACCACGTGGCTTTTCTCCAAGATCTTTGTTTTCCTCCCACACTCCAAAGACGTACAGATTTGTAGGTTAATTGACTTGGTATAAATGTAAATTGCCCCTAGTGTAGGATTGTGTTAATGTGCAGAGATTGCTGGTTGGTGCAGACTTGGGGGGGGGGGGGGGGGGGGGGCAAAGGGCCTGTTTCCGCAATGTATCTCTAAACTAAACTAGTCTAGGGTGCTGTCCAATTTGCCTCTGCCTCATCGCAGACAACGTCACCCATTCCCTCTCTCCAGAGTTGCTGCCTGTCCCACTGAGTTACTCCAGCAGTTTGTGCCTACCTGTTGATAACAGGAATTGCAGATGTTAGTTTACAAGCAGGTCAGGCAGCATCTCTGGAGAACATGGATAGGTGACACTTCTGCAGAATGGAGACATTGAAGAAGTCACCTATCAATGTCCTCCAGAGATGCTGCCTGACCCGCTGAGCTACTCGAGTGAGAGTTCACACGGTCAGGGGAAGGAGAGGAAGGCTTCACATCCTTCTCTCAGCAAACTTTCTGATTGGTTTTCAGGTATAATCGAAAGTGATGACATTCAGCTGATATTGGCCGAAGTGGAAAAGGCAGTCGACTACTCCAGGAAGGTGCGTGAGGGATCGTTACCTGTGTAAAACCCAGACCATAGCGCAGTGATAGTCAACATGTAGGAGGGGAGTCTGTATGTGAACACGTGCCCATGTGTGATGTGTCCGTGAGCGCGTGTCTGTGAGCGCGTGTCCTTGTGTGGTGTGTCTGTGAGCACGTGTCCGTGTGTGGCGTGTCCGTGTGTGGCGTGTCCGTGTGTGGCGTGTCCGTGTGTGGCGTGTCCGTGTGTGGCGTGTCCGTGTGTGGCGTGTCCGTGTGTGGCGTGAGCGCGCGTCCGTGTGTGGCGTGTCTGTGAGCGCGCGTCCGTGAGCGCGCGTCCGTGTGTGGCGTTTCCGTGTGTGGCGTGTCCGTGTGTGGCGTGTCCGTGAGCGTGCGTCCGTGTGTGGTGTGTCTGTGAGCGCATGTCCGTGTGTGGTGTGTCCGTGAGCGCATGTCCGTGTGTGTGGCATGTCCGTGAACGGGTGTCCGTGTGTGGTGTGTATGTGAGCATGTGCTCGTGCATGGCGTGTCCATGTGTGGCATGCCCGTGTGTGCCTTGTTGGCGTGTCCGTCACTGTTCTCTCTCCTCCCGCAGTGCGCCCTGTTGCTCGAGTCCCTCCACCGGCGCTCGGGAAGGCTGTCTGCAGACGAGAGGGTCCCACCGGGTGGCCTTGAGGTGGTGCTGAAGGAGGGGTGTCGCTGCCCCCTGAAGCTGCAGGCTCCGAAGCCCACTGCCCTCTCCCTGGCCAGAATGGTACCATATACTCCATCTCCGCCAACACAGACTGGTCTTGCCCTTGCAAACTGCCCCTCCCTCACAGTGGATCACTGTGAATCACTGTGAACCGACCAGCCATATAAAGAGCGGCACAGAGGCGCAGTGGTAGAGCTGCCTTACAGCTCCACAGACCCGGGTTTGATCCTGACTATGGGTGCTGTCTCTACGGTGTTTGCACGTTCTCCCTGTGACCGCGAGGGTTATCTTGAGATCTTTGGTTTCCTCCCACATTCCAAAGACGTGCGGGTTTGTAGGTTAATTGGCTTTTGTAAATTGCCCCTGGTGTGTAAGACAGAACTAGTGGACAGGTGCTTAATGGTCAGCATGAACTTGGAGGGGCCCGTTTCCATTCTGTTTCTAAAGTGAGCTAAACTAAATTAATCAAACCAAACCCTTTGACAAAGGTTCAGCTGTCACAGGAGGGTGTGTGTGGAGGGAAACGGAGTGGGGGGAGAGTGGAGTGGTAGGGGGAAGGGTGTGGGGAGAGAGGGGGATGAGGGAGAGAGGTTGGGTGGGGGGAGAGGGGGTTTTGAGGGGAGGGGTGTGTTAGGGACAGGGAGGGGTAGGAGGAGAGGGGTGAGAGTGAAGGGGGAGGGAGCAGAAGGGAGGTCAGGTGCTGAGGGGGAGGAGAGGGGAGGGATGGAGAGAGAGTAGGGCCGGATGGGGGGTGAGGGGAGAGAGGGAAGGGGTAGGAGGGGAGGGTGGGGGATGGGATGGAGGTGTGGGGGGAGAGGGGCGAGGATTAACGGGATGGTTCTGTGCGCCTGCAGCGAACTCTGGTGGACGGGGGCAGGGAGAGAGCGCCGGTGATCAAAGCCTTGACCTGGCGACCAAGCAGCGGAAAGATGGCCACTACCCCAGGTGGGTTAGCAGGCAAGGCTCGGGCAGAGTGGCCTGCCCCTCAACTGAAGGCCACTCCGCCCCTCCACACAGTGATAACCTGAAGCTTCCCTCTCTCTCCCCAGTTCCCAGACACCGTCCACATTACACACCTCCCCATCCCCACTCGTGACCCATTTAAATAAGATATTGTGTTCAGTTTTGGTCACCCTGCTGGGATGGATGTTGTTACAGTGGAAAGGGTGCAGAGAGGTTTTATGAGGATATTTCCAGGACTCGAGAGCCTGAGCATTAGGGAGAGGTTGAACAGGCAAGAACTATATTCCTTGGAGCGCAGGATTTTTTAGAGAGGCGTACAAATATCATGAGAGGAATGGATTGGGTAGACACACAGGGTCTCTTGCCCAGAGTAGGGAATTTGAAAACCGGAGGGCATAGGTTTAAGATGAGGAGGGAAAGATTTAATAGGAACCTAAGGGGCAATTTTGTTTTTCTGATGGTGGTGAGTGTATGGAATGAGCTGCCGGAGGAGGCAGTTGAGGCAGGGACTATAGCAATGTTTGAGAAGTTCTTGGACAGGGCGGGTTCAGAGGGATATGGGCCAAGCGCAGGCAGGTGGGGCTAGAGTAGATAGGGCATTTTGGCTGGCATGGACATGTTGGACCGAAGGGCCTGTTTCCACGCAGTATGACTCTGACTATCTTCTGCCCGATGCGAGCGGAGAGAAGGATGAATGACCGGGTGGGAAGTTTCCCCCTTGCTCTATCGGTGGTGATCCCCTGCCCCCCTACCCCCACCCCCCCCCCACCCCCCCCCCCCTTCCCCCCCACCGCCCTGCCCCCTCCCTCCGCCCCTCTGAAGCTGTGGACCACCATGGATGGACGGGTGGCACCCCGCTCGGCTGTGCCCACCTCTCCCCGCGGGGCTCCGACACGCATGTAACACGGCTGTTTGTCCACCAGCTCGCCCCAGCTACACGCGGACACGCCCCACGGGCCGGGCCAGGAGGAGGGTGACGAGCTCGGCCTTTTACACGGATCAAGGGAGGAAAGTGGGTGAGTACAACTGTGGGCAGAGAACAGGAACCGGCCCTTCAGCCCATCATGTCTGTGCCAACCATGATCTATTTAATCCCTCTGCCTGCACGTGGTCCATATCCCGCCATTCCCTGCATGGTCATGTGACTGTCTAAAAGCCTCTTAAACATGGAACACAGAACAATGCAGCAAAGGAACAGGCCCTTCATCCCACAATGTCCACGATGACCATGAGACCAAGTAAACTAATCTCTCCCTGCACGTGATCCAAATCCCTCCATTCCCTGGATATCCATGTGCCTATCCAAAAGCCTTTTAAACACCACTATCGTTTCGGCCTCCACCACCACCGCTGACAACGCGTTCCAGGCACCCACCACCCACCGTGTAAACAACCTATCCCACACATCTCTTTTAAACTTTGCCCCTCTCGCCTTAAAGCTATGCCCCAATGCTGTAGACATGAGGAATTGCAGATGCTGGTTTACAAAAAAGGTCACAAAGTGCTGGAATGACTCAGCGGGTCCGGCAGCATCTTGGAGGACATGGATAGGTGACGTTTTGGGTCTGGACCCTTCTTCAGACTGATTCTATCTCATTTTCTGATACCCATGCAAGTTATGCATGTTAGATGTTGTCTAAGATGATAAAAACATCTTGATGTAAAAAATCCTGGGGAGGTGCAGTGGGTGGAGCTGCTGCCTCACAGCACCAGAGATCTCCGGGTTCAATGCTAACCTCAGGTGCGGAGTTTTTACAGTTCCTCCGGGTGCTCTGATTCAACATCCAAAACACATGCATGTTTGCAGGTTAATTGGCTTCTGTAAATTGCCCCTGGTTTATTGGGAGTGGATGAGAGAGTGGGATAACATCGAAGGAGTGTGAACGGGAAATGGAGTAATTCAGCGGGTCAGGCAGGGTCTCTGGAGAAAAGGAATAGGTGACGTTTCGGGTCGGAACCCTTCTTCACACTTCAGACTAGTGGACCGAAGGGCCTGTTTCCGTGCTGTATTTCTAAGCTATGCCTGCAGCTCGAGGTGTGTGGGGGGATTGTGTGTGTCAAGGCCTCTGGGTCTGAGCAGCTGCCTCTGTGTTGGCAGGAGCCGTGTACCAGACACCGCCCGGGACAAGACTGGGCAGATCGGTGATCCCCTCCATCACACTGCCACGGGAGGAGGAGGTTTGCACGACTGCGGTGGTAAGGCCTGTCCCACACCCACTCTCCCTCTCCCAGCACCCACTCTCCCAGCACCCACTCTCCCAGCCACCACTCTACCCCCAGCAACCCCACGCCACGCGCCACTCTCCCCCCCCCCCCCCCACCCCACCCCAGCACCCACTCTCTCCCAGCACCCACTCTCCACCACCCAGCTCTCCCTGCCCCACTCTCCACTCCACCACTCTCCCAGCACCCACGCACCCACTCTCCAATCCCCAGGCACCACTCTCCAGCAACCCATCTCTCTCCTGCACCCACCTCTCCCAGCACCCACTCTCCCACTCCCAGCACCCACTCTCCCAGCACCCACTCTCCCAGCACCCACTCTCCCAGCACCCACTCTCCCAGCACCCACTCTCCCAGCACTCTCCCAGCACCCCACTCTCCTCCCAGCACCCACTCTCCCACTGTCCCGTCCCAGCACCCACTCCCGCTCCCACTCAGCACCCACTCGCCCAGCACCACGTACTCTCCCAGCACCCACACTCCCAGCCCCCACTCTCCCTGCAAACCCACTGCCCCCTCCACAGCACTCTCCAGCACCCCACACTCCCAGCACCACTCTCCACTTCAGCACCCACTCTCTCCCAGCAACCCTCTCCCAGCACCATCTTCCCAGCACAGCACCCACTCTCCCAGAACCCACTCTCCAGCACCCACTCATCCAGCACCACTCTCCCAGCACTCCCTCCCAGCACCCACTCTCCCAGCACCCCCTCTCCAGCACCACTCTCCCAAGCACCCACATAGCACCCACTCTCCCAGCACCCACTCTCCCAGCACCCACTTCTCCCAGCACCCACTCTCCCAGCACCCACTCTCCCAGCACCCACTCCCGCTCAGTTACAGGAGACATCGCACAGTCCACACCCCACTGAACAAATCCTCAGGGTTTGGTTTCTGGCTCTATGTAAACTCTCCACACCCCTCCCCACTGTACCTTCTCCGCACCCTCTTCCTTTCACTGTGACCTCTCCAAGACCCCCGCCCCATTCTATTCTACCACTTCTACATATCCACTCCCATCCTTCCCTGTACCTTCTTGGGGCCCCCCTCCCCAATCAATACCCCCTCTAGATCCTGTACCTTCCCTGGGCCCACCCCGACACTTTGACCTTCACTCCATGGAGAAAGCCTCTCTGTCCTCTCACCCTCTGTCCTCTCTCTCCCTGCCCTCGCTGACCCTGCCCTCGCTGACCCTGCCCTCGCTGACCCTGCCCTCGCTGACCCTGCCCTCGCTGACCCTGCCCTCGCTGACCCTGCCCTCGCTGACCCTGCTCTCACCCTGCCTGTCACTGACTCTCTCCCCCCCCCATGGTGCAGTGGCTGCGGTGTCAGGCCGTGGGGCGGCTGGGCCTGGACCTGCACCGACTGGCGTTGGGCGGTGGCTGCCGGCACGTCGCGTCGTTGGTGCGGAGCCTGGGCCACAGGGTGGGCGCCCGGCACTGTGCCTCCCTCCCCACCGTCACCATCAACGTGAGTACGGCCGGGGGCAGGCTGATCAGGTGGGAGGGGACAGGGTGGGGGGAAGAGGGGAAATGGGGGGCAGAGGGTAGAGTGGGAGGGGATGTGGGAGGAGGGTAGAGGGGGGAGTGGAGGGGCTGGTTCAGATAGACCCAAAAAGTTAATTTGCAAGTCGGATTGGTAGTAAGGAAGGCAAATTCAATGCTAGCATTTGTATCAAAAGGACAGGAATACAAAAACAGAGATGTAATGCTGAGGCTCTATAAGGCGCTGCTCAGGCAGCATTTGGAGTATTGCACTATTAATGTTTGTTTTTTATGTGTACGTATACATGTGTGTGTGTGTGTGTGCGTATGTATGTGTATGCACACACATGGAACTTTTTTTTCTTTCTCATGTATTATATTGTTTACAGTGAACTATGTTTACATATTCTGTTGTGCTGCTGCTAATAAGAATGTCATTGTTCTATCTGGGACATATGTCAATATGGGACATGTGACATTGGGGAAGGGCTGGAGGAGGGGGCAGGGAGAAGGGACCCTGGCCATGTGGTGACGTTGGGGTGGGGTGGGGTCAGGGGCTGGGGATCTGCGGCCGGTGGGTGACTTTGCTGTGCTGTTCCAGGCCCAGCAGAGACACCTGCACCTGCAGCCGCATGAACTGGACGAGTACATGAGACAGGTGCGGCGGCTGCTACGTCGCTACCTGCAGCGGCTGCAGTGGCTCCTGTCAGGTAAGGACCCCTCCCCCTCCCCACTCCCCACTCCCCTCACCCTCGCCCTTCCCCGCTGGTCGCCCACCCCGTCCCTTGTCCTCTCCACCTCCTCCCCTTTCGCCCTGCCCCCTCTCCTCCCCATCCCCTCTCCGCCCCAGCCCCACAGCAGGCTACGGCGGGGTGTGTGTGTGTGTGTGCCACTGCCGACAGGGTTTTGCCGGGATGTGTTTGTCCAGGGAGCAGGCGTCTGTTCGGCAGCATCGTGGAGAAGCGAGTCTGTATCTGCATCGACACATCGGGATCCACCCAGCCGTACCTGGCCGCTCTGAGGAAGGAGCTAACCTCCCTCATCTGGGAACAGCTGCGAACCAATGTCCACAGGTGAGCGGGGAGGGAGGGGGGGGACCTGGGCTGCTGCACTGACCCCTCCCTCAGTCCATTCCCCACACTGGACAGCCTTAAGAGGACAATCCGCACCATAGAACCAGTGTGAACGGGTGATCGATGGTCGGCATGGACTCGGTGGGCCGAAGGGCCTGTTTCCGTGCTGTATCTCTAAACTAAACTAATTAAAACTGACTCGGGTGCTGTCTATGCAGAGTTTGCACGTTCTCCCTGTAATTGCATGGGATTCCTCCGGGTGTTCTAGTTTCTTCCCACGTCCCAGACGTGCGGGTTTGATCACCGCTGTCTCTTGTTCTTTTGCTGCAGCTTCAACCTGCTGTCGTTCGCAGACTCGGTGCGGAGCTGGAGGGAGGGTCTGCAGGAGGTGACCGATGCCTCGTGCCACGATGCCGTGCAGTGGGTGGGGGGCACCTTGGCACAGGGCAGCACCAGCACCCTGGCAGCACTGCAGGTCAGCCATCGCCAGACAACTGGCCGGTAAACTCTCTCCGCGTTACTCACCGCACACCACACACACTCCCCCTGCACAACCCCACATACGCTCCCATGTACCACACACTCCACAGCACCACTGCACACAACCCACCGCACAACTGGACCCACTCCCACCGACACCACTCCCACACCCACCGCACCACCCACCTGAAACACATCCCCCTCACCCCCACACACTCCCACCGTACCACCACACTAACCCCACACACCTCACACACACTCCAACCGCACCACCCAGCACACTCCCAACAGCACCACACTCACACTCCCACGCACCCCAAAACAGACACCACACTCCCACCGCACCACCTGACCACACACCGCACCACCACCTCTAACACTCCACCGCACCACCCACACACACTCCCACCGCACCCCCACACCCACACCGCACCACCCCACACTCCCTCCCTCCGCACCAACCCCACTTTTTCACACACACCGCACCACCTCACACACGCTTCCACCGCACCACCAACCTCACACACACTCCCACGCACACACACCCCACACACCGCACCCCCACACACAATCCCACTGCACCCCCACCACACATCCACGCACCCCAACACACACTCCCACTGCTCCCCACCACCACTCCACCGCGCACCCCCCAGCACACACACTTCCACCCGCACCACCCCACCACATCCACTGCACGGCCACCACCACACACCCACCACACACCCACACACACACCACCGCACACCACCACAACACACCCACAAAACACCCCGACACGTCCACCGCACACCCACACACTCCTCCCAGCGCACACACACACACACTCCCTGTACCGCACCACCCACACCACTCCCCCGCACTGCACCCCCACACACACCCACCTCCAACACTCCCCACCCGCACACTCACACACGCCCACTCCACGCACCACCCACACACACTCCCACCGCACCCCACACACCACACCACTGCACCCCCAACACTCACTCCCACCGCACACACTCACCCACACACTCCCACCGCACCCCACCAACACCACACACACACCCACACCACCCACACACACACTCCCACCGCACCACCCACACATCACACACCCACCGCACCCACCCAACCACTCCCACCCCTCACACACACACACACCCACCGCACCCCCACACACACACTTCCACCTGGACACCCCCACACACACTTCCCCCACACACCACCTCCACCCACACACTTCCCACCGCCACCCCACACACACTCCCACTGTAGCACCCCCACACACACTCCCACAGACCACCACACACACTCCCACCGCACCCTCCAACACACACTCCCACAGCCACCACCCACACACACTCCCGCACCGGCACCACCCAACCCACTCCCACACTCCACGCACCCCCACACACTCCGCACCCACACACAACACCACCCCCACCACACACTCCCACCCCAACACACACCACCGCACCACCACACTCCCACCGCACCCCCACACACACAACCACACACCACACAACGCACCGCACACACACACCCCACTGCACCCATGCTCACCCAAAAAAAAAAACACCCTACACACACCGACCCCCACCACGCACACTCCCTGCACCCCCACACACACTCCCACCGCACACCCACACACTCCTCACCCTCACCCCACCGCACCCCCACACACACACCCACCACCCCACATACACTCCCACCATGCACCCCCACACACACACCCACCGCACCACCTCACACACACTCCCACCGCACCACCACACACACCACACCACCAACACTCACTGCACCCACCCACGCACACCCACACCCCTCCACTGCACCCACACACACACCCACCGCACCCCAACCACACACTCCACTCCCACCGCACCCCCACACACACACTCCACCCACCACCCCCACACACACTCCCACCGCACCACCCACTCCCACACACACTCCACCGCACCACCCACACACACTCACCGGCACCCCACACACACTCCCACCGCACCACCCACACACACTCACCGCACCCCCACACACACATCCCACCGCACCCCCACACACACACACCACTATCACCAACTACACCACTGCACCACCCACACACACCCACACCCCCACACACACTCCCACCGCACCCCCACACACACACACCCACACACACACACCACGCACCACCACACACTCCACGCACCCCCAAACACGACCCCACACACACCACCCACAACACCTTCCACCCACTGTACCCCCAACACACACTCACCACCGCACACCCACACACACACCTATCGCACCACACCACCGCACACCGCACAACACACACTCACCGCACCACCCACACACACTCCCACCGCACCCCCACACACTCCCCGCACACACCCTCTCCCACCGCACCACCTCACACACACTCCCACCGCACCCCCACACCCCACACACCCTCCCACTGCACACCCCCACACACACCCCACAACACACTCCCAACCACACACAACCCGCACCACCCACACACACTCCCACCGCACCCCACACCACACACACTCCCACCGCACCCCCACACACACTCCCACCGCTGACCCCACCACACCGCTCCACCCTCACACTCCCACGCTCCTCCCCCACACCACACCCACGCACCCCCACACACACTCCCACTGCTCATCACACACTCAACTCACCGCACACTCCCCACCGCACCCCCACACACACTCCACCGACCGCACACACAACACACCGCACACACACTCCCACCGCACCCCACACACACACCCATCGCACACCCAACACACACTCCCACCGCACCCCCACACACACTCCGGCCACCGCACACACACACTCAACTCACACTCCACCGCACCCCACACACACACCCATCCACCGCACCCCCACACTCCACCACAGCACACACACACTCCCACCGCAACATCCCGCCCACCACACCACACACTCCCATCCCCCCAACGCACACCACCACAACACCACACTCCCACCGCACCCCACACACACACCACCGCACCACCCACACACACTCCCACCGCACCACCTCCCCACCGCCACCCCCAACACACACTCCCACTGCACCCCTCACATCCACTGCACAACACACCACCACACTCCCACCGCACCCCACACACTCCTCACCGCACACAACACACTCACCGCATCTCCCACCACACCCCACACACACACTACACACCCCACCGCACCCCCACACACACAGCACCACTCACCACACACACACACACCTCCCACCGCACACCACCACACGCGCACTCCCACGCACCTCCCCACACACCCACACACACCGCACCCCCACCACACACCACCGCACCCTCTCCCACCACCACCCACACAACGCACCACCCACACACACACTTCCACCACCACACACCCACGCACCCTCCACACACACACACTCTCTCCCGCACCCCCCCCCACACTCACCCACGCACCAACCCCACACACTCAACGCCCCCCAACCACACTCCCACACCACTCCACCCACACACACACCGCACCACCCACACCACTCACACATCCCAACCCACACACCACCCACCGCCACACACACATCCCGACACACACACTCCACCACCGCACCACCCACACACACTCCACCGCACCACCCACACACACTCCAACCGCAACACCCCACACACACTCCCCACCGCACCACCCACACACACTCCCACGCACCCCACACACACTCCCACCGCACCCCCCACACACACTCCCACCGCACCACCCCCACACACACTCCAATCCCCCACACCACCACTCCCACCCACAACACACTCCCAACGCCCCCCACACACACTCCACTGCACCCCCACACACACTCCCACCGCACCCCCACACACACACCGCACCCCCACACACAATCCACACCGCACCCCCACACACCACCCACCCCACCACACCACCGCACACACTCTCCCACTGCATTCCCCACACAACTCCACCATCCCCACCCACACACTCCCACTGCATCCCCACACACTCCCTCCCACTCTGCGCACTGCATCCCCCACACACACCCACCCACCGCACACCCACACACTCTCACCACACAACCCACACACACCCACCACACCACACACACTCTCCCACCGCACCACCCACCGCACACCCACTCTGCCCACCACACACCCCTGCACCACCCACACTCTCCCACCCCACACCACTCACACACCACCCCCTGCACCGCCCACCCACACCCCCCATGCACCACCCACACCACACTCCCACCGCACCACACACCACCACTCCCCCTGACCCACACCCCACAACGCACTCCCACCGCACCACCACACACACCCCACCGCACCACCCACAACCCACCGCACACCCACACACTCCCCTGCACCACCCACACACACTCCCACCACACCATACCCACTGCACACCACACACACTCCCACCCACGCACCACTCCCACTGCACCACCCACACACTCTCCCACCACACCACACACACCCACCGCACCACCACACATACCACACACCACCACTCCCACCGCACCAACCACACACACTCCCACCGCACACACCACACACTCACAATCCCCCTGCACCACTCCACCACACACCCCCTTTGCACCACCCACACACACTCCCACCCACCGCACCACCTCCACACCCCCCCCCCCCCCCCCCCCCCCCCCCCCCCCGCACCACACTCCCCCTGTACCACAGCTCCCCGTACTCCCTCCTCCTTGCTGCCCACTCAATATCCTCACTCTACCCCCATACCACATGCTCCAATGAGCGTTTGACAGCATGGGCCTGTACTCATTGGAGTTTGGAAGGGATGAGGGTCCCTAATTGAAACTTACCGAATAGTGAAAGGCCTGGATAAAGTGAATATGGAGAGGATGTTTCCACTTGTGGGAGTGTCTAGGATCAGTGGGCACAGCCAAAGAATAAAAGAACATAATTTTAGAAAAGATGAGGAGGGCTTTCTTTAGTCAGAGAGGGTGGTGAAATCTGTGGCATTCATCGCCGCAAAAACGCTGTGGAGGCCAAAGACATTGGGCATTTTGTGATTGACAGATTATTTATATTCCCTTGATATTGTCCCTTTATTGTTTTGGCTGTGCCCTCTTGTCCCTTTATTCTGGGGCTATGCCCTCTGGTACCCTGTAACCTGGGGACTGTGCCCCCAGGTCCTACACTGTTAGAGCAACTTGTACTGAAACCTAACAGGGAGAAGCAATTCTGGATTTAGTATTGTGTAATGAACTAGATTTGATAAGGGAAACTCAAGGTAAAAGACCATTAGGAGGTAGTGTCATATATGATGTTTTAATCTGCAATTTTGAGAGGAGAAGATAAACTCGATGTCAATATTGCAGTTGAACAAAGGGGACTATGGAGACATGAGGGAGGAGCTGGCCAAAGTGGGCTGGAAAGGGGACCCTAGGGTGGTCTCTTGCCAAGACCGCAACAAATTGCACAGAGCTGTGGCGGTAGCCCAGTTCATCACATGAACCAGATCTTGTGGTGCAGCGGTAGAAGTGCTGCCTTACAGCGCAGAGAGACCCGGTTTTGATCCTGACTTCGGGTGCCGTCTCTATGAAGTTTGTACGGTTCACCAGGTTAATTGCCGGAATGGCGGGACTGAAATATGAGGAAAGAATGGATCAACTGGGCTCATATTCGCTGGAATTTAGAAGGATGAGAGGGAATCTTTATTATGGGGAACAAGGAAATGGCAGTGAGTTGAACAGGTACTTTGGTTCTGTCAAACAATCTCCCAGAAGTACTAGGGGACAGAGGACCTAGATGACGGAGGAACTGAAGGGAATTCACATTAGGCAGGAAATGGTGTTGGGTAGACTGACGGTGTCAAAGTTTCGTTTCTTAAAAAGCAGGTAGCAACAAACGTTAAACGTAAACCATGGCAATCTTTAATTGATTCGTCGGACGGGAGTGGCAAGATCTACAATGAACACAAACGTTGCTCAGGCTTCTCGGGCTCCACTCACAGAACAAAGGACAGTTAGCAAATTATACATTTTTTTATCAGTAAAAACACTCCTACCAATTCTAAATATGGCATGACTGAAAGATTCAGCAGCCTTTCAGAATATAGGAAAGCTGGGTCAAAATCAAGCTCATCCAATAACAAGTTATTACTTAATCTCTGGAGCGTCAGGTATTTTTTTCAATCTTGGGTCTTTATGGCCTTGAAAAGAAGCACATGTTATTACGCAGGCTGCCATCTTAATGTCTTTATTGAAAAGACAATCTGTTCCATATAATTTGCAAAGTCATTCAGACTTGGCACCAAAGCCATTCTTTTAGGCCATGTTTTTGTAGAAGAACGACTCAATTTTAGATTTGACTATTAGCTCTGATGGGACTGAAGGTTGATAAATCCCCAGGACCTGATGGTGTGCATCCCAAGGAGGTGGCTCTAGAAATCGTGGATGCATTGGTGATCATTTTCCAATTTTCTATAGATTCTGGATCAGTTCCTGTGGATTGGAGGGTAGCTAATGTTATCCCACTTTTTGAGTAAGGAAGGAGAGATAAAGAGGGTATTATAGACCAGTTAGCCTGACATCGGTGGTGGGGAAGGAGTCGATTATTAAAGATGTAATAGCAGCGCATTTAGATAGCAATAACAGGATCAGTCGAAGTCAGCATGGATTTACGAAGGGGAAATCATGTTTGACTAATCTTCTGGGCTTTTTTGAGGGATGTAACAAGTAAAATGGCAAGGGGAGAGCCAGTGGATAATTGACGAGGTTAATTCCCGGGATGACAGGACTGTCATATGATGAAAGAATGGAGCGACTGGGCTTATATTCACGGGAATTTAGGAGGATGAGAGGGGATCTTATAGAAACATATACAATTATTAAGGGATTGGACATGCTAGATGCAGGAAACATGTTCCGATGTTGGGGGAGTCCAGAACCAGGAGCCACAGTTTAAGAATAAGGGGTAGGCCATTTAGAACTGAGATGAGAAAAAACTTTTTCACACAGAGAATTGCAAATTTGTGGAATTCTCTGCCTCAGAAGGCAGTGGAGGCTGATTCACTAGATGCATTCAAAAGAGAGTTAGATACAGCTCTTAGGGCCAGCAGAATCAAGGGATATGGGGAGAAGGCAGGAATGGGGTACTGATTGTGGATAATCAGCCATGCGGTGCTGGCCCGAAGGGCCGAATGTCCTACACCTGCACCTATTGTCTATGAATCTATGTACACTGCCACTGACGTTTCTCCTGCTGCGTTGCCCACAGGCGGCGTTTGGTCACTCGGGTGTGCAGGGAGTGTACGTGCTGACGGACGGGAAGCCGGACTCCAGCTGTTCCAGCGTTCTGCAGGAGACACGGAGGATGAACCAGGGGAGAGGAGTCAGAGTGCACACTGTGTCTCTCTGCTGCGCAGACAGGTGAGCGTTTAGTTTACAGTGACTGAGATACAGTGAAAAGCTTTTTTGTTGCATGCTATCCAGTCATCGGAGAGACTATACATGACTACAAGTGTGTATGAAGGAACTGCAGATGCTGGTTTACACCGAAGATGGACACAAAATGCTGGTGTAACTCAGCGGGACAGGCTGCATCTCTGGAGAGAAGGAACGGGGTCGTTTTGGGTCGAGACTGAAGAAGGGTCTCGACCCAAAACATCACCCATTCCTTCTCTCCAGTGATGCGGCCTGTCCCGCTGAGTTACTCCAGCATTTTGTGTCTATATACACAAATACAAAAAAAGTCTCAAAGTTCTGAACATGCATCAGGTCGGGATCCTTCTTCAGACCGAGACTGACAAAGTTCAACTGGTCTCCTCTGCCAGCACGTGAACCATATCCCTCCATTCCCTGCATATCCACGTGCCTGTCTCAAAGCCTTTTAAACACCACTATTGTATCTGCTTCCACCACCACCCCTGGCAGCGCGCTCCAGGCACTCGCCATTCTGTGCAGATAACCAGCCCCGCACATCTCCTTTAAGCTTTGCCCCTCTCACCCTAAAGCTCTGCTCTCTAGGCATTGGGGGAGTAGGATCTGACCCTCGTCCCTGGTTGTTCTGCCCACAGCACTGCCAACGAGTTCCTCAAGTCGCTGGCAGCTCAGAACCGAGGTCGCTTCCACCGCTGCTATGGAGCCACGGACGGGCAGCTGGTCGCTCACACAATGCTCACGGGAGGCTTCACCGATGAAGACGTACGTTCCAAGATTGTTTTATTTAAGTTATCTGTTATTATTAATGTTCTATTGGAAGTGAATATTTCTGTGCTGTGAATATTAACACCAAACCAGAGCCAAACCTACAGCATACATTATAAAACAACAAACAGAATCTATTTATTCATGCAACATTAAACAGAATCTATTTGTCCACAGAACAAACAACAGAATCTAACTGTTCATGGAACAAAAAAAGTATTTTTGAGACAGAAAAAACAGTATATTTATTTGTAGCAAAAACAGTCTATTTTGTTTGTGAGACAACAAACAGAGTCTATTTGTATGTGAGACATTGGTAGATGGGTGGAGTAAGTGAAAAAGGCCAGAGGTGAGAAGGGGGACAAAAAAGGGTGTCAGGTACGGAGAGAAGAGGGAGAGTGAAATTTAAAGCCACAGGGTGAGATTATGGGTGGGAGGGGAGGGTGTGGGGAGAGAAAGAGGCAGCATAATCGGAGAAATGGGGGGGGGGGGGACAAAGGAAAGAGAGTGTGGAAGCGGGAGAGAGTTACTTAAAATTGGAGAAATCATTGTTCATATAATTGAGTTGTAAACCATCAAAGCCTTCTCCTGCCCTCTCCATCATTCTGAAAAAGGGTCCCAACATGAAACGTCGCCATTCCATTCCTGTGGATGCTGCCCGACCCAATGAGTTACTTCCACACTTTGTGTTTTGCTGAAGAATTCAGCATCTGCAGACTCTTGTGTGTCTGTGTAACCAGTTAGGTAACGCAGTCTGGAGTTGGGTGCAATGTTTGGTCCTTGGGAAACGCACCCATGGGCTCATGATAAGGGGGGCCCCTCCACAGAGTACAGCAGGTGACCTTCCCGTACTTCCAACATGTGGACCATAATTCAGACTTTGGACTGTTTTTGTCCTTGTAAACGGCAGCAACAGATGGTGACTGTGCATTTGTGGATGTGCAAAAGAACGTCTCAGTGCTGTGCATACAAGACAATAAAGAACCATTGAACCATTGTACACTGCTGTGTTCTCTCCCTCCAGGATCCCAACCTGCCTGACTTTGAGGGTGACGATTTAAAAAGGCTTTCTGAAGAAATTACTAAAGCACGAAGGTTCCTGTCTGAAGCACAGTCCTTCAGGTAGGTGCCAAGTCTGGGACCTCTGTCATTCCAGCTCCAATCAAGAGTGACACACAGTGGTGCAGTTGGTAGAGCTGCTGCCTCACAACGCCAGAGATCCGGGTCCGGTCCTGACCTCGGATGCTGTCTGTATGTGGAGTTTGCACGTTCTCCCTGTGACTGTGTAGGTTTTGTTCAGGTGCTCCGGTTTCCTTCCACATCTCAAAAACGTGTGGGTTTGTAGATTAATTGGCCCTCTGTAAATTGTCCCTAGTGAATAGGGAGTGGGTGACAAAGTGGAATAACATAGATCTAGTGCGAACGGGTAATCGATGGTCAGCGTGGACTCGGTGGGCCAAAGGGCCTGTTTCAGTGCTTTATCTTTCAGTCGATCAATCATTCTCTGTACTTGCGGAGGGATTGGATAGACGATGTTTCGGATTGGGTCTCTTCTCCAGAAACAGCATCCCAACCAGTCGTGTTTCTGATCCAAATCATCATTTGTCCATGGATGCTGGACATCTGACATAAAAACAGAAAAATACTGGAAATACCAAGAGGCAAAAGTGTTTCATTATCATATGTCCCAAACAGAATAATGAAATTCTTAGTGGCACTAGCACAACATAATATTTACTTTGTAGGAAAGAACTGCAGATGCTGGTTTAAATCATCTGCCATTAAATAAAGGTAGATACAAAATGCTGGAGTACGTAACTCAGCGGGACAGGCAGCATTTCTGGAGAGAAGGAATGGGTGACATTTCGGGTCGAGACCCTTCTTCAGACTTACTTTTGTGTATTCAGAATACTTAGATAATACTTAATAAAAAAAGCTTCTGTGTGTGTGTGTGTGTGTGTGTGTGTGTGTGTGTGTGTGTATATGTGTGTGTGTGTATATATATATATATATATATATATATATATATATATATATATATATACACACATAAAAGCAAATAATAATAATAATGCAAAAACATAAAAGCAGTGCCCCTAAATCTATGTAGTTCAGAGCTTATTTGGAGGTTTTCATGTTTAATAACCCGATGGCTGTATGGAAGAAATATTCCGCGGATTGTGAATCAGCGGTGGAGTGAGAAACAGCGAGCGATTGCAGGAAATGACGATCAACTAACCTTCCTCCAATACTGCGTTTTATCCAGCGTTTATTTTTCCTTTCTTAGTTTAATTTAATTTATTGTTATGTTTACCGAGGTACAGTGAAAAGCTTTTTGTCACGTGCTATCCAGTCAGCCGAAAAACTATACATGAAAACAATCAAACTTTCCACAGTGTACAGATAAAGGGAATAGTGTTTAATGCAAGAGTAAGTCCAGTAAAGTTTGATTAAAGATAGTCCAAGGGACTCATTAGAGGTAGATGGGAGGTCAGGGCCGCTCACTGAGGTGAGAGGATGGTTTTGTGACCTGATAACAGCTGGGTGGAAACTATCCCTGAATCTGGAGGTGTGCGTTTTCTCACTTCTGTACCTCGTGCCTGATGGGAGAAGTGTGTCTGATCCACAGCGTAAACCGATCAACCTTGTTGCTATTACGCATATGATCCAATAATTAATGTTGGTTGCTGTCATTAATTATTTTTTTTCTCATTATTGACAGAGATTTACTTCAGGAAAAACAAAAAAAACAAGGAACAAAAGCCACTGAAGCTTAGAACCGATCTCGACCTTCCCAACCCGTCCCTTCAGAGTTCCCTCACTGGTGGGAACAGATCGTGAGAGAGGGCGGGGGAGCATCTACAGGTGCCGGAAATCAGAAATAAAATCAGTGTCTGAAAACACAGCAGGTCGGGCAGCAGCTGTGGAGAGAGACACTGAGTTAATGTTTCAGCATGAAGATGCTTCATTGGAATTGGAACTGTGAGAAGACGTGCATCTTTTGCATAACTCCTTGTTCCAGCACTTTGAGGCGTGAAAGTGCACTGTCACCTTGTTTAATCCAATATGACGACGGATTCTAACCCTTCTCTCTGGAACCTCTCGCCCCAAGGGGTCAGAAACTCCCCCCACAGAGCAATGCCAGCCATCTCTGGGTGGGAAGGAACTGCAGATGCTGGTTTATACCGAAGATAGACACAAAATGCTGGTGTAACTCAATGGGTCAGGCAGCATCTCTCGAGAAAATAAATAGGTGAGATCTCTGGTTGGGCCCCTTCTTCAGACAGAAAGAGAGGCCAGAAGAAAATAGGGTTGGCAACAGATGACCTTAGGATGTCCATAAACGCTCATTGTTGGCTGGGGAAGATGTGCTAACGAGAGAGATACAAGGATGCGAACAGTGGAACTGGTAGGATGACTAGAGGAAGCAATGCAGAAGTAGAAATTAGATAAATCAATGTTCATACCACTGGGTTGAATGGGCCATTATGGACCCCAACCATCCTGTTGCTGGCCCTGTTTTGTTCTGGTCTTCTCTTTCAGTCTGAAGAAGTGTTCCTACCTGTCCATGATCTCCAGAGATGCTGCTAGTCCAGCACTTTGTGTCTATCTTTGGCCATCTCTGGGGTTTACAACAAATTTGAAATGTTTTTTCTTGCTCAGTTATACGGATGATTTACCCTGATGTCCCCCACTTGTGTTCCTTAATTATTGAACAGATTATATGTACCTTGTGCAAAATTTTAAAAATAAATAAAATGCACCAAGAAAATGTCTGTGTCAGTGTTTCCTTCAGCTAGACATTCAGAAGCTTCTGTGCCCAAGTCTGCAAGAAACTGCAGAGTCATAGATGTAGCCAGTCCTTCACGCAAAACAACGTCGCCCCATCACTTCCATCTATGCTTCACGCTGCCTCGGGAAGGCAGCCAACATAATTAAAGATCCCTCACACCCAGATCATTCTCTCTTGTGGATGGAAGAGATGTGATCATGTATAGTCTTTGTACTGACTGGATAATGCGCAACGAAGGCTTTTCACTATGCCTCGGGGAGAATATCCAATCTTCCAATCTACCTCGTTGCGACCCTTGTGCTTTTTTTGATGTGCACTTTCTCTGCAGCTGTAACACTACATTCCATTGTTTATTTTCTCTTTTAAACTGCCTGATGTACTCATGTTTGGCATGACTTAAGATTGCTGGAGTGACTCAACGGGTCGGGAAGCATCTGGGGAAAAGGAATTGTTTCAGGTGGCGACCCTTCAGACTGAGCGTCAGGAGAGGGAAATGAGAGGTATGAAAAGGTACAGAACAAATCAGAGCTGGCACAGATGACCCAGGAAAGGTGGCGTCCACAATGAGTTGTTGTTGGCTGTGGAAAAGGTGATAACAATGGGATACTAGCAGGACAACTAGGGTGTGGTAGGGACGGAAAGAGAGGGAATACAAGGGTTACTTGAAATTACAGAGGTCAATATTCATACAGCTGGGTTGCAAGCTGCCCAAGCAAAATATGAAGTGCTGTTCCTCCAATTTGCGTGCGGCCACACTCTGACAGTGGAGGATGCCAAGGTCAGAATGGGAAGGGAATGCTTGGCAACCGGGAGATCGCTTTGGCCAAGCCGGACTGAGTGCAGGTGTTCAGCGAAACGATCGCCATTGACTTGCCTGAGCAACGTCACCTGTTGCTTTTCTCCAAAGATGCTGCCTGATCCTCTAAGTTACTCCTGCTTTTTATGTCTATCAAATATGTGACCTGTGCAGATATGCAAAGTAAAGTTTTCCACTGTATCTCACTACATGTTGCAATATTGCCCATTCTGCTGCTTCTCAATGCTACACCCAAACCTCATGTCGTCCTATACCACAATCTGCAGGCAACACATTTTGTGAGATAATTCCTCCATAAAACTAATTGGCAAATTTTAGATATTAAAATGCTATAATAATGTTATTTGTTGTGTATGCAGTATTATTGCTTATTATTACTAAGAGTAATAATTATTAATAGTAGTAGAATATTATCCAGTAACTAATTGTAAGTATCTAAGGTACACAAAATGCTGGAGAAACTCAGTGGGTGCAGCAGCATCTATGGAGCGAAGGAGATAGGCAACGTTTCGGGCGAAACCCTGTAAGTATCTAATATTGGTTACTGGCCGCAAACTCTTTGGATCACTTCCCTCTGCAAGGCGACTCCGGACTGCAAAGCTGCCACAGCCAGACATAAAAACAGCTTTTTTTTCCCCAAGAGCAGTAGCTCTGCTCAACAACCAAAAGTCTGCAGCCTCCTTTATCTCTGGTATTTTATTTCATTCTTCACATGTTTAAATTATAAACATTTTATTCTTAATTGTACATCATGTTGTGACCTGCGAGCAAAGCACCAAGGCAAATTCCTAGATAGACAAAAATGCTGGAGAAACTCAGCGGATGAGGCAGCATCTATGGAGCGAAGAGAATCGGCAACGTGTTAACGAAGAAACTGCAGATGCTGGAGAATCGAGGGTTACACAAAATGCTGGAGAAACTCAGCGGGTGCAGCAGCATCTAAGGAGCGAAGGAGATAGGCGACGTTTCGGGTCGAGACCCTTCTTCAGACTTCGGGTACGTTCGGCAACGTGTCGGGTCGAAACCCTTCTCAGACAAGGCGACGTCCTTGTGCGTGTACATACTTGGCTAATACACAAGGAGCTGGAGGAACTCAGCGGTAACATTTAGATGTTTTATTTTATTTTGACAACAGTGCGTTTGTACGGTTTTGTAAAAGTCAAATGTTTACAAATGTTTATAAGACGGAAATGTTAATTTGTAGAGTGTCTTTGGAGCAGTGTTTCAAAAAGGATTCGCTGTGGCAGCGGTGGGATTCGAACCCACGCCATCGAAATGACTGGAGCCTAAATCCAGCGCCTTAGACCACTCGGCCACGCTACCGCGCTGCCATTGCCGCCGCTCACCCGCTATTTCACCGTCGCCGCGCAGCCGCAGTCCCACCCACCTTGGTCGCCCGGCAACCCGCGCCGGTGGCCGCACCCGTGCGTCGGCCCTCGTCGTGAGGGGAGGGGAAATAAATGAGAGGAGGGGAGGTGGGTTTGGAGAGGGTGAGAGGAGGAGGGGGGTGTGAAGGAGGGAGGGTAAGGGTGAGGAGGATGAGGGGAAGAGAGGGAAGGGGCATTCCATTGGCCTCCCCTCCACCTCCAGCCGGTTGACACCACAGCCCAACCCTGATGCCTAGGTGAGGGGAGGATGAGAATGAGGGATGTGAGGGGCGAGGGGTTGATGAGCAAAGAGGGTGAGGAGTTTTAAAGGAAGGCGAGAAAGATGAGAGGGGAGGGATGAGTGGGAGGCTGTGAGGGGCGAGGGGAGATGAGGGGGCAGAGGGAGTAAGGGGCGAGAAGGTGAGGGACAAGGGGTAATGAGGAGGGCGTGAGAGGCAGTGAGGGGAAAAGAAAGATAAGGTTGGTGGTCATGGGGCGTGAGGGGTTAGAGAGAGCGATAGGCGAGGGGGAAGTTAAGGCAGTGTGGGGGTCGAGGGAAATTAAGAAGGGGGGGTGAAAGAGTGTGAGGGGCAGTGAAGGTCTGTGAGGGGCGAGGGAAGATAAGAAGGGGGGGTGATGGGATGTGAGGGACCAACGGGTGAGAAGTGAGGGATGGTGGAGAGGAGAGAGAGAAGGAACATGAGGAGGAAGGGTGAGGAGCAAGGGGGTGATGGGGTGAGATAGGCGTGAGGAGCAAAGAGAAGTGCGGAAAGGTGAGGAGTGAGGGATGAGGAATAAGAGGAGCAAGGGATGTGAGGAGTATGGGAATGTGAGGAGCGAGAGAGTGACAGGGTTTGAGGAGGAATGTATTTGTCTGAATTGGGCAACACCTTATTTTCCAACAGTAGCTGCAATTTCTCGATTCTCCCATAAAGGAAATATCCTCTCCATAGCCACCTGGGAAAGGGCATTGGGCACCTTGGATGCGTCGATTGGAACTGGATCAAGTCTGGCTTCACTCAAGTCAAGGAAGGTCGTGGAAGTTTCAGAGAGAGTGTAAAAAAGGTTTTCTAGATTGCTGCCTGGGTTAGATGCGGATTAGCAATAAGGAATGGTTGGACAGACTTGGATTGTTTGCTCTGGTCTTTTCGCACAGAGTATGGATGTAGGCAGATATGATAGTGGCATTGAAGAGGTTTTTTGATAAGCCCGCGGTTATGCAGGGAATTGAGGGACATGGACCACGTGCAGACAGAGGAGATTAGTTTAATTTAGCGTCATGGTTGGCACGGACATTGTGGGCCAAAAGGCCTGTTCCTATGCTCTATTGTCCTCTGTTCTCGATCAACTCTCATTATAAACGCTAGTACTGTATATAAAGACTTTTCTGACCAACCTTTCCCCATAACATAATCTGCTGTTCCAGGTATCAGTCTAATAAATCTCTTCTGAACTGCTTACAGCACATTAACATCCCTTCTTAAATCAGGTGACCAATACTGTACACAGTATTCCAGATGTAATCTCACCAGATAACTGAACCATGACCTCCCTCTTATATTCAACATCCCGCATGAGAAACAATAACATTCTGCCAGTTTCCCGAATCACCTGCTGTAAGCGTGCAAGTCTTGTGATTCATGAACCAGTATGACCGGGTCCCTCTGAGCTCTGCACTCACCTCATTGATAATATCAAGATTCAAGTGAGTTTATTGTCACGTGCCCCTGATAGGACAATGAATTTCTTACTTTGTTTCAGCAAAACAGAACATAGTAGGCATGTCTACAGAACAGTTCAGTGAGTCCATATGCCATTATATAAATATATACACACATGAATAAATAAACCGATAAAGTGCAAATAACTGATAATGGGCTATTAATGTTCAAAGTTTTGTCCGATCCAAGTTTAATAGCCTGATGGCTCTTGGGAAGTAGCTATTCCTGAACCTGGTTATTTCAGTCTTCAGGCTCCTGTACCTTCTACCTGAAGGTTGCGGGGAGATGAGTGTGTGGCCAGGATGGTGTGGATTCTTGATGATACCGCCAGCCTTTTTGAGGCAGCGACTGCGATAAATCCCCTCGATGGAAGGGAGGTCAGAGCCGATGATGGAATGGGCAGTGTTTACTACTTTTTGTTGTCTTTTCCTCTCCAGGGTGCTCAAGTTGCCGAACCAGCCACGATGCAATCGGTCAGCATGCTCTCTACTGTGCACCTGTAGAAGTTAGAGAGAGTCCTCCTTGACAAACCGACTCTCCGTAATCTTCTCAGGAAGTAGAGGTGCTGATGTGCTTTCTTAATAATTGCATCAGTGTTCTTGGACCAGAAAAGATCTTCCGAGATGTGCACGCCAGGAATTTGAAGCTCTTGACCCTTTCAACCATTGACCCGTTAACATAAACAGGACTGTGGGACCCCATCATACTCCTTCCAAAGTCCACAATCAGTTCCTTGGTTTTGCTGATGTTGTCAGCAGGTTATTGTGCTGACACCATATGGACAGTCGCTCGATCTCTCTTCTATACTCTGACTCATCCCCAACCGTGATACGTCCCACAACAGTGGTGTCGTCAGCGAACTTGATGATGGAGTTTACACTATGACCGGCTACGCAGTCATGAGTATAGAGTGAGTACAGCAGGGGGCTGAGCACACAGCCTTGAGGTGCTCCCATGCTGATTGTTATCAAGGCTGGCACATTTCCACCAATACGAACAGACTGTGGTCTGCGAATTAAGAAGTCGAGGATCCAATTGCAGAGGGATGCGCAGACATCCAGTTCTGCGAGTTTGGTAACCAGCTTGGAGGGGATGATTGTATTAAATGCCGAGCTGTAATCAATGTAATATGCTTTATTTCTCCAGCTAAATCGGTCAAATTCATATTTCCCCACACGATGACCCATTTGACAGATCTTGGCCCCATTCTGGTAAGAATTTCTCAATGCAAGCAAGGTGTGAGGGGCAAAGTTTAAGATGAGAGAGGCCAAGTTTAAAGAAGACACTATAGAGGCAACACAGTGGTGCAGCTGGTAGAGCTGCTGGTGCACAGCGCCAGAGACCCAGGTTCATACGAGTGCTGTCCATGTGAGGTTTACCCATTCTTCCTGTGGCCACGTGGGTTTTCTCCAAGCACTCCAGTTTCCTCCCACATCCGAAATTCGTGCGAGTTTGTAGGTTAATTGGCCCTCTGGAAATCACCCCTGGTGTATAGGGAGTAGATGTGAAAGTGGGATAACATAGAACTGGTGTGAACGGGTGATGATCGATGGTCGGTGTGGACATTGGGTCAAAGGGCCTGTTTCCATGCTGTAGTTCTAAATTAAACTAAACTGAGATGGTTTTATACACAGAGTATTGTGAGAGGCTGGAACACTGTGCCAGGGGAGCCACACCTGTGCCTCCTACAGAAAACACCCCATGACCAAGTCCTCTCCTGCCATAAAAAGTCACTTCTCCCAGTTCTTAGTTTAGCTTTGGACATGAACTGCAGTCAGTTATTGGTTCCTTCCCCTGGTTCTTCTAGCTAATTGAACCTAATAATGGAAAGAGTAAAGGATCACTCGGAT
The DNA here is from genome assembly GCA_035221665.1 of Okamejei kenojei. Classification (NCBI taxonomy): domain Eukaryota; kingdom Metazoa; phylum Chordata; class Chondrichthyes; order Rajiformes; family Rajidae; genus Okamejei; species Okamejei kenojei. The sequence goes on from CM069152.1 coordinate 25,538,354, forward strand.
CAGCTGCCAGAGGATATGGTCAACGTGTTGTAGAAACAAGGAAGTTACTGGTTTACAAAAATAAAGCGCAAAGTGCTGGAGTAACCTCGCAGGTCAGGCAGCATTTCTGGAGAATGTGGATAGGTGCCGTTTCGTGTTGAGACCCTTCTTCAGACTGGGGGGCGGGAAGAAAGCTGGAAGAGATCAGTCTATCTAAAAACCCTCCTCACTTGTATCAACCTATAATCTGTCAGGCTTTGCCCTGTCCCCTACTCTTCCCCCCCCCCCCATAATTAGCCAGAAGAAGGGTCCCAACCTGAAACGTCGCCTATCCATGTTCTCCTGAGATGCTTAAGAAGGAGATGCAGATGCTGGTTCACACCAAAGATAGACATAAAATGTGTGAGTAACTCAGCAAGTCAGAGTATCTCTGGAGAAAAGGAATATTCATTTACCTAATCTCCAGAGATGCTGCCTGACCTGCTGAGTTACTCCAGCACTTTGTCTGGTGTACGTTTTGCTGAGACCACTTCAGGCTGGTCACGGATGCTCATCAATCTGATGCTCGTCAACCTGTGGTTGGTCAGCAGAGAGACCAAGCAGAAGATATGCTTCCCCTCGTGCTTTATTTGAACAACCTTGAGGATGGAGAACCTCTTGATACGTCTCACCTGCGTGTTAGGTTGGTGGATCTAACCATGAACGTTTGGGACACAAACGGGAAGTCTATCTGGGACTGGACTGAGCTATCTGAGCCTCGATCAAGTGCATTGGCACTGGGCTTCACCTGCACAATTACTCATGCTTGGCATCCTTTACCGCTTCACTCGGGATGCTGGAGCTGCCTTGTGCTGTTCCCTCTGTCCCGAGGAAGTCACGCCACCAGCAAGGGTGGGAATTGCTGCAAGCAGGATGTAGGAGCTTTTCAATCCTTGCTCTGATGAGGTGAAGCAGAGTTTTGAAAGTCACAGAGCTGTGAGAAAATGGCTACCAGCCACATAAATCAAAGGCTTAAATAGGTTGAAGCTGAGAGGGCCAAATTGTAAAAGAGATGTATGGGACAAGTTATTTTTTACACAGAGAGTGCCTGGAATGTACAGCCAGGGGTCGTGTTGGAGGCTGGAGAAGTGGTGGAGAAACTCAGCGGGTTAGGCACCATCTGTGGAGGGAATGGACAGGCGATGAAAGGTCCTGACCCAAAGCTCCGCTTGTTCCATTCCCTCCACAGATGCTGCCTGACCTGCTGAGTTGCTCCCGGACTTTGTGGTTTAGTCAAGACTGTTTAATTGTAATATGTACTTGGACCATGACAGTGAACTTCTCACTTGCTGCAGCTTCACAGGGCACACTAAATATCACAAATAACTAGACCAGCGGGATCTGGGGATTCTGATACACAAATCTCTAAGTGCTGAAGATGAATATTAATTCAATTTATAAAACGCATTGGTTTTGCTGCTAAGAGATAAAATTGAAAGTCCGCAGAAGTTAGATAAAATTTCTAAAGAATCTTAGAGAATAAATCTTTCCCCAGAGAGTGGGAGGAATGTGGAAGTTGTCCTAACAAGGCACGATTGGGATGAACGTCACTGAATTGAAACATTAACGTTGTCTCACTCTCCAGGGATGCTGCCTGACCAGCTGAATATTTCCAACATCTTCTATCTCATTTCAGTTTTCACAGCATCGTTTTTCATTTAAAATCCAATAGCCTGCGCTGGAAGTATATGATGAAGGGGCAAAATGAAGGAGGAGGGCGGAGGGGAACAAAAATACTGGCACACAGCTAAACATGTCCTCCTGCGCTGTAAGTACACTAGACAATCGGCGCTTGCTTCTGCACCCTTCATTCTGTGGAACACTTTGATTTGTTTGTTGACCTGCCTGTGTTTTAGCAACATATATACCTACAGTGTTTTATTTGTATTCTGTTTGGAGTAAAAAAACACCAATTGAAGTGAGGAATTGTTTGATGGTTCAGTGGTGTTTTTATCGTCACACGTGCCGTGCAAACGCACAGTTAAGTTATTTTCTTACAAAATGTCCAGTACAGAATTCCCATATCCAAGCACATCCGCGATTAGCAAGTATACATAAATAATCCACTGATTATCTTGCTGGCTCGAAGGGCCGAATGGCCTACTCCTGCACATATTGTCTATTGATGCTGCATGCAAGAGGTGCCATGTTTTGGCACCATTTTCAGACTCCAGTCCACGCTCTAGTTGTTCATGTCTGAAGAAGGGTTCCAACGCAAAATATCACCTATTCCTTTTCTGCTGAGGCTGTCTGACCCTCTGAGTTACTCCAGAACATTTTGTCTATCTTCAGTATAAAACAAGATCCGCAGTTCCATCCTACAAACGAGTTGTCATGAGTGGTGCCCGTTCCAGGGGAGCCCCAGGCTGCTGTGGGCCTCCACCCGTTGAAATTGACCTGCAAACTGACATCCCTCTCCTTGCCTGTCCACCTTTGTGCCCTGACCTTGAGGGCGTGGTAGGCCAGAGCCCCGTTCCCTCTCCTCTCCCCCCCCCCCCCCCAGCCTCACTCCTCGCTCGTTACATGGCTGACTGGATGATGTTTCCGCCATTTTCCATCTACCTGTCAATTTTTGGGTGATTGTTTTAATAATAAATACAGCAACTTGAAAAACATGAAAATTTGCCTTTTGAAATAGACTCCAGGACACCTGAGATTAGGGCTGTTGAATGTGTGAATACTGCAATATTTGAACTGGTTGCCTGGTGTTTAAATTTTTGTTTCCGTGCTGAGACAATAAGCAAGGTTCGGTATTCTGACTGCGCATGCCCAGGTCATAGGTCACTCGCTATAAACATTCCCGGCAACTGTGGTGCCGTGTTGTGTGCAGTCCTGTGTTTCGACTGTGGTCGGGGTCGGGCCTGGGTCTCTGGCACAGGGGGTGCTGTTGAGTTGCTGCTGGGCCATCCCTGTCCCCTCCCGGGTGTCCCGTCCCTGTCCGGGTGTGTCCCGGGTAGCTCTGGGCTTGCAGCCAGCGCAGTGGGGAGGCGCTGGCTCCAGCTTTGCTCTGCCTGTCCAGACGGGTTGGCCGGCAGCCGGGCCCAGGCCTGGAGCAGTGGCGGCCCCGGATTTGCAGCCGGCGCCAGGGAGGGTTGGCCGGCAGCCACTGGGTGGATCGGGGGGTGCGGCTGGCAGAGTAGGGACGGTCCAGTGGCAGTTCTGCAGCTCTTGCGGCGCCAGGGACCCGGGTTCGATAATGGCTGCGGATGGAGAACGGGTCCATATGCGTGCTGCTGCCGAGAATGTCTCTCCTCCGGTCCAGTCTCTCCCCCCCCCCCCCCCCCCCCCCCCCCCCCCCCGTCTCCCACTCGCACCTGCCCCCTCTATCTCGCTGTTGCACCCCGCTTTCCCGCTACCTGGCATCCCCGTTCTCAGATTCAATATATTTTTACACATAAATCATGAATAAAGATAAGAATTTATACACAGTTTATACAGTCAGTGTTTCGCTCGCTTCTTCTTTATAGCGAATGACCTTTGACAAATTCCATGATTCCTTGCGTTTTCGGAATACCAAACTTGCTTATTAAGAAGTTAAAACACTGTAAAATAAATGGACTCAGCTGAACTGAAAGGTCACTACCAGGGTTTAGAACTTTGCTGAGCACAATGAGTTGGGGGGGGGGATCTTTCTAAAGAGGTACTTTTGGCTTTGATTATGCCGTGGTTTCATCTGACAATGTTTTTTCCTTGAAATTAGTTAGAAACACCCTTCGGCCCACCTAATCCATAAACATAGCATAGCGTCATAGAGTCATATATCATGGAAATATGCCCTTTGACCCAACTTGCCCACACTGAGCAACATGTGCCATCAACACTAGTCCTACCTGCCTGCGTTTGACCCACATTCCTCTAAACCAGTCTAAATGTTTCTTAAATGTTGCGATAATACCTGCCTCAACTACCTCCTCCGGCAGCTCATTCCATACACCCACCACCCTTTGTGTGAAATAGTTACCCCTCATTAAATCTTTATAAATAGTTACCCCTATTAAATCTTACCCCCTCACCTTAAGCCTACAATTCCCTTACTCTGGGCAAGAGACTCTTGTGGGTCTACCCGAGCTGTACCTCTCATGATTTTGTACACTCTCCCTCTACACAGTCCCTCGAATCCTGGCATCATCCTTGTAAATTGTTTCTGCACTCTTTCATAATAATCAAAATCATAATCATACTTTATTAGCCAAGTATGTTTTGCAACATACGAGGAATTCCAACTTAATAGTGTCAATATTGATGTGATGTTTACTATCAGAAATGTATTTCTTCATAAAGTCTGCAGCCACACAGCTAGGTGCCTGATGGCTCAGACATCCAGGCTACGAGATCAAATTTCCAAAGTTTTCACAAAGAGCTACTTTCACAGCCTCAGCACCTCCCATGGCACTTTACTGCAAGAGAGGCACAGTCATAGCTACAGCAGGCGATTTGGACACAGCAGTATCCTACAGTTGGCACGAAGTGATTGAGCAGGTGATCAATTTTAATCCAGCATTACGTCAAAGTGCTGGAGGAACTCAGCAGGTCAGGCAGCACCTATGGAAGTAAACGATGTTTTGGGTCCGGACCCTTCTGCAGAAGAGAGTCCGTCCGAAATGTGGCCCATCCATTTCTCTCCACAGATGCTGCCTGACCCGCTGTTCCTCCAGCACTTTGTGGTTTACTCAAGAAATCTAGCGTCTGCCATTCCTTGTGTCTCCATTATTTCAAAGATGTTGCTTACACTTCAAAAGGAGTTAATTGCAGCAAAGTATTTTGGCGGGTGGCCTCAAATTGTGGAAGACACTTTGTAAACGAAAGGGGAACTTCAACTGTACACCGTGTGACAACAATGCAGTTTGATAACACGCTCTTTAAATCTCCTGTTTTTAAAAAAATGACATATTTGGCCAAGCTTCCAGAATCTTACTAAGATTTTTATATCTTCAATTTATAGCTGAAATGTTTATATCTTCAATTTAACGATAAATGGCCGTTCATTGTACCCAGCCTATTATTGCATTGTTTTTGTTATTTATTATATCAATGCTTTTTCACCCCTAAATGTTCCATCAGCAGTGGACGTAATAGGTTATTGCTCCTTTCTATGGTGGGAGAGCTCTAAACTGTGGCCTTTCCTCACGCAGCTTCTGCACTGCCTGCACCACGCTTCAGTCCGCCTCTCAGAATAATCCCGTCTCCAGCATTCAGATCGCTTCATGCACTGAGAGACCAGCATGTCGAGGGAAAACCACGGTGTGTTCTTTCACCGAGCTCAGGAACTTCCAGCAATTAATATTCCACTCTGTGTGTTTCTGGAATGAGCTAACAAAGTGCAGAATCCTGCGTCGTGTGCCTGTTTGGAACCACTGAATCTCTTTCGAGACCCTCTTGGTAAACACACAATCGGTGCAGATGGCAATCCCATCCATATAGCAGCCAACGCGGGGACATGAACGAAGCAGGAAGCCCCTTCTCACCACAAGCCCACAGAGGTCCTGGTGCTTGTGGAGAGTTCTGACAAATAGTTATAACAGTCTAATAACAAGGAACTGCAGATGCCGGTTTATACCAAAGAAATACACAAAATGTGGAGTAACCGGGTCAGACAACATCTCTGGAGAAAAGGAACAGACGCTGATTTGGTTACTTACTGGTTATACAGTCTTTGGGGACGGGCAAGATAATGAGTGTATTGGACGTGCATTCATTACACCAGCTCCCAACTGTCATTTACTTCAGCTATTATTCATTAGCATTGGGACATCCCCCCCCCCCCCATTGGTACGGAGCTTTTGCATTTTTCAGCTTGAAATTGTGCAATCTGGTGCATACTGTAGTGAGTCTTTTAACTTACACTTGAATGCGATATTTATGTTTTAAATTGGATTAGCTAAGAATTAGGTTAAGCTAAATTACATTCCTAATTACATTCTACAGTAGAGCCAGGCTCTGATCAACACATGAATGATCTTAGTGTATTCATGTATGGAAATCAGATTATAATCAAGCACTTGGCCCATGTTGACCAACCTGGGTCTCACTGCACTCCTGGTACTACTCCTGACCCTGACTCTCTCATTCCTGACCCTGTCCAGCCTTACACCTGGCCCTCTATTCTACCCTGATCATAGCTGCTCACCTGCTTAGGTTCCCAGTGCTGAACACTACCATTGTCCCAGCTTTGACTGCACACCTAGTACTATTCCAGACCTTGACTCTGGATGCACACTTGGCCTTGCTCCTAGCCCCTCTGCACTGACAATATATCTGCCCCACACATAAAGCCCCATATCTGACCCCCTGGACTTAACCTATTATGTTCAAGTCCACAGGTGCTTATCTAATGCGGTAATCTTTTATGGGGCACTTCACGGACCAAATTTTGTATTAAAAAAATTGCTACGCCCATTGGCTTCCTTGTTATCTAACATGCTAGTTACTTTGTCAAAGAAGTCATCAATTGGTTGAACACACTCTCATCCATAAAATTATACTCACTCAGCTGTATAAGTATTCTGTTACCATTTCCTTCATTTTCCTAACACACAGTCCTGAAGTCATTTTCACCCCCAATATTTTCAGTATTTTGCTGTCTTCCCCTCAGCTGGGACTTTTCCGTAATGCAAAGTCCAACAACTATATATTTAAGCAATAATATTCTATTTAATGTGATCTTGAGAGTACATAATATTTTCTGCGGTATTCATAACACAACAATGATAAAAAGATCTTTATCGAGTTTTATTGCCATAGACTCAAGCATAGAAACATAGAAAATAGGTACAGGAATGGGCCATTCGGCCCTTCAAGCCAGCATTGCCTTTCAATATGATTATGGCTGTTCATCTAAAATCAGTACCTCTTTCCTGTTTTTTCCGTATATCCCTTGATTTTGCTAACCCCAAGAGCTCAATGTAACTCTCTCTTGAAAACATCCAGTGAATTGACCTCCACTGCCTTCTGTGGCAGAGAATTCCACTGATTCACAACTCTCTGGGTGAAGAAAGTTTGTCCTCCTCTCAGTCCTAAATGGCCTACCCCTTATTCTTAGACTGTGTGACCCCTGGTTCTGAACGCCCCCAATATCGGAAACATTTTTCCTGCAGTTACAGTAAGTGAAAATGTAGCAGGCAAGCAGGATGCTTTCTCCAACCACCTCCATTTGAAGGCTGCTGTCTTCCACCGCTTCTACCCAGTGCTTGGTACTTACTTCCAGCGGCCACTGGTTGTCCTCCAGGATGCACCGAGCCACAGCCGAGTCCACGCCGGTCACCAGGGCGAATTCGGCACAGAGACTCCCACGGCAGCCGCGCAACGCTTCCGACGCCTCCGATGGCCCGGGACCCTTGCACTGAGGCTGCTCCATGGCCGGAGCTGCAGCAAGCGACTCGCCAGCGCCGCAAACACTCGCCAGCCCCAGCTCCCCGTCTGCATCTACACCCGCCGCTGCTTCTGCTTCCATCCCTCCCTCCGCCCCGGCTCCAACACCCGCGGCCCATGCAGTTGATATTAGTTTTGAAATTCTCGTTGATCACAGAATTTCTCACAACAGAGCATGAGAGCGTGAGAATTTGGCAAAATGTGTGAGTCTCACGCTCAATGCATGAGAGTTGGCAGCTCTGCACCACTATCATATCTGCCACCAGCACCTCCCCTGCCAGCATGTTCCTGGTATCCACTAAACAAAACTTGCCCTGCGCAACTCCTTCAAGCTTTGCCCCTCTCACCTGAAAGCTGTGCCCTCTAGTTTTTTATATTTCCACCCTGAGTGAAGACTCTGCCTCTCCTAATTTTATATACATCTATCATGTGTTGGCAATGTGGAATGAGTTGCCAGAGGAGGTAGTTGAGGGAGGGTACACAAAAGGCTGGAGAAACTCAGCGGGTGCAGCAGCATCTAAGGAGCGAAGGAGATAGGCAACGTTTCGGGTCTTCAGTCTGAAGAAGGGTCTCGACCCGAAACATCGCCTATCTCCTTCGCTCCTTAGTTGCTGCTGCACCCGCTGAGTTTCTCCAGCCTTTTGTGTACCCTCGATTCTCCAGCATCTGCAGTTCCTTCTTTAACACGAGGTAGTTGGGGGAGATCGTCTCGCCTAAGGGACATTTGGACAGGTACATGGACAGGAAAGGTTGAGGGGTTTTAAAGAAGGAACTGCAGATGCTGGAGAATCGAGGGTACACAAAAAGCTGGAGAAACTCAGCGGGTGCAGCAGCATCTAAGGAGCGAAGGAGATAGGCGACGTTTCGGGTCGAGACCCTTCTTCCTTTTTATTTATTTTTTCAAGGAATGGTAGGGAAGTGTCGGAAATGGTCCAAGTGTATTTGAGTGCCGGATGGAAGTTGGTGGTGAAATGAATGAAGTCAGTCAGTTGTGTGTGGGTGAAGAGGTGACACCAAAGCAGTCGTCGATGTAACGGAGGTAGAGGTCGGAGATGGGGCCCTGGTACGCCGAGAACAAGGATTGAGGGGTATGGGCCAAACGTGAGAAGGTGGGACTGGTGTAGATGGGGCAAAAGTTGCCCTAGGCAAGTTCGGCCGAAGGGCCTGTTTCCGTGCTATATGATTCCATGCCTCCCCTGAACATCGGATCAACCAGGGAAGATAATCCCAGTTGGTCCAACCTCTCCCTGTAGCTAAAAGCCTCTAATCCAGGCATTACTCAGCACCCTCTCCAGAGCCTCCACGTCTTTCCTGTAATGTGACATCACAGGGAGGACGTTTGAAAACTCCCTTTTACGGGGAGTTCGGATTGCAGCTTTCTCATTTTAGTCTTCTTCTTGCGGACGGCGTGCACAGCCTAAAGTTGTAGGTCAACTTGATCTATTTGTTTGTGCACGTCGGGTTGAATGCATTAGTCGAATCAGGGAGGACCACGTGGATCTCTCACCCACCCCTCTCATTTGAATGCAAGCCAACGAGAGGGAAGGAGGAAAGGCTTGCAATGTGTTCTCGCTGTAGTTGTGTACGTGCAGAACAGCGGGCTCACTGTGGCGTACACACACATTATGTACATACTGTAACCGAGCCACGGATGGGTGGATCCCTGCCCGCGTGGTTGGGGAGGGGGGGGGGACAACTGGATGTCTATAACACGTCCTTCCTCTTCCTCTCAGTCAGCCGACCCCGTGTGAACATTGGCGTGCGGCTGTGGAGGATTTCATGCCGCTGCTCCATCTTCCTCGCCGCCAGCGTCTGATGACAGAGGGCAGGTTCTGCGGTGAGTGTCTGCCATTGTCAACACTCCTATCGCATCGCTTGGATCAATGCAATTTCCCTTTGCGGAGTCGCGGGGGTTTGCAAGTGTGCGCAGTCAGCTAGCTTCTGTTAGTGGCGAAACCCAGCCGTGCAAGGGGGCGGTAGATGCATTCAGAAGGGGGGTACGCAAAAGGCTGGAGAAACTCAGCGGGTGCAGCAGCATCTAAGGAGCGAAGGAGATCGGCGACGTTTCGGGTCGACACCCTTCTTCAGACACAGATGCATTCAGAATATCTGCAGCCGCGTTTTGCGCAAGTTCATCGTATTTCAAAAGCCGGCGCTTGTTGCTTAAAACAAAAGCAAGCCCTGAAATTGTGCAAGCAGATTGCAGCATTTAGCATGTGAGGATTGAAATAATACTGGTCGTTTTACTATTAAGAACAACTCGTGACTAATATATGTGGCATGCTGATTGTCCAGTTTTTTTTTAAACTATTGGGAGCAAGTTATCTAGAATGATTTATTTTGGATTAAAGGGGATACACAGGAGCTTTGCCGTTGTGACAAGGGGGGGGGGGGAGGGAGGGGGGTGTGTGGAGGCAGTGTGGATGTAAACACATTATCTCATTGAGATTGCTGGTGAGTTGAGGGGCGGCGCTGCAAAAGCTGGCACCTTGGAATTGAACTTGGGGCATCGCACCAAGAACTGGCGAAGTGTTTGTAAAATGGCAGTGTTTGTAGCAAAGCGAGCCCTGACTTTGTTTTTGAGAGAGATTTTGGGCAACTGCCTTGCAGCATGTGTGAGTGCCAAGAGACTGATATTTGCAGGCTGTGTTTGTTATTCATTTTGTTGGTGATGTAGGTGTTTCAGAAAAGCTGGGTATTTATTATCATTCCTTATTGCCCTTGGGGAGTAGGGGCAGGCTGGCTGAAATGGGGGAGTGGAGGGCACAGTGGTACAGCTGGTAGAGCTGCTGCCTCACAGTGGTAGGGACCCAGGTACGATCCTGACCTTGGGTGCTGTCTATGTGGAGTTTGCACGTTCTCCCTATGACTGCGTGGGTTTCCTCCGGATGCTCGAGTTTCCACCCACACCCTAAAGACGTGTGAGTTTGTAGGTTAATTGGCTTCTGTAAATTGCCCTGACTGTAGTGAGTGGATGAGAAAGTGGGATAACAGAGAACCAGTGTGAACGGGTGATCGGTGGTCAGCATGGACTCGGTGGGTCGAAGGGCCTGTTTCTTTGTTGTGTCTCATAATAAAAGTTAGATTGGGGAAAGTGGGGCTGAAATTACTACAGGACTTATCATGATTTCTGGCACGGGACTAAAGTTGCAGATTGGGAGCCAGTGGACAGATACAGCAGTGAGACCGTGCAGACGGTGCTGTTCTCATGTACCCGCTGACCTTGTCATTGGTGGTGAGGAGTTTGGCCTTCGAGTGGTCTCGGCAAGCAATACAGTGTGTGTTGCAAATAGAGCGCACTGCAGCCACAGTGCACTGATGGTGGGGTCCGGATCTCACTCGAGGGGGCTGCAGTAACTCAGTGGGCCAGGCAGCATCTGTGGAAGACATGGATAGGCAACGTTTAGGGGCAGAGCCCTTCTTCAGACATTTCTTCAAAGTGGACATACTTTGAAGAGATTTTGTTGTGGAGCAGTAAAATGCAGACACAAAGAACTGCAGTCTGAAGAAGGGCCCTTAACGTCACCTATCCGTGTCCTCTAGGGATGCTGCCGGACCTGCTGAGTTACTCCGCCACTCTGTGCCTTCTGTTGTTTGATAGCTTTGCTGTCAGCAGGGAAGCTCAGGAAATCACTTGAGGCTCAGTAATCTTTATGTCGCTGTGTGTATCCACACATGTAAGGAGTACTTTTGTTGTTTGGTTAATCTGGCACTGTGCTTGGCAATATCACTGGTGTCTGGACCATCTCTACAGCTGTTGACTAGCTGCTGGGCGCTGCTTTATGCCACCAGAGGTTCTGTGGTTGGGTATGCGCTTGCGCTGATGGGGCCGCATGTTGCTGCCCCTCTCGTACTCTATGTTCTGCTCACGTCTCTGCACAGACACGTATCTCATGTTGGAACCAGCTGCCGCCCCGTCTCCCTGGTTTCAGTTAATGCTTTGCAATTGGCCTGTGCTCTGGCAGGGAGAGCCTGATGAAGTGGAGGTAAAAATAAAGCTCTGCGGGGAGGGGTGGAATGTGGCAGTAAAATAAACATGAACAAGTTGGAGACAATGCTCATGCAGAACTGTAAATGTAAATATACCATGGTGTATAAATAATGCTAGTTCTGGGTAAAATAAAGCAGAGACATTGAATCATTGAAAGATACAGCAGGAAAATAGACCCTTTGGCCCACTGAGTCCGTGCCAACCATCGAATACCCATTCACACTCGTTCTGTTATCCCTCTTTTTCATCCACCCTGCACACTAGGGGGCAATTTACAGATTCCAGTTAACCTACAAACCTGTACGCCTTTGTGATGTGGGAGGAAACTGGTTCACCCGCTCGCAGGGAGAGCGTGCAAACTCCATCCGGATGGTATCGAGATAGGGGTCAGCATGTACTCAGTGGGTGAAAGGGCCTGATTCCATTCCGTATCTTTCTATGATTCGGGAATTTGACTGTTTTAGTTTATCCAGAGGGGCTCTACCAGCTGCATCACTGTTCACTGTTTTGCATATCATATAATTTCCTTTTAAGGAAGTCCAATAAAGGAACAGAATCGATCGTGATGTGAGCGTCTGATAACTCTATTGTTTTGTGTCTTTAGGAGAACGTATTTTGCAAGACAGTTCGGTAAAGCTGGCGATATCAGCATTGGAACATGGCCGAGGAGGACCTGATCTTTGAGATTGAAGGTGTTGACGATGGGCGTGGAAACTCTGGAGATGACAGCGATGATGATGAGCAGTACCTTATCTGTCCCATTACGGACTATGACGATCACAATAAGACAAACAAGCTTTGCAATCGCAATTACTTAAAGGGCAAATTTTGTGAAACCTCCAGCTCTCCTGTAAGGTCATTCAACGTTAAGGTACCAAATTCAGATTCCTCCTTTTTGAATTTCTACTTCTTTTCTTTTGATGACTGTGCTTTCACTTGCAAATGATGCTTGTGGTTTTAACCAGCATTCACTGCAATGAATGAGAGCCTTGCATGTACAGTTGCAGACACTTGGAGCACTCTAACGCACTAACTCTGGTTGTTTACAACTTTGGGCTGCACTGACGGGGCATGTGCAGTCTTACCTGGAGATGAGAGGTCAGAGTGTGTATTTTAATGAGGCTGTTATCCAGCTCTGAGTGTTTACAGATTAGCCAGGTGGTAACTGCAATTCCTGTTTGAAAGTTGTGCACTGTAAGATTTATCCAGGTACAATAGGACACCAGGGATAAGAAAAATTAGAAAAACCTGCTGCCTTTGGTTATCAAAGACGTGAGTGATAGTCACAGAGCTAGAGAGCATGCTGACCAAGTTGACATACTGCGGTCGTCCCATTTACCTGCATTTGGCCCATCGCCACCTAAACACTTGCTATCCATATTTCTGACTATTAAAGATGTAACAAAAGTCATAATGGTGCCCGCCTCTGCAGCCTCCTGTGGCAGCACGTGATGTGTGGCCGTAATTGGTGACCTGTGCTTGGTTCCGGGTTAAAGTCCCACGTCTGAGATTTCAGTGGAAAAAATCCAAAGTGATCCAGTCCATCGAGGGGAGAATTGCCCCGTAGGAAGTGCTGGGGCTCGGATGAAACAGATCTTTATGTACGAAACCCATAGTGAACTGCTGAAGAACAGAGGGGAGTTGTTGTGCGCTGGCCATTAATCAACCCATTAATCAACACCACTGAACAGGGTGATCTGGTCACATTGATGAGTCCAGGCCGACCATCAATCACCCGTTCACACTAGTTCTATGTTATCCCACTTTCTCATTCACCACACACTTGGGGCAATTTTATAGAGGCCAACAATAACCTACAAACCTGCACATCTAGGATGTGGGAGGAAACCGGAGCACCCAGAGGAAGCCCACGCGATCATTGGGAGAACGTGCAAACTCCGCGCAGACGATGAATAAGATGAAGATGAATAAGTTTATTGACCAAGTATGTACACATACAAGGAATTTGCATGGGTAAAAAAATTGCATATGTAATGTGTAAATGTGTAAAGACAGCCCCTGAAGTCAGGATTGAACCTGGGATTTTGGCACCATGAGACAGTGTCTCGACCAGCTACGCCACTGAGTGTGCTGTGCCATATTACAGCAGCGACTGTACTTTTTGTTTGAATTGCAAAGGGACTTCATTGTTTGTAAAATACTTTGGAAGAACTTGAAATGACCTTTGCCTGGTCTGTAGTAATGAAAGTCTTGCCTGTTCCACTGCAGATATCAGCCCAAATGGGGCTAACCAGTTTGTTATAGGTTTGAGAATACTACGGGTAGAAGAGTGGAATATGAGCTGTGCAAAATCATTTTCAGAGGTTTGCTGGTGGATCAATCTGCCCTGCGTCACTTTGTATGAAATCTGGACCAAATTCCCACAAGCTTGCCAGAAACATTTCAAACATTTAAAGCAAAGCTGAGTTTGAAAAATAAGTCTCCATCTTGTGCTCAAATCTAAAGCAGTTTCTTTGGCGGGGGAAGCAAAACCTGGAGCATCTGACCACCTGAGTATTTCCAGCACTTTATTTGTACTTTTTGCATTTAATTACTTTAATTAAAAAGGTAATTGGCAGCGGGTCTGAGAAATGTTTTGATCAATTCAGTGTGTGGTGTAGTTAGCTTTCAGTTAACTATTGGTGTCTTTAATCATTTTGTGGAGAAAGCCAGACCTCTGGTAATGCTGTCCAAATAAACCAAAAATACATACAGGGACTTTTTCCATAATCAGAAACAGAGGTATTGTAACCTTGCCAATGAAAACACTAACAGGCAATGCTCTGTTTCTAATAATAATCTTGACTTTTATATTTTAGAATTATCTTTCATGCATCCTTCAGAATCACGGGACCTGTCCCAAGTCTGGCTCATTAGCTGACCACATGCAGGGAAGTACATATCACAATTTAAACAGATGGGTGACAAGATCGGTGTTGGATAGGTCCAATATATGTAATCATTTCTTCACGGACACCATCTTGTCACCGATCTGTTTAAATTGTGATAAGTACTTTCCTGCATGTCGTCATTAATTCTCCTTTCATTTTGCTGTGTTTGAACCACGTTTCATCTCCTTCCTTCCCCTGGATCCCAACACTGCAGAACTCTTCTCCTTGCTCCCAACCTCTCTCCACCTCTTGTTCCCGTGCCCATCTTAAGATTCCTCATAGACTTGGTTAATGCGTCTGTGTTACTTGTCCTAATGTCATGTTACGGTTCTGTGTAAATTTTTTGAGGTTGGAAATGCTCCAGTATAATCCTTGGAATGCTTTCCTAATGTTAAAGGAGCAGTACCAATGCAGTTTGTTTTTTTGAAACAGTAGAAACAAAGAATGCCAGATGCTGGTTTATACCAAAGATAGACACAAAGTGCTGGAGTAGCTCAGCGGGTCAGGCAGCGTCTCCAGAGAAAAAGGATAAGTGATGTTTCAGGTTGGGACCCTTCTTCAGACTGGAGACCCCCCTTCCAGTCTATCTGCAGTTTGTTGTTGATATCTTCAGGGTTTGAAATCTGTTCCTGATGTCACCTATCATTTCCTGATTTCTTGTTTTGTATCCGTTTGAAAGGAATTGTGAAGGTGACTTCAACAGTTAAACATGTTGATGACCCAGGGCAGTGGTTCTGTTTATTTTTGGGGCGCATTGGAAGAACAGCTTCTGATTTTACTCTGATATTTGCAGATAAAGAACAGTCAAAGGTTGTAAATGTGTTGTGCGTAATAAACAGGACACCAGTGTTGATGTGAGGATTGCGCTGTGCTCTGTGTGAGATAGTGCCATTGACACAGAGAGCACCAGCTGGACTGTTACAAATGATTCTGGCAATGCTGTTTAAAAACAAAACATTTCAACAAAACGGGGTTGGTGTTTTATTAACTCTTCTCAAATTTGGATTTGTTATTTTAGAATTTGGAATATTTACATGGAACAGGAACATAGAACAGGAACAGGTCCTTCGGCCCAACTTGCCCACTGCGACTAGCATGCCTCATCCACACTAGTCATACCTGCCCGTATTTGGCCCATGGTCCTCTAAACCTTTCCTGTCCACATATCTGTCCAAATGTCTCTTAAATATTTTGATAGTACCTGCCTCAACTACCTCCTCCAGCAGCTCGTTCCATATGCCCACTACGCTAGTGTAAAAAAAAGTTCTAAAATTTGTCATTTTAGAACTGAGAACATGGAAAAGTATAGCACAGCCCACAATGTCCGTGCCGAACATGAAGCCATTAAGTGAATCTCATCTGCTTGCACGTGATCTATATCCCTCCATTCCCTGCATATCCATGTGGATGTCCAAAAGCCCCTTAAACCCCACTATCCTCCATCAATCCTGGCAACGTGTTCCATTCACCCATCATTCTGTTTAAAAAAAAAAAAAATTTTTTTTAAAAAAAAAAAAAAAAACTATATTTACTACTCTCACCTTAAATCCATGCACTATGTCTTGTTACATGTCCAAGAAAAGCTTGACTGTCTCTACCATATCTGTGCCTCGCATAGTTTCATATACCTCTATCAGGTCTCCCTTTGGCCACATACACTCCACAGAAAACAATCCTAGTCTCTCTTTGTAACTAATACCCTCTAGTCCGGGCAGCACTCTGGTTAACTCGTAAACCAAATATCAACTTATTTCTGAGCAGTCAGATAGTGGATTACGGGTGTTTTAGTAAACAAGGCTATGGAATCGCAATTATCACTTCATGTCGGGCGTTGTTCAAAATCGGTCCACATCAGGGCAGGAGCTGCATTTTGGGTGAGCCTCGCCCAGCCTCAGGCAGAGTTTGTGTGACCTCTCTCTACTGTCTGAGTGAATGTGTTGACATTTATTTATCAGATCAGTAGTTAGAAGAGAGCCAGAACATCATTCTGCGTTGTCATCTCATGCTTTGGCCTCGTTCCCTGCTTACGGCTTGTGGGGACGAGGGCTGACCTCTTGGCCAGAGTTAGTGTGTGCGTGTGTGTGTGCTCCATGCTGCGATGCAGGCAGGAAACGCATTCAGTTGTTCACAAGACAAAGGCTGGTGTGAGTTGGAGCAGACGGTCAAGGGTCCAATTCAATTACGACCACAGAACACACTGCAGACTTCCTCCGCATCAGCTGGTTTTCCCCTTTGTTAATTACAGATGCTCTTGATGTGAGAATAATGACTACAAACACTCAATGGTCCATGAGTACAGTCCCATTGTCTTTGTTGCACACCCTCTTCTGCTGGGTGGTGGGTCTATGGACCGAACTGTCACAGGAGGTAGTTGAGGCAGGTACCATAACAGCATTTAAAATACATTTGTACAGATACATGATAGAAAAGGTTTAGAGGGATATGGCGCAAACGCGGGCAGATGGGACTCGTGTAGATGGGGCGTCTTGACGTGGGTAAGTTGGGCCGAAGGGCCTGTTTCCATGCTGTATGACCTGAGTCCTTGACCTATGATAACGTCTCTTCCCTCTCGCAGTTTTACCTCGTGCCATCCTTTTCCTTGCAGCTTTCTGGTCCCTCTGATGTTTGTTGTCCTGCGCCCACCCTCGTCGCCCTTGCCTGTCTCATTCTTTCCACAGTTACATACCCTGTGAGCCTGCCGATCTGGATCGTGACCTACCTTGCCCTGCCTCGAGTGTCATTAAGCATTGTGCAGTATTGCAGAACTGGAGTATTAATCTAGGTTGGCTTCCAGTGCAGCACCAAGGTTTTGCATGGTCGACCAGGTTAATCCAAGGACACCTTCTCCCCATCAGCCTCCCTCCGTTAGACATGAGAGATTGCATGATTCATTTGAAGAATTGTCAATTTCTACTGGTCAATAATCATCTCTCAATCAGCTGGTTATTTAGAAAGCACACAGCGTGATTTTTGCATTTCAACAATGACCCCACTGTCACTGTATGTAAAGTACTTTGCCACACATGAGCTTGTGACTGCTTTGACATTGGAATTGCAATGTTGTACTGTATACAGCGTGATTGACCAGAGACACTCGTGCCAAGCTCCATTTCTACTTTGCCCTAACTTCCCTTGCTTTAATGTTATCTGTTCTGGGTGCTCCTTTAAAGTCTTTCTCGGGGAATAACTTCTCAGAAGAAGGGTCTCGACCCGAAACGTCGCCTATCTCCTTCGCTCCTTAGATGCTGCTGCACCCGCTGAGTTTCTCCAGCATTTTGTGTAACCCCCAACTTCTCAGAAAGCCCTGTTTCTCTCAGAACTAAAAATACCTAAAGATATCTTCCACCTCCAGACGCTCAGTAATAGCGTTTCCTGCACATGGCAACTTCTGCTAACTCAGCCACCAACTGCACGCGGTCTGCAGCTGAGTCTTTCAATCCAGTGTCCACTCACGGTATTTCTGCAGAACACGATAATCTGATCTGCTGTTCTAACTTAGAATTGGCTGTTTAGTTCTTCACTGCACTACACATTAAATCTGAGCAGAATACATCAAGTTGCAACTGAAAGTTGATTAATTCTTTTTTTTAATAAAATATATGTTACATTATAACTTGCCATGCAGTGGAGATGAGGAATATAAATCTCTACCCCAAAAAGTAAAAGCAAATGTTATTTTGTTGCAATTCGCATATTTACCTAATCACTTTGGAAGAAAGTATTTTCCAAAATTTATGTTGACCATTGTCAGAGTGACCTGAAGTACAGTCTGAATCAACTCAATAGAATGCTCCAGAATAAATATTATTCTCCAAATAAAGTCGCCGCTTTAGATGCTAAAATTAATTGCTTTAGATACTAGAAACCCCGTGTGCAAAATGTGTTAACTAGCCAATGTCTATTGACAATTATAAGCTGAAAGATTTATGGCAATGTTTGCCTCCAAGCTGTTTAAAAGAAACAAAAGATCTAATGTTTGAGCATGGTTGCTCAGTGAAGGTAAATATTGCATCTGATGCAAGTGCGTGAATATTGCATGAAAACAAAAACTGTAGAAGCTTGCTCACTGACCTTGGTGACATGAAGGTTGATAATCGACGTTAATAAATCGGACTTGTTGAAACATGGAGCTGCAGATTTTGGTTTACAAAGCAAGACACCAAATGTTGGACTAACTCAGCAGGTTAGGCTGCATCTCTGGAGAACATGGAGGTTCGGGTCCTGACCTGAAATGTCACCTATCCATGTTCTCCAAAGATGCTGCCTAATCCACTGAGTTACTCCAGCACTTTGTGATTGAATGATGAGTGCACTAACAAGAGAAAGGACTAATTGTTTGGTAGAACAGAAAAATTGGTTAATTTTCATCTCCAATTTAAATCTAACCTCTGAGAAATGTATGTGTGCTTGCTGGACTATCTTTTTTTAACATTTAGCTCATGGGGGCTTGACTTATTTTCAGTATATACAAAAAAGGGCAACAGTGGCAACTCAGAGACAATGCAATTTTCTGGACACTCTTAAACTAAAGGCATGCTTGAAAACACAAACAAAATGCTGGAAGAGCTCAACTGTGGAAAGAGAAACTAGTTTGTGTTTTGGGTCGGAACCAAGAGAAGATTGGAGGGGATGTCAGTTTGGAAAAGGCCTACTGTAGTCATTCGTAACTGTCACTGTATGTCATGTTACTTGTGGGCGGAGCACCAAGGCAAATTCCTTGTATGTGAGTACTTGGCCAATAAACTTACTTACTTAACTGTAGATACAGGTTTGGCAAGGAAAGGCACAAAATGCTGGAATAACAGCGGGTCAGGCAGCATTTTCCTGGAGATCGTGGATAGGTGATGTTTCTTCAGAAGGGTCCCAACCCGAAACGTCACTTATCTATGACAAAGACTAAATAGTAGGTGAGGACTAGTTGTTAGTGAAGCATTTTAAATGAATTGACTTAAAATGGCCAAGAGTGTGATTATGGGAACTGTTGAAAGAGAGGTTGGCCTGAAGCTTCAACATTCGTTTGGAGCGCCTAAAAGGAAGAGAAGATGTCGCTCGTCTAGGTCTTTCAGGTCGGAGTAGGAGTTGAGGATTAAAGTGAACATGGAACCGGAAGCTCTGGATCATCCCTGCAGTCTTGATTTTCCATCCTGCTTTCTAATGTGATTTCTCAACTTCACTTTGGAGTCAGTTAAAATAATGTGCCCTTAAAATCTTTTCAAATCCCACTGTGAGGCCAGGCCCTGAGCACGAATTGAAGCTCTTGTGTGGAGTAGTGCCCTCATTCCAACTTTTAGTTTTGAGATAGAGTGTGGGAACAGGCCTGTTGGCCCACCGGGTCCGTGCTGACCAGCAATCTCCGTACACTTGTTCTATCCGACACACTGGGGACTATTTACAGAAGCCAATTAACCTACAAACCTGCACTTCTTTGGAGTGTGAGGAAACTGGAGAAAATCCACGCGGTCACAGGGAGAACATACAAATTCCGTACAGACAGCACCTGTAGTCAGGATCGAACCCGGGTCTCTGGCACTGTGAGGCAGCAACTCTACCGCTGTGCAAATCGGATATTGTACACGTTGTGAATACTTGATTATTGATAGGCATGAAGGTGCCTTCTACTCTCACTACTGTATTGTTATTGGACCTTGGCCCTGGGTGATATCTGGTTTACAAATACAGACAAACAGTTATTTGTACAGAATACATTTTGTAAGTGAAATGTTGGTGAGGAAACTGAGCTGTTCCATCTGCCCCACAGGATGCCTGGAAACATGCATTGGAAAAGGCCAAGCACATGCCTGATCCTTGGGCAGAGTTCCACCTGGAAGAGATTGAGACCGAGACGGCAACTCGTTACAGGTCAGTCCCTCTTGTTGCTTTAACGCTATCTTTGTAATTGCTGAGAGTTTTTCAAAGGAAAAGAATGCCTTTGTATGTTGAGGTGATATTCTGTGAGAAAGCAATTCGATGCACAGTAAACATGATTTGAGTACAGCAGAAGGTAGACTAAAGTGCTGGAGAAACTAAGCGGGTGAGGCAGCATCTATGGAGCGAAGGAAATGGGCAATGTTTCGGGCCGAAACCCTTCTTCAGAGTACAGCAGAGTTGGGATCTGTGAGTATCTCCAGGAAGTTTGCCAGTGTGTTTGTTCTAGAGCTGACTTATGGTCACAAGTGCCAAAACACAAAGTAATCTATCAACCTGCTTCACTGAAATAAAACAGCAACAGTATTGAAACATTTTCCTTTATGAAGGGCAGTCTTTGTGCTTCCTTGCATCACTCAAAGTAAAGGAGGTCTAATGTGTTAGTTTAAAAAAAGGACACACCATGCTGGAATAAACTGCCGTTTTGGGTCGGGACCATTCTTCAGACCGGTGTTAGTTAATACCAGTTAATGTACTGGTATTGTTTGAGATTACAAATTTCTCTGATCAAGGGGATCGGGACAGTACAGTGACACAGCTGATAGAGCTGCTGTCTCATAGTGCCAGGGACCCGGTTTTGATCCTGACATTGGGCGCTGTCTGTGTGGCGTTTGCACGTTCTCTTTGCGGCTGCGTGGGTTTTCTCCGGGTGCTCCAGTTTCCTCCCACATTCCAAAGACATGCAGGTTGATGGGCTAATTGACCTCTGTAAATTGCACCTAGTGTGTAGGGAGCGGACGAGAAAGTGGGATAAAGAACTTGTGTGAATGGGACTAGGAGGGCCGAAGGGTCTGTTTCCTTCGTGTGTCTTAAGAGTTAAAGTTAAAATAAGTTGAGCCACTGTAAACGGCACGATTGTAT
The DNA here is from genome assembly GCA_035221665.1 of Okamejei kenojei. Lineage (NCBI taxonomy): Eukaryota > Metazoa > Chordata > Chondrichthyes > Rajiformes > Rajidae > Okamejei > Okamejei kenojei. The sequence continues at coordinate 25,559,408 of CM069152.1, forward strand.
TCGTATTGTCTTTCCGCTGACTGGATAGCACACAAGCTTTTCACTGTGACAATAACAAACCTTTGTCCGCTGGTTCTCGTTTCCCCTACCGTGGGCAAGATCTATTCCCTCTCATGATTTTATACACTAACTTATAACTTAATACTAATGGGAGTTTCACGGCCTTACTGGCAGCCCTGAGATGGACAAAAACTGGATTTGCCTCTGAAATTAACATGTTTACAACCTGCAGCCACTATTTGACATGTAAAAAAATGAGAAATAATTTTATTAAAACCTAGAAAGTCCTTACAAGGTTCGACAAGATGCGATGATAATGCTTCTTCTGCTGAGGTTTCTTGAAATCAGAGGTTAATCCTTCAGAAGTGGAAAGAGATTCCTTCACCCGGACAGTCTCAAATCTTCAGGATTTAGTGGTTGCTCCAGTGCAGAGGTTCATAAACTTAAATGTGCTGGTTCCCGACCATTGGCCAAAACCCAGAACTGGGCCTGAAAGGGTCCAAAAGTTTTAATTTAATTTTCTATCATGTTTGTAAAAATATTTTCAATTATTTAATTTGATTTTTATTTAATGTAATGTTATAATTAATAATGAGTTCCTGCAAAGCCAAAATAAAATGTTTTGAAAACTCGAAGGAAAAAAAAGGAAAAGAAATTGAGCCACAAGGTAGCCATGCTTTCCTGGTGAGTAAGCCACGGGTTACCTGCTGGCTCCCTGGTCGGAATGGTGGGTTGAGATCCATACTGGGCTGATTGGAGCCAAATAACCTGGCGAAAGAGAGTTAACTCACCAGGCTGCATTGAGCTAACTAACTGGGCAAAGGAGAGCTAACTAACCTGGCTAAGTAAAGGTTACTAACCTGGCTAAGCAAAGTAACGCAAAGTAGAGTTAACTAACTGGGCTGACTACACCTAACTAACTGGGCTGAGTAGTGATCACAAATTGGGCTATCTGCACTTTACCCAAACCTCTGGCAAGATGAAAGGTCTCTCAGGTTAGGGTGCCAGAAAAGTCCATGTCAATAGAAACATACCTCTAAATAAACCATAGCCACGCCCAGATAATGGTAGTCTAATTAATCCTCCACTCTGGAGACACAAGAGACTGTTGACGTTGGAATCGAGAGCAAGACACGGTGGCGCGGCAGTAGAGCTGCTGCCTTGTGGCGCCAGACCCGGGTTCGATCCTGACTTTGGGTGCTGTCTGCACGGGGATAGTACGTTCTCCCAGTGACTGCGTGGGTCTCCTCCGGACTTCCTCCCACACTCCAGACATACAGGCTTGTAGGCTAATTGGCTTTGGTAAAAATTGTAAATTGTCCCTAGTCTGTGTAGAATTGTGTTAGTGTGTGGGGATCACTGGTCGACGTGGGCTCGGTGGGCTGTACCTCTAAACTTAACTAAACATGAACATCTGGTGGAACTCAGCAGGTCGAGCAGCATCTGTGGGGAGGGAGGGTTAGAATTGTCAATGTTTCAAATTGTAACCCGTCCAACATCTAGTTGGCTTCTAATTCCAGGCTGTGGATTCTCCCTCCATTATCCTGTTGTATCTTTCCTTATTGGAAAACCTGGAAATCTTAGTAGGTTAATGACTGAATCTGCTCCTCCCTGCCTTTTAAGCTGTCGTTTCCCAGTTTGAATGAGTCGTTCTGTGAAATATTTCCTATCATTACTTGTCTTTCTTACCAAGCATTCAGATTACATGTTCTCTGATTACTGACTCTCCTGCATTGGAAACTGTTTCTATGTATTTACTCTATCAAAAGCCTTGTTAAATCTGCCCTCTGCTCTTTTGTATCGAGAACATTTTAGCGTTGATGTTCACATAGCAAATTCCCGAATCTATGAGACAAGTCCCTGTATGAGAATCCAATGAAGACTTTGAAAGACTTAAAGCACTTTCCAGCAATGTAACTGTGGGAAGAAGGGTCCCGATCCAGTGACTCCAACTCTCCCGCTTTCGGCGGGAGAAATTATATCTCAAGCGGGAGAGCGGGAGATTTTGCGAAAATGGCCTTTCAGCGGGCGATCTCCCGCTGAAAGCGGGAGAGTTGGAGTCACTGCCGATCTGAAATGTTGCCTATCCATGTCCTCCACAGATGCTGCCTGACCTGCTGAGTTATTCAGGCACTTTGTGTTGTTTTTAGTAAACCAGCATCTGCAGTTCTTTGTATCTCGGGTTCGGGAACAACTTCTTCCCAGCAACTATTAGGCTAGTAAACATGACCCAAAACTAACCTGGGCAACAATGAACTGTCTTTAGTTGCATTCAGCACTTGGTTTGTTCCACTCGGATTGTGGTCATGAATTTATTGAATTTTCAAAAATGTTGTGTCTTCTGTATGTATTGCGTTTATGGCCTGTTAAACTTCTGCAAGTCAGAATCAAGTCTGAAGAAGGGTCCTGACACAAAATGTCACCTATCCAGGTCATCCAGAGGTGCTGCCTGGCGTGCTGAGTTACCCCAGCACTTTGTGTCTTCTTTGTTTCTACATGTAGCTGCAAAACCATTGGCGGTATAGTAACTTGGAGATTTTTTAAATTTCCTGCAATATTACTTTTTCTGTTGCCTTCGATCCGGTTTGGATCTTGCTGCTGAAAACTCCAGGGTGTGCACAATACAGTCAGCAAGGATCAGTAATGCTGGTCACATCAGGCAACGCTCCGGGAGTATATTACGTTGCTGATTTATGACTGGACCTGGCTCTTTGCCAGTTTAATCAAACTTGCAATGCCATAGCTTATGTTAAGCCGGATGGGAACTGAACAATCCTGTTCTTCCTGCGCTGAGGTTAAAGCATTGAGTGATTAAATTGTGTTATTGTTAGGAGGTAAGAGTGATGGGATCCACTGCAGACTCACAATTTTTTTTTTTTTCCCCTGCAAAACCAAAAATAGAATAATTAGATTTGGCTGGAACTAGAATTCTCAGCTATTCTGATTGCAAAGTGATTTAGTCGAGTCAAGTCAATTTTATTTCTACAGCACATTTAAAAACAACTCTCATTGACCAAAGTGCTTTACATCAGTGCAGGTGCTAACGTTCTACAAAACAGTGGTACATAGATATAACATTACATACATAAATACATACATATAGCGCTCCCTCAGAGGACCTCAAGAAACGCTTGTGAGTAAAAATAAGTTTTTAGTCTAGACTTAAAAGAGTTGATGGAGGGGGCAGTTCTGATGGGAAGGGATGCTGTTCCATAGTCTAGGTGCTGCAACCACAAAAATGTAAGATTTTTTTCTTCTGGGAAAATTACAGCCTGCCAATCTGGTCTTCAAGTGAGCACCATTGATACCCCTTTGCTATTCCTCCTGGGATCCCTGAAGCTTTGCAGCTGACTGCTGGGTATAGGGAGTAATGATGTTGCTGTAAAATCTGGTAGCAGGCTGCACTCTGTCCGGTGACACGGAGTTGGATGAGAGGATTGAGGCTGGGATGTTTCTGTGATGGTAGCTTGGTCTTGCACCAGCTGTGACTTGTCCAAACTAAGTTTGCTTGCATTCACCTGTATTTACCTATTACCTGCCACACTTTGTCCTCTCTTCTAGCTTCCTTCTTCTCTCTTACCCTCCCCGCTACAATCAGTCTGAAGAAGGGTCCCCTCCCGAAATGCCACCTATCCATGTTTTCCAAGAATGCTGCCTGACCTGCTGAGTTACACCAGCACTTTATGCCCTTTTTTTGCTTGCACTTGTTTATTTTCTCATCTGCACTCAATGTATTTGTGTGTGGACGTGTTTGCCTGGATAGCAATGTGGTGGATTCCTGGAACACACTGCTAAAGGTTGTGGTGGAAGAGGGGGTCCAACCCAAAACGTCACCTATCCATGTCCTCCACAGATGCTGCCTGACTGAGTTACTCCAACACTTTGTGTTCTAAGCTAGCATCCTTTATTGGACTGTGATGATGGTGTGGAGTGGGTACATGTGTACAAAGCATGGGACAGATGGGTATGGAGAAATGATGTGGACTCTAGAGTAACCCCTTCTTCATCTCCTCCCTCAACAGGTACAATGCCATTTCAGGAAAATGGGTGGAAGATGAGGTACTCATAAAAATGGCTAAACAGGTAAGAATGGATTTGGGCTACTTTAGACTGCAGCTGCTATATCGGATCCACCTGTACACCTCTAATCTCTTGGCGAATCGTCAGGAAACAAAAGTCTGGCCCATTGTGAGCTGGAAGCTAGGCGGCTGTTGTAAATGTATGTTGAAATATCTCATCTCTCATTGAATCTGGTAAACACGAGAGTGCTGAGCGACTCTCTGACTCCAAACAAGCATCTGGTGGCTGGGGTCAGCATTGCCCCATGGTGTCCACTTCACTGGCTCCCTGAGCTGGTCTGCTGCCATCTGAGGAAACCAGTGCAGCCCCACCGCTGCCTGCATTGCTGCAGCTGAGCCTTCTGCAGCTGTGTACACGCCAGTGGTGCAGAACTGTGGAACAGCGTAATCCTGCATCCAGCTTCCTAAAGGAAAGTTAACTTCAGGAGAATTTCACTCGGGAAATGCAGTGGCGGTTTTAGTATTTCAAACTTGTTTGTAAAGGTGAAATGTAAATTGAGAGATTGGTGTTTCCCTTTCAGCCCTTTGGCCGCGGTGCCATGCGGGAATGCTACAGAACGTAAGTTCTATTTTCATCATTGCCTTTAATGTAGATCCGGGCGGGGAGAGGGCAGGGTGCCTGGGTGGGGACGTGAGCCTGGCTATAATTCGTTGGAGGTGCATTTATCTGAATTATGATCTGCAGCCCCCTCCCTTCCCAGCAGAATACTAGTAATTGTGTAGTGCAGAGAAGCCTCTGTAATGTTTTATAAAAACACCTTGACTTTAATTTCCCAAAGGTTTTGTATAGTTTATTTGTTCACATGATGCCCCACGAAACAGTGCAGTCCAGGGAACTGCACAGAGAGCAGTCGTGAGGTGGTAGATGATCGTGTTGTGAGTGGGGCCGCTGTAGTCGGCCTCATTGTCCCTGCTCGCTCGGTATGTGAGGTGCCGTACCTCTACCTAGTGTTTGTCATCGACTGCCCCTAAAGGCAAAGGACAGGGAATTGGGAGCCCAAAGACTGAGGCAAGTTGGTTAAGAACCAATTGTGGATGTAGTTGTGGGTAACACAGTGATGCAGCGGGTAGAACTGCTGCTTCACAGCGCCAGAGACCCGGTTCGATCTTGACCTCGGGTGCTGTCTGTGTGGTGTTTGCACGTTCTCCCTGTGACTGCACAGGTTTCCTCCGTGTGCTCCGGTTTCCTCCCACATCCCAATGACGTTCGGGTTTGTAGATGAATTGGCCTCTGGAAATTGCCCTTGGTGTGTGGGGAGTGGATGAGAAAGTGGGATAACTTAGTAGTAGTGTGAACAGGTGATCGATGGTCAGTGTGGACTCAGTGGGCCGAAAGGCTTGTTTCAATGCTGTATCTCTAAATGAAAATATACTAGTTGCTGCCAATAGTTTTTGTGCAGTATCGGCATGGGGGAAATCCGTCTGACCAGAAGCATTCTCCACTGGTCTCCCTCTGCCTTATTTCCCAGACCCTAACACGTTTCTATTTTTTATTCTGTTTATTTTTAGTCGCCCAGTACTTCCAAATTTATTTTGGGGTAATATTAGCGTGGGATGCAGCAGCATTGGGTTGAGTTAATGAGTTGAGTTGCTGACTCTCAGAAACTCTGCGGACATTAGGCGAGGCATCTTCCAGCTGTCAGCAGTCTACATGTACAGTTGGAGGTGGTTCAGAGTTACTAAAGCAGCAGTACATGCGCCGCTACAGAATTCTCAGACCAAAGCCTCTGTGTGTGTTTATTTCGGCATGTGTCCCATAGGAAGTACAGATGCAACTTTAATAGAATTTTAAAAATACACCAAATGCTGGAGTAACTCATTGGGTCAGGCAGCATCTCTGGAGAACATGGATACCTAACCATATTTTCTAGAGATGCTGTCTGACTCGCTGAGTTGCTCCAGCACTTTGTCTATTTTTTTTTGTATAAACCAGCAACTGCAGTTCCTTGCATCACCTTTTATATAATCTATTTTTTTTAAATGAGTTGGACACAAAGTGCCGGGCACAAGTAACTAAGCGCGTCGGGAGTATCCCTCGAGAACATGGACAGAATCCTTCTACAGACTTCAAACTTTTAAATGAGTTATGTTATATCATGCGGAGCAACATTCTCATTCTTGATTTCTAGTTGGGGATAGATGACACTGAAAGTGGGAGAAGTTTGAATATCTTCATTCATACGTGACCCAAGCGTGTTGTACTAGGGATATTTCTGTACGGTGCAGCAGGGCAGGCTCTCATTGACACACTGTGACGCTTCCTCATTGTCTGCTTGGACCGGATACGGGAAAGGGATTTTCAACCGTGAACATGTACTGCCATGAGCAGTTGAGCATTCCAGCTGGGGTGGAATTGGGAATGAGATGGGTGGGCCCTGGAGGGGGAGTGTTATCTGCCCCCTGACGGACAGGACATTTGGGATAATTGAGGGGAGGAAATGTATGTTCTGTTCAGGATTTCTGTGGATGTGAAATTTCTTGCTAATGAGGGAGTGCAGCGTAAGTTCACAAGGTTCATTCCCGAGATGGCGGGACTGTCATATGTTGATGGAATGGAGCAGCTGGGCTTGTATACTCTGGAATTTAGATGGATGAGAGGGGATCTCATTGTTAACATATAAAATTATTAATGGTTTGGACGTGCTTGAGGCAGGAAACATTTTCCTGCTGTTGGGACTAGGGGCCACAGTTTAAGAATAAGGGGATAGAATAAGGAAAAACTTTTTCACACAGAGGGTTGTGAATCTGTGGAATTCTCTGCTTCCGAAGGCTGTAAGGGCCAATTCTCTGGATACTTTCAAGAGAGAGTTAGATAGAGCTCTTAAAGATAGCGGAGAGGGGATATGGGGAAAAGGCAGGAACGGGGTACTGATTGTGGATGATCAGCCATGATCACATTGAATGGCGGTGCTGGCTCGAAGGGCCGAATGACCGCCTCCTGCGCCTATTGTGTATTGTTTGCCGATTAGTCGCCAAAGATGCTGCATTCTGTTCATTTATATTTTACTCAATAGGAAGAAACTGTCAAACTTTGCACGTCATCAGCAGTGGAAATCGGCCTCCAATTACGTTGCAAAGCGCTACATCGACTCGGTGGATCGAGAGGTGTACTTTGAGGATGTGCGACTTCAAATGGATGCCAAGCTGTGGGGAGAGGAGTACAACAGACACAAGCCTCCGAAGCAGGTGGGGTGGTCAGTGGGGCAGCAGGTCACGGGGTTGATGTGCAAAGTGTGGGGAGCAGCCGGACACGATCAACTTGGCGAGTCTGATTATTTTAGTTGTAGTTTAGAGATGCAGCATGGAAACGGGCCCCGAGTCCACGCTGACCACTGACCTCCTGCTCACTCTGGTCAACATTACTCCACTTTCTCATCCACTCCCTACTCACGAGGGGCAATTTACAGACGCCAATCAACCCACAAACCTGCAGGTGTTTGGGACGTGGGGGGAAACTCTGGCACCGTGAGGCAGCAGCTGCACCTCTGTGCCGCCTAATCCATCACTCAATTTTGACTAATATGGACTTCGGTTCCATCTACCCACCAAGGTTGCAGTGCCTTTGAAACCCTAACTCAACAAGCACTTGCTTGCTCATTCAAAAACCAGCATCTGCAGTTGCTTGTATGTCAATCGTGGTCGTTCAGTTTTCCGCAGTTATTTTGGTATTGAGTGGTTAAGTGTCCGCAGGTATGTTAGTACATTGTAGACGTTAATGGGTCCATAAAGAAGAATTAGAACCCTGTAATCTCATTGGAAATGCCAAATAAAATCATGAATTGTAATTATATTTAGCAGGTTATGACCTTAAAGTGTGTATTTTGTTCAGCTTTGCATCTGTTTTTGAACTGACGGCTACAGCTGGAGTGCAGAGTAATGATCGCCCCGGGATTATTGACTCGCATGTCAGTGTAACTTAAACTAGGAATTATTTGCTGATTGATGCACAAGTTGAAGTTGTCCTGTTCTGCTGAAGGGAAATCTGGGGATCGGGGCTGTTACAAGGGTCAGCTGTTTGACTGCTTGTGCAGGAAGGGTAACTATTAACATACTCATGCAGGTATAAAATGACCATTTACAATCTGGCCAGGTCAGGGTAGTTTTGTGCGATTTGCATTGCAGGGTATACATATTAAAATGTATTTGTTTTTAAAGTTGGGTGAAAGGCCCTTCAGTCCACTTCCTCCACCTCCCGCACGACAGTTAATTACACTCCCCCTTCTTTTGGTTTAGAGCAGGTGTATTATGCTCACGTTTATGAAGGTAGTGGGAGTGCCTTTTGTGATGGTTCGGGTTAGGGCACTTCTTCAGACCGAGTGCTGGTTGAGATTTTTAGGGCACAAAGTGCTGGGATAACTCAGCGGGTCAGGCAGCATCTCTAGAGAAAGGAAACGGGTGATATTTTGGATCGGAACCCTTCTTCAAACCTTAGGTCTTCGGTGTAAACCAGTATCTGCAGTTCCTTCCTACACATTTGAGTCTAGATGGGTGCTGGCATGGGCTTCTCTGCTCCCAATGGCTCAACGATCATCTCTGCTGAGCATGTGAGTCACCCAGAACAGCATGGATGGTCAGCATGGACATGGTGGGGTGAAGGGCCTGTGCTGGGTGACTCTGCCCCTGTATGATGAGGAAGGATTGATTGGTAGTTTGTCAACACTGTCTTCCGGAGGAAAGGGGCACTGAAGGCTATCCATGGAAATGTTTGTTAGCATGCAAGTAATACAATAGTAACATTTAACAGACATTTGGACAGGTACGTGGAATGGAAAGGTTTAGAGATACACAGTAAATGCAGGCAGGTGGGACGAGAGTAGATGGGGCATCTTGGTCAGCACGGGCAAGTTGGGCTGAAGGGCCTGTTTCTGTGCGGTATGACTCTGACTCCAATCACCCTTCAAGTTGACACTCTGCCATTTCTGTCCTTGATCTCAGGTTGACATCATGCAGATGTGTATTTTGGAGATGAAGAACAGGCCAGGGAAGCCTCTGTACCATCTGGAGCACTACATAGAGGGTAAATACATCAAATACAACTCCAACTCTGGCTTCGTGAGGGATGAAAACTTCCGCCTCACTCCACAGGTGAGCAGTGGCTGACCCTGCCCCGTTAAACCCTCGCAGAGAGGCTGCTCCTGCCAGCTACAACCTCGCACGCCTCCCCTCGCCCTCCCCTTCCCCAGGTGGGGGTGATGAGTAGAACCACACCTCCGTCAAATGTCTCAAACATTTTAAAAAGCATCTAATGGAGCTGTACATGATTGTGAGGGGAATAGATAGGTTAAATGCACAGAGTCTGTTACCCAGGTAAGGGTGGGTTTGAATAGACCCATTGGTGAGGCCGCATTTGGAGTATTGTGTTCAGTTTTGGTCATCCTACTATAGGAAGATGTCGTGAAGCTGGAAAGAGTGCAGAGAAAATGTACAAATTTGTAGCCGGTCACTCTGTTGATGAACATGTGCCTGTTAACCTGATGTTAACCCCACGCTCACTCTCCGCACTCTCTCGATACCGCATGTGAAGTGCTGGTTGCTGGAGCGAGCCGGTTACTGAAATAGTTTGGTGATTAAAGCAAGCTTATCAAGTGTTGCATCATTATTTATTTAGCTTGTTGTTTTGACTGCATACTGGTGCGAAAGCCGCCATCGGGCTCTTAAACATTACACAACACCGACGTCAACAACTATGGACTGTGTCTTGCATTGTAAAACTAAATTTGTTTTTTACACTTTTATGGTTACTTGGTATTATGGTTATTAATGGTCTTTTTTGGAATAATGGTTCAATGATACTTTATTGTCATGTACCTAGGTACAGTGAAATTATTTTAGCATACAATTCAGTAATCTTGCTTTAAATAGGCACAAACATACTTCAGTACAATCTGTTGTGCTAAAGATAGGAGTAACTCTGCAGGTCAGGCAGCATCCCTGGAGAAAATAAATAGGTGACGTTTCGGGTCGAGACCCTTCTTCAGACCTGTTGTGCTATTGCATTTATGGGCCTGTTAAGCTGCAGCAAATAAGAATGTCTTTGCTCCATTGTCACATGGCAATTAAACACTCAAATAAACAATTAGACTTGAAACAAAATTATATTTGCTGTTTTCTGAATTAGCAGCAGCTGCTGAAATGTACTGTGAAAGGATTCACTGTGATGTATTTGGTCGACGGTACTGGGCACAATCCATTGCATCATTGGTGGCAAGAGGCACTCTGTGCTGTAGCAGGTCCAACAAGCTATTTTATTGACTGAGTCTGAGGTTCAGCATTGGAGCTTCCCAGTCCAAGCACGGGATAAATATTCCATCACATGCCAGCTGGTTTATTGGTTTGTGATTATTATTGTCATGTGCACTGAGATAAACTTTGTTTTGTAAAACTTTACAATAGTACAATCAAGTCATGCACAGGTAAACAGAGTGCAAAGGGAAAAATACCAGAGTACAGAATGGAGTGCTGCCGTGTAATAGTGCTGTAGCTCTGGAGGAAATGCAGATTTTCCAAAAAGTGCAAGGTTGACTATGAGGTAGGCTGGGAGATCAGGGTTGCATCCTTAGCTTATGAGAGGTCTGTTCAGTCGTAGCAGGGAAGAATCTATTTCTGAATCTGGTAGTACATGCTTTCATGCTTTTATATCTCAGCTCGATGGGAAAGGGGGCGAAGAGGGAATGACCGAGGTGTGAGTGGTCCTTGATTATGTTGGCTGCATGTCTCAGGCAGCATGGTGTTGATGGAGTCCATCTTGGGGAGTCTGGTCTGTGTGATGGACTGAGCTGACCATGTTGTGATGCATCCTGACAGATTAATCTCTGTGGTGCACCTATAGAAATTGGTGCTTCTGGCGATATGTTGAATTTCTGTAATCTCTTGAGGAAGTAGAGATCAATTAGAAAGCAGAACATGAGTGACTTCACAGCTATTGACTTGCTCCAGTTCAGTAAAGGGCCTGTCCCACTTTCACAACCTAATTCACGACCTCTGCCGAGTTTGCCCTTGACCCGTATTCGCAGCATGGTCATCACGTGGTTGTAGGAGTTCATAGGTAGGTTGTAGGCAGGTCGTGATGCTAGTCGTAGGTACTCGTGGCATCAAGTAGGTCGAGCCGTTTTCTAGCCTGATGAAAAATGTCCACAAGTAAAAAAGGTTGTGAATTAGGTCGTGAAAGTGGGACAAGCCCTTTACGTTGTGCTTAAGAATGTTTTCATGCATTGCGTTTGCATCCTTGTGTTCTCTGTGGTACGTTCACGCTGCAATAGCATTAGTGAGACAGCAATGTGGCGTTTGTGATATTCAAGCAGGGCTGAAACCGTGCACTGAAGTTATTCTCTCCCTCTCTCCTTCTCTCAGGCATTCAGTCACTTCACCTTTGAGCGTTCTGCCCACCAGCTGATTGTGGTCGACATCCAGGGAGTGGGTGACCTGTACACTGACCCTCAGATCCACACCTCCAGTGGCACAGACTTTGGCGATGGCAACTTGGGTAATGTTTCTTAAACTGGAGCTCAATTGTATCCGAGTGTCACGGAGCTACACAGCAAGGAAACGGGGCCCTTTGGCTCAACTGGAGCATGCTGACCAAGCTGCCCAGCTCAACTAGTCCCATTCCCTGGCTTTTCCTCTCTACGTATCTTTCCACGTGTCTTTTAATTGTTATGATGCACCCTCCTCAAGCACTGCCTCCGGCAGCTCATTCCATACACCCACCACCCTCTGCGCGGGAAAACCTGCCCCTCCATGTTTCTGTTAAATCTTTCCTCTCGCCCAAAAACCTATACTGACTCGTTTTAGATTTCCCCATCCTGGAATAAAGTCTTGCTGTTCACCTTATCTATGCCCCTCATGATTTTATAAACCTCCATTAGTGAACCTCTCATTCTCTTGCACTCCAGGGAAAAATTCCTAGTCTGTGCAGTCATTCCTCGAATCTGTATCAGTGTTTAAACTCATCACTTGTGAATCTTGATCATTGGAAGGACTTGGAGTATTACACTTTTTAAAAAAAATTACATTGTAGGTTTTAAAGAAATTTGAAATGTCTGTTTTGGGAGTTCAGCTGGGCTGTTGTTAGGAGGCTTGAGTCCACCATGAGGCTTCCACATTTGAGTTAGCATGTTAAAATCTTGCAGAGGAGATTGGTCAGAAGGGTTCCCAAGAAGGGATGGGGAGATGGGAGCAACCGAGGCGACTTTGGCGCTGGATCCGCCAAGGCTTGCTAAACATTTTAACTCCCTTTCCCATTCCCAGACTGACCTTTCTATCCTGGACCTCCTCCATTGCCCAAGTGAGGCCACAGGCAAAGAGGAGAAGCAGCACCTCGTATTCTGCTTGGGCACATTCCAACCCAACAGTAAGAACATTTACCTCCAATTTCAGGTAACTCACCTACTAACAATTAATACTATCGTGTGCCCAGGTAAAAGACATTGGACAGGTAACGGATGGAAATGGTTTACAGTGTCATACTGTGGTTCGACGCGGATGGGCGAGTGTAGATGGCATGTTGGTTTCATCAATGTCGAGAATTGTAGCATTTCAGTTTCATGCCTGTTTCCTGTTTGATGTCTCCAGACCAGCGGAGTGGCTAGTAACCAGAGGTGAGCAGTGTACTGTTTTTACTGACCATCCGTTTACACCTCCAGGCAGTGTGCGCAGGGCAGGGCTTTGTTTTTCCACTCTATGCACTGCAACAGCATTTGTAAGAAGAGGGGCTCACTCCGTTTGATCTGTCGGGTGAAGGGAAATTGAAGCCGTTGGATAATGCACAGGAATCTGCTGGTTTAGTGCCTTGTCAAACGCGGGAGCGTCTGGCCTCCATCTGCCCAGAATGCCTTCACCGTTTCCGGGTTAGGAGTCGGGTTTTTTGTTGGATGACCTTTGTTCACTAATGTCTACTTCTGCCTGTCTCCACACCCAAAGGCACGTGAGCTTTTCACCAGGAGTAACCAGTCCCGACCAATAGTCCATTGATTGGTTTTCCCCTGCTCAGGCCCTGGGTATTGAGATGAGTTTTTAGTGTCTGACAAACGCATCCACAGAAGCGGGTGATGAGCCCACGCTGGGAAATGGTTTCTTGACGACAAAAAACCATGGTAGGTGGAAGGACTGTTATTTATGAAGTGCTTTCAAGTTAGCTCTTTATCATTCAGGAAAGTATTAACCTCATG